>CM046791.1:3123903-3311403 GCA_025617405.1 Perca schrenkii | reverse complement strand
CACAACTCTCACTTTGGTCGTACAGAGGTGGATGGCCCTGAGTAGAGACCCCCCTCACCCCCATACTCCCGCAGAACCTCCCACAGTATCTCCCGGGGGGACCCGGTCATACGCCTTCTCCAAATCCACAAAACACATGTAGACCGGTTGGGCATACTCCCAGGCCCCCCTCCAGGATCCTTGCGAGAGTAAAGAGCTGGTCCGTTGTTCCACGACCAGGACGGAATCCGCATTGTTCCTCTTCAATCTGAGGTTCGACTATCGGCCGAACCCTCCTTTCCAGCACCTTGGAGTAGACTTTACCAGGGAGGCTGAGAAGTGTGATACCCCTGTAATTGGCACACACCCTCTGGTCCCCCTTTTTAAAAAGGGGAACCACCACCCCAGTCTGCCACTCCTTTGGCACTGTTCCAGACTTCCACGCAATGTTGAAGAGACGTGTCAACCAGGACAGCCCCTCCACACCCAGAGCCTTGAGCATTTCCGGACGGATCTCATCAATCCCAGGGGCTTTGCCACTGTGTAGTTGTTTGACTACATCAGTGACCTCCACCTGGGAAATCGACGACAATCCCCCGTCATCCTCCAGCTCTGCCTCTAACATAGAGGGCGTATTAGTCGGATTCAGGAGTTCCTCAAAGTGCTCCTTCCACCGCCCTATTACCTCCTCAGTTGAGGTCAACAGTGTCCCATCCTTACTGTACACAGCTTGGATGGTTCCCCCTTCCCCCCTCCTGAGGTGGCGAACAGTTTTCAGAAGCACTTTGGTGCCGACCCGAAAGTCCTTCTCCATGTCTTCTCGAACTTCTCCCACACCCGCTGCTTTGCCTCTTTCACGGCAGAGGCTGCAGCCCTTCGGGCCCTTCGGTACCCTGCAACTGCCTCCGGAGTCCTCTGGGATAACATATCCCGGAAAGACTCCTTCTTCAGTCGGACGGCTTCCCTGACCACCGGTGTCCACCACGGTGTTCGTGGGTTACCGCCCCTTGAGGCACCTAAGACCCTAAGACCACAGCTCCCCGCCGCAGCTTCAGCAATGGAAACTTTGAACATTGTCCACTCGGGTTCAATGCCCCCCAGCCTCCACAGGGATGCACGAAAAGCTCCGCTGGAGGTGCGAGTTGAAAGTCCGTTGGACAGGGGCCTCCTCAGACGTTCCCAATTTACCCGCACTACACGTTTGGGCTTACCAGGTCTGTCCAGAGTCTTCCCCCCACCCCCCTGACCCAACTCACCACCAGATGGTGATCGGTTGACAGCTCTGCCCCTCTCTTCACCCGAGTGTCCAAAACATACGGCCTCAGATCAGATGAAACGATTATAAAATCGATCATTGACCTTCGGCCTAGGGTGCTCTGGTACCAGGTACACTTATGAGCATCCCTATGTTCGAACATGGTGTTTGTTATAGACAATCCATGACTAGCACAGAAGTCCAACAACAAACAACCACTCTGGTTTAGATCAGGGAGGCCGTTCCTCCCAATCACGCCTCTCCATGTATCTCCATCATTGCCCACGTGCGCGTTGAAGTCCCCCCAGCAGAACAATGGAGTCCCCCACTGGCGCCCCATGCAGGACTCTACTCAAGGTCTCCAAGAAGGCCGAATGCTCCGAACTCCTGTTTGGTGCATACGCACAAACAACAGTCAGAGTTTTCCCCCCCCACCACCCGCAGGCGTAGGGAGGCGACCCTCTCGTCCACCGGGGTAAACTCCAACGTAGCGGCGCTTAGCCGGGGGGCTTGTTAGTATCCCCACACCCGCCCGGCGCCGCACACCCTGAGCAACTCCGGAGAAGAAAAGAGTCCAACCCCTATCCAGGAGTACGGTTCCAGAACCGAGACTATGCGTAGAGGTAAGCCCCACCAGATCTAACCGGTAGCGCTCCACCTCCCGCACCAGTTCCGGCTCCTTCCCCCACAGAGAGGTGACGTTCCACGTCCCCAAAGCCAGCGTCTGCTGCCCGGGTCTGGTCCGTCGAGGCCCCTGACCTTCACTGCCACCCATGTGGCAGCGCACCCGACCCCAGCGGTTCCTCCCACAGGTGGTGGGCCCATGGGATGGAGACAGAGGTGCCACGTAGCTTGTTCGGGCTGTGCCCGGCCGGGCTCTTTTATTTATTTAAAAAAATAAATAAAAACCTTTAAACGTCTGATTGATTTCATGCCCGAGCTTGGATGTTTACCCTGTGTGTGTGTGTGTGTGTGTGTGTGTGTGCTGTCTGTCTGTCTGTCTGTGTGTGTGTGTCTGTGTGTGTGTGTGTGTGTCTCTGTGTGTGTGTGTGTGTGTGTGTGTGTGTCTGTCTGTCTGTGTGTGTCTGTGTGTGTGTGTCTCTGTGTGTGTGTGTGTGTGTCTGTGTCTGTGTCTGTGTGTCTGTGTGTGTGTGTTTCTGTGTCTGTGTGTCTGTGTGTGTGTGTGTGTCTGTCTGTGTGTGTGTCTCTGTGTGTGTTTCTGTGTGTGTGTGTGTCAGTCTGTGTGTGTGTGTGTGTGTGTGTGTGTGTGTATTTCTGTCTGTCTGTGTGTGTGTGTATCTGTCTGTGTGTGGTTTTCATCAGATTTTGAGAGACTCTAGTCACGCTCATCCCGCTCGCCATTTCCGGGATAGCGCTCCACCAATCAGATGGCTCGTTTGAGTCCGACTGCATTATACAAGTCAAATTGGCCAAGATGAAGGCCGACGGCACAGAACACACCAAACAGACCCGAGCGACTGACCAACGGAGAGATGAGACATGTCAGTTGGGGGGGTCAACACTCTTGGTCTACACAGGGACTTGAACCGGTGACCCTCTGGTCCCCATGCACTGAGCTACTGCCACTCACAAAACCTCTCTGCCGAAACCCGGGATCGAACCAGGGACCTTCAGATCTTCAGTCTGACGCTCTCCCAACTGAGCTATTTCGGCTTCTTGGGAGGTACAATAACAATTTTTGCCTGGAGAGAATAAACAGGCAGATTAAAACGCTAATGGAGACAACTTTTAGTTCTCCGGAAGCCGATTAGCGCCACATGTGGAAACATTTATTGAGTTCTGAGTTCAAAGTCAAAATTCTGAAAAACTTTTTTCTCATAATTCAGACTTTTTTTTTAAAAAGTCTAAAAAAAGTTTTGTTAAGTTTTAATTTATTTTAATGTCAGAATTCTGAGTTTTAAAAAAATAAAAACTTTATGAAAAAAATAATAAAAATGTTTCCACATGTGGCCCTAATTGGCTTCCGTAGAACTAAAGGTTATTTCCATTATTGATTTATCTGCCTATTTATTTTCTGAGTCCAATAACTGTTGTAACAGTTAAAAAAAGCCGAAATAGCTCAGTCGGGAGAGCGTTAGACTGAAGATCTAAAGGTTCCTGGTTCGATCCCGGGTTTCAGCAGAGAGGTTTTGTGAGCGGCAGTAGCTCGGTGCATGGGGACCAGAGGGCCACCGGTTCAAGTCCCTGTGTAGACCAAGTTCTGACATTTAAAAAATAAATAAAAGTCTGAATAATGAGAAAAAATGTTTTTCAGATACTTTATTGATCCCAATGGGAAATTCAAGAAGAATTCTGGCCCTAACTCTCTTCCGTAAATTGTCATCCTATTTCTTATTTAAGATTTTTTTTGGGGCTTTTCGGCCTTTAATTGATAGGACAGCTGAGACATGAAAGGGGAGAGAGAGGAAACCGTCACAGGTGGGACTTGAACCCTAGATCTCTGCTTTTAGGAATGAACCTCTACACATGTGCACCCGCTGTACCAACTGAGCTAACCCAGCCACATCCCCACCCTATCTCAAACAAGTAGAAAAAAAAAAAAGACCAGACTTTCTTACAGCTTGTGAATTACAACTGTTTAACACAAAAGCCAAATTATGGATTAAACAACAACAGAGACGTGAGCACTAATGGTGTCCCTTAGCGACACAATTATCATGTACATTTATGGTGCGTTCTTTTGGTCCACAGAGTCGTTTTCCGGAGTTACGAACCGGAAGTTGCAAAAAGAGCGCCCCCGAGGTAGTATATATACGACTCGTCAAGTCGTCTGAACTCAGAGGACCCCGAGTTCACTTTCAAAGATGGCTACGTCGTGCATCACACGTAGTAAACATTGTGGTTTTCTACAATTTTAAGCACTTTTGTCTTTGTTGTAACCAAATGAAGAAGTCGTAAACATAGCACTGTATACTGCTACCTATAGGCATGTCTCTACAGTCTTATTAGGAGTTAAACATAGTGCTGTATACTGCTACCTATAGGCATGTCTCTACAGTCTTATTAGGAGTTAAACATAGTGCTGTATACTACTACCTATAGGCATGTCTCTACAGTCTTATTAGGAGTTAAACATAGTGCTGTATACTGCTACCTATAGGCATGTCTCTACAGTCTTATTAGGAGTTAAACATAGTGCTGTATACTGCTACCTATAGGCATGTCTCTACAGTCTTATTAGGAGTTAAACATAGTGCTGTATACTACTACCTATAGGCATGTCTCTACAGTCTTATTAGGAGTTAAACATAGTGCTGTATACTGCTACCTATAGGCATGTCTCTACAGTCTTATTAGGAGTTAAACATAGCGCTGTATACTGCTACCTATAGGCATGTCTCTACAGTCTTATTAGGAGTTAAACATAGCGCTGTATACTGCTACCTATAGGCATGTCTCTACAGTCTTATTAGGAGTTAAATACCGCCTAATTAGTTATTTTGGTAGCCTGACGTGGTCCTACTCAGATTCTAGTCAGAATGTGAGTCTGAAACCGCTCCATCGGGCTGTGATTATGGGGCGTGTTCCAACCGAACCAGGAAAAAAAAATGCATCTGCATTCATCGGATAGACCTCCAACCAATCAGAGCAACGGAACTCAACACTTTGTATCGTCTCCATAGCAACCACTCTTTGCACAATGCATTCGCGTGCATTCGTTCTAACTTCCGACTTTTAGACTTTTTTGAAGCTGGATATATCATTTGTTTCTTGTAAATATAAATGTGGATAACGTTAGTGATCGTGACATGCTCGCTACAGTCGCATTTCTAGAGATGGATCGGCGAAAACACGTTTTATATCTCTGATTCACGGCTTTGTTCTAGCGCCGGCGTTCCCTCTCTTCACTCACTCTCTATGTCTCTCCACCATATAACGCTCTCTCTCTCCAGTCTCTCTCTATCTCTCTCCACCATATAACGCTCTCTCTCTCCAGTCTCTCTCTATGTCTCTCCACCATATAACGCTCTCTTTCTCCAGTCTCTCTCTATGTGTCTCCACCATATAACGCTCTCTCTCTTCAGTCTCTCTCTATCTCTCTCCACCATATAACGCTCTCTCTCTCCAGTCTCTCTCTATGTGTCTCCACCATATAACGCTCTCTCTCTTCAGTCGCTCTCTATGTCTCTCCACCATATAACGCTCTCTCTCTTCAGTCTCTCTCTATCTCTCTCCACCATATAACGCTCTCTCTCTTCAGTCTCTCTCTATCTCTCTCCACCATATAACGCTCTCTCTCTTCAGTCTCTCTCTATGTCTCTCCACCATATAACGCTCTCTCTCTTCAGTCTCTCTCTATGTCTCTCCACCATATAACGCTCTCTCTCTTCAGTCGCTCTCTATCTCTCTCCACCATATAACGCTCTCTCTCTTCACTCACTCTCTATCTCTCTCCACCATATAACATTCTCTCTCTTCAGTCTCTCTCTATGTCCCTCCACCATATAACGCTCTCTCTCTTCAGTCTCTCTCTATCTCTCTCCACCATATAACGCTCTCTCTCTTCAGTCTCTCTCTATCTCTCTCCACCATATAACGCTCTCTCTCTTCAGTCTTTCTCTATGTCTC
This sequence comes from Perca schrenkii, assembly GCA_025617405.1. Classification (NCBI taxonomy): domain Eukaryota; kingdom Metazoa; phylum Chordata; class Actinopteri; order Perciformes; family Percidae; genus Perca; species Perca schrenkii. Next base: position 3,305,579 of record CM046791.1, on the reverse strand, counting down.
TCCACCATATAACGCTCTCTCTCTTCAGTCTCTTTCTTGCTTTCGGGCAGTTGTTGAGGCTCCTCCGCTGAGGATTTTAAAATGAATGCGCTGTCGACATCTTCTGTAACAGACACGATGGTGGAATCTACACATCTCAACAAATTCAACCCAAGCGTTCTTTGGTGACGTGATTGATTCTGTTACTGTTGATCATCTGTCCGACAATCTGATTGGTCCGAACAGATCCTGTTCGGGCAATAATTACTTCTCAACGAAGCGACTCCAGACCTAACTTCCCGACCTAAAATTTTGTGGGCGGGGTTAAGTTCGGCTGGCATCCAGGCTATTATTTTGGAGCTTGTGCAGCTGAAATTGGCTAGAGACGCTCGGTTGCTATACGACAACAATGGCTTTAAGCCGAGTCTGGAGCAGAAAGCAGAGCAGTAGCCTAAGATTGTGAAATATATTTGTGTAATATGTCAATAACTGGGTGAATAGAATCCTAAATGTTACTAAAAATGTTACAAAAATCCATCTTTTCTCCAACTCATAGTATTCGTGTGACAAAAAGAACGCAACAACCCGCGGTTATTCGTTTTTCGACACGGATGTGACGTCACACTCGAGCTACTAGTCGCGATTACAAGACAAAAAGAACGCACCGTTAGTCTGTTGTTGTTGCTGTTTGTGTAAAAGCCTGACCAGGGACAAGGACTGCAAATTAGCGGAGGCTAGACATCCTTAACACTTTGCATCTTTCACATCTGGTTGTGATAATGTGATAATGTGATAATGTTATAGGTATTGTTCCCTGATAAATAGACAATACAATAAAATAAATATCAAACACATAGTGAACGTGACTTTACCGAGCAACGTGTGTCCTACCTGAAGAAGTTTTCAGTGTGGCCCATGTTGAGCATGTAGTCCTTCCCTCCCACCTCCTGCAGATGCAGCGCCATGAACTTTGGCCTGTGGCAGCGGACAGTCTGGGACAAAGCAGCGCACACACGTCTTACGTTACAGACTAATAACTGGACAGTCTGGGACAAAGCAGCGCAGACACGTCTTACGTTACAGACTAATAACTGGACAGTCAACCTATTTGAGATCTTCCTCTTTAACCAGAAACATGTCACCCATGTAAATGATGCCAGAAGCCTACGACAGTCAGCCAGAACCAACTACGTAACGTGCCCAAATGGAGACATGTCAGTTGGGGGAGCAACCACTCTTGGTCTACACAGGGACTTGAACCGGTGACCCTCTAGTCCCCACGCACTGAGCTTCTGCCGCTCTCAAAACATCTCTGCCGAAACCCGGGATCGAACCAGGGACCTTTAGATCTTCAGTCTAACGCTCTCCCAACTGAGCTATTTCGGCTTCTTGGGACCAATAACAACAATTATTGCCTGGAGATAATAAATAGGCAGATTAGATCATTAATGGAAACAACTTTTATTTCCCAAGGAAGCCGATTAGGGCCACATGTGAAAAACTAACATACTTTTTATCTGTCAGACTGTCCACGAAATGTGAGAGAGAAATACATGGAAGTACTAAATCATTAAAATGGTGAATCATTAATTATTAAAGAGTCAGGAGTCCCACACTTACCTTATACAGTTCTTGTAACCATTCATTTTGAATTTCACCCACCTGTAAAAGGACAAAGAGAAAAATCCATCAAAAGGCATGCAATCTTTTTTTAAAGGAATGGTCTAAAACAGGGGTGTCAAACACATGGCCCGTGGGCCAGAACCGGTCCGCCAAAGGGTCCAATCAGGCCCACCGGATGACTTTGCAAAAGTGTGAAAATTGCAGAGAAGTAATTCATTCCAAATAGGAGATAGAAGAATAATAGAAGTATATTAGGAATAAGTGACCGTACAATGTGATCTCACTTAATAGGAGATATAGAAGTATGATAGAAGTTAAGGGGCATTATCACAGGACAGGCATTAAGGTAAGACACAGGTGATGAGTGGCAGATGTGTGAGAGGGGAAGCAAACATTTGCAGTCGGACATTGGAGATTCGCGCTCGTTAATGGTCAAATTGGCCATAACTTGAGAAATGTGAGAAATAGAAATAAATAGACATAAATAGGCAACGTAAAGTAATTCCACACATTGTAATCAAAATAATGCACATACAACTGTGTACTACTACAGGTTATGTTTATTAAATGAAGCCCAAAATATGTCGGCCACTAGAAATCGCTAGTATCAGCTAGCGCTAGCTAACGTCAGCGTTAGGTAGCCGCTAGCTAACGTTACAGGTATAGTGGAGGATTTTCCCGAATTGTAGAAAAGAACCGCCCTCTGTACTTTTTGAAAAAATGCACATGCGCAACCCTCTGCCTGCTCCCGAGAGGGAACGCCTATTAAACGTGTGCACGAGAGTGCACTGTTTACAAGTTGCTGTCGGCATGGCTCATACAAGCCTACTTTCCAAAAGAAGATTTGCACTTTTTCACAAATTGAGATGTTTACCGTGTGTGCGCGGTGCGTGACTTGTGCCAGGGCAAGCATCGCTAATCATAGCTTACATCAACTTTTACTAGCAGTGATTTTAAATGGATTTCTCCAAATAGCCAAAAGTTAAATAAAAAGTTAAATAAATCAACAGTAAAAAAAAACACATACCACTGTGAAATTTGCAGTAATACTTTTCCTATTTAAACTTCATTTTTTTAAATCAGAACACAAGAGAAAATAAGAGTTTACGTGCAAAACGTAATGAGCTAAATAATTGTATTTAAAGGGAAACTTCACCGATTAGCATTAAGCTTTGTATCAGTAGAACCCCGGTAGTATTTTTTAATGACCATGCTTCTTTACCTGTGGAGTAGAAACTTCACGACTGAGTCATCAGTGGGAAGCCCAACCTGTGCTTTTAGCGCACGCCAGCGTGTGAAATATTCTCCCAAAAGGTTCAATGAATGGCTGAAACCGTAGCTCATGCTCACCACACATGTACACCTGAAAGCTAGGGACGTGCACGTACCACGGCCTTACGTAAACATATCACCAGAATGATTGACAACCAGGAGGACCAATAGTCTTGATGATCCACCCGGAAAAAGAAAAATCCTCCACTATACCTTTAACGTTAGGTAGCATAACCTGAACCCTGGAACGCTACCAAGTCGTGAGTCATGACTTGAAGTTGTAACTTACGGGCTTAAAATTGTGTCTGGAACGCAGCATAGGTTACAGGTCCGACCCACTTCAGATCAAATTAGGGGTCTGTGGCCCGACAAACTAAAATGAGTTTGACACCCCTGGTCTAAAACAGAAATACTAAACCTGCATTCATTGGTTTTTTGGCCACCTGAGCAGGGCTGCAACTAACTTTTATTTTCATTGCCAATTAATCTGTTGAATATTTTCTCAATCGATAGTTTTAGTTGTTCGGTCTCTAAAATGTCAGAAAATGTGGATCAGCGTTTCCCAAAAAGCCCAAGATGACATCCTCAAATGTCTTGTTTTTGTCCACAACTCAAAGATATTAAGTTTACTATCACAGAGGAGAGAAGAAACTAGAAACAAATCCACATTTAACAAGCTGGAATCAGAGAATTTGTACTCATTTTCTTAAAAAAATGACTACACCTGATAAATAGATGATCAAAATCGTTGCCGATTAATGTAATAGCTGACAACTAATCGATTATTCTCTGCAGCTCTTCTGACAAACATGTTAAATATTATTCAGGAAGACAATAAATACCGAACGGAAACTACTCTGAGCTATAATTAACTCAGAGCGGGTTAAAACAAACAATAAGGATTGTCTGGAAAATGTTACCCAGTGTGTTCCAGGATGTAGTCTCGTTCAAGTACAGCTGCACCTGTCATAAACACACCATCCCTGACGGACAGTTTTATATTTCCTTGCCACTTGAAGGCTGAGTATTCTGTTTAATATGCATACAGATTAGGGCTGCTCGATTATGGAAAAAAATATAAATCACGATTATTTTGGTCAATATTGAAATCACAATAATTTAACACGATTAGTTCACTTCTTCAACAGTGGGAAAAGTTAAATAAATCAACAGTAAAAAAAAACACATACCACTGTGAAATTTGCAGTAAATACTTTTCCTATTTAAACTTTATTTTATATATTTAAATTTTTTTAAATCAGAACACAAGAGAAAATAAGAGTTTACGTGCAAAACGTAATGAGCTAAATAATTGTATTTAAAGGGAAACTTCACCGATTAGCATTAAGCTTTGTATCAGTAGAACCCAGGTAGTATTTTTTAATGACCATGCTTCCCTCCCTCATATCCCCCTGAGAGGGGAGATCTCTGTAATGAGGGTCTGGAAAAAAGCCTCAGATGACGCAAAATGACGATTTTTGCATCATCTGAGGCTTTTTTGCCCAGAGGCAAAAGACTACAGCCTGTATTCATTGTGTATTAGGAGCCACTTCCGCATAGCCCAAAGGGAGTTGGACCGTCGGCTTTTTCCGGAGATTGCCGAGGTAAAAACGAGTTTCAGCCATCTTGAATCCTCGCTTAGCTTCTCTGAAACTGTTCATCCCGACGGAAATTTTGGGACGCAAGCTTTTATTTTGAAAAGTAGACGGGACGGCATGATATGGGACGCATGGCTGCAGCCATACAGTCTTGGAAATCTTAGAACAACAATTATGTTCATTCAACCCCAGCCGTCTCGTTATTGTGGCGTTTCATTTCCCCGTTGTTGTGTGCCCCTGCGGCCGGGGATCGTGTCCTGCGAGTGGCGGCCCGCGAGTGCCGGACCGCCAGTGGAGGCACGCGAGTGGCGGTCCGCGAGTGCGCGAGTGGCGGCCCGCGAGTGCCGGACCGCCAGTGCCGGACCGCCAGTGGCGGCCCGCGAGTGGCGGCCCGTCCCGTTGTTTTGGCCGGCGTGTGGCGCCTCATTTCCCCGTTGTCATGTCCCCCAGAGCAGGTTCGAAAAGCGTGACTTGTACACGAATTTATGAATCAAAATAACGTGACTATTACACGACTTGGCGTGAGACCGGGTTGGTTGCCATGCATAGCAGAGCGTTGCCATGGACACAGTTCTGTTCACTCTGGAGCTATCAATCAATCCGCTGAAAGAAGTGCGGATAATGTATCAGCTGTGGCCAAAAAAAGCATGTTTTAAATGTGTAACACCACTTGAGCCACGGTGAAACGTTTGTTCGTGTATATGGTTGAAATGACAATAAAACACACGTGTTGAGTTGATCGTCTCACTGTCTGTCTGTAAAGGGCAGGCGTGGCTTGGGAGTGGCCTCATACAGCAGCAAAGCAAGTGCATTCTGGGATTTGGTGTCTTTCATCCATATGAGCCAAAAACACATTTTCTGTCTTATCTTGGCCTAGAAGGCACCAATTTCAATTTTTTTTTCACATTTCTACTACATAAGTGACCCAATTTCAAGATATATTCAGCTTCCCAGCGGTGAAATTTCCCTTTAATAATTGGGAGCCAAAATCATAATCACGATTACATTTCGATTAATTGCACAGCCCTAATGCAGATAAAACCTTACAAAGAGCAATCTGTCAAACAAGTCTGGGGCTTTATTAGCTGACATTTCCCCGCTTGGAATCACATAAGCTGCACAGTGTTGCCTTGTGTAGCTGTAAACTGAAAAAATAACTGACTTTAGACTGAAAACACAGGTACACAGTTGTGACAAATATTTCCTCCCACATGAAAAGTCAAATTAAATGTTAACCGCACAGCTACACTGGTGGAAAAAGCTTCCCGATTCCTGTACAATCTTCTGGGACGCCAGGTGCATTCATATACCAGCTGAGAAATGGCTTTGCATAGTGTATTTGCATGGCATTTCGGCACGAATGACAGCAGCTTACATCAGTCTGGCTACTTCCAGTCTGACCATGAACACAAGCACCCTGATTCAAATATATCACCGTAATATATATGTTTAAAAAAAAATAAAGCTCATGAAGCAATTATACTCAAGATGCAATTCTGTTTGTACATTAAATGGTATTTTTTTGTTTGTTTTTTTACAACCTGGACCCAATTGTCCCGTGCATTGGTGTCTAAGTGACTAACAAAAATCTTGTTGGTCCAGTATTGAGCGAGAACGCTGTAACCGGCAGCTGTGAACTGGGCTGCGATGTAATCAGAATGCAAATTGTCATTTTCTTTCCACCAGTTATGTTTTTGCCGCTGACAGACTCAGATTAATATTCTAAGTGTCTGACAACATTATGGAAAGGATCCCTGCAGAGATAGACCTTTTTGTTAAAGCATAAGATCCTTTTTAATAGGGGTGGTACGGTTCACAAAACCCACGGTTCGGTTCGTATCACGGTTTTAGGGTCACGGTTTTCGGTTCAGTGCGGTTCTTATTTTTTCTTTATCACTCCAGAATATACTTCAGCATATAGCTAAAATTAGCATATTGAATGCATGTTGCACAAAACGTGCACACAGTGGCAGTTCTATATTGTTTTATTTCATCATAGGTAACGTGAAATCCAAAATGTTCCCACACACCAGACTATAAACGATGCTGGCTCATCCTCCAGCTCTGGGCAGCCTCTCTCCCACCTGACATCTCTGCAGGTGACGTGACGTGACCTGCAGCGGCACCCACTCCACTTGAGGAGCGGTCGGCTCGGTGTCTCTCCAAATCTGACGAAAATCTTTTAAACTGACCTTTGTCGATCTGAAATGAAGACAGATTCAGCAACTGCATGGCCTATTTCTCGCTTAAAATGTTTTCAGAAACACGTTTCGGTGAACTATTTTAGTACAATATGAGATCGTATTCTGAACGAGCCGCCATGACAGTTGGGCTTTGAAATTTGGGACCAGCCAGACGGCCAGACCCATGTGACGCAATCGTCCAATCAGCTGCCATGGGTTGCGTTTGTCACGCCCATCCCGCTCGTCATTTCCAGTAAGTGTTTTAACATAGGTGTCTAAAGTGGGCACAACGGCAGTAAGAGGTTAGTGACCATTAACAGTGTACTGACGAACCGTGCGGTACACACACGCTCCGAACCGAGACTAGCGAACCGAGCAGTTCGGGTGTTTTTTCATGAACCGTACCACCCCTACTTTTTAACATGAAACAGACTCAAAATCACCATCACCAAACTCCACCAGACTCTAGGGCTGTCCTCGACTAAAGAAATTCTTAGTCGACTAACACTTATAGGATTTTGTCGACTAATTGATTAGTTGATTTAATTGACAGAGCTGTGCTCTTTGAGAGGTGGTTAAGACTAGAAAAGCTCAATATAAATGTAGTTAATTAACCATCTGTAAAACTGAGTTTCTCCACAATTAATCCTGCAAAAGCACCACTTTAAATCTTGTGTTTACCATAAATGTGCTCATGAGTTTTTTGGAAATGAGTAATTAAGCATGAATAAGCATAAAAAAATGACTAATCGACCAAAGAAATCTTAGTCGACTGAGACCAAAACGACCAATTAGTCGACTAATCGACTAAGAGGTGGCAGCCCTACCAGACTCCTTTTAAGGTAATGTGACCTTTTCTTTATATATTGTTGATACATTATAAAGACATTGATTACTTAACACATTTGTGAAGCGGCTATCAAAACTTTTGCATAAGTTCAACGATCAGTCAACAATTTGGATATCTTGCTGTGTTTAGTATGTAGACTAATTTCATTAGGGTTGTCACAGAAGCTGGAACAACTTGGCAAAGACAAGGACTGTGCTTTGGTGAAAAAGTGGCATAAAAGCATAGCCAACCACCTGTACTGGTGTGCCAAAAGCTCCGTCTCCAGAACAGAGAAGGTAGCGAAATGGAAGTCTATGTTGAACCACAGATGTCCACAGTAGGGTTGGGTATCGTTTGGTTTTTTTCCGATACCGGTGCTAAATCGGTACTTTTAAAACGGTGCCTAAACGGTGCCTGAACCAATACTTTTTAAGAAAGTTAAAAAAAAAGAAGGGTACTAAACAACAGTTGGCGACATTTAAGAACAACTTGTTTATTACTACGGCCATATGGCCAAAATAAATGATTTATTAGTAATGCAATAACTATAACTTATAATAAACAACAACTTATTTTACGTCAACCAAAGGCCTCAAAGGACCGTAGCAAGTGGCTTCAACCAAGGGGGTAAGCCAGCCTCCACAAAGCGTACCTCCCATGGAGCCATTTTGATGGTAATAAGCTATCAGGTGCCGTTAGCATCCCATTGACTCCCATTCATTTTGAACACTTTAACAGTGAATAACTTTACATCTGAAGCGTTTAAAGACTCTATTTGTCCATTGTTTATTTGTATAAAAGGCTCCATTACCTTGTACCTCACGTTATGGCTCTGTAGCAGACGCTTTTATAAAAATAGGCTAACGATTGGGTCATAACCACGAGACTTACTGTCACACAGTAGAGGAATTACCGTACAGTACAGGAGAAGCTCGCAGGCAGTTTGGACTTACATTAGATGTTTAAGTTTAATTACTAATGTTAACTAGCATGTTAGTGATCAGTAATTAGCCTGTGTCTATGTTATCTCCTTACATATACCTACACTCTACGTCTCTGTAAGATTGGGAATGATTGAGATTTCTCTTGGCACAGCTACCAGAAGACTTCCAACTTTCAGACAGGTTTCAGACATGTCACATCTACGTCTTCAAGCTCAGTGTCGCTCAGCCAGCACCACAAAAGTGACTTCTAATAGACTTCACTGGTCTACTCACTTTGTGCATTTAGTTTACTGGCTATGGTTTAAACCAGGTCTGTATTCTAAAGCAATGATCACACATGTTGCTTTGTTGTCCAGAGCTGTCTGATAATGCAACTTGGCTGAAATGTGTCTTTGGAAACAATGTGTTCCATCTGATGCTCTTACATATTATAATTTGTCTGACACCATTTGTATATAAAAGGGAAAGTTGTGTGTAACAATAACATCTATTCAATACAACAAGCTCACAAAAAAAACACCATCTCCAAGATACTGCTGCTGTGCCACAGAAATGTTCCTGGTGGCACAGAACCACAGTTAGACCTGACTGTCTGGGTGCCCGAATAGCTCAGTTGGTAGAGCGGGTGCCCATATATAGAAGTTTACTTCTCGACGCAGTGAGCCCTGGTTCAACTCCGATCTACGGCCCTTTGCTGCGTATCATTCCCCCCTCTCTCTTCCCATTCATTTCTTTAGCTGCCCTGTCAAAAAAGGCCTAAAATGCCCCAAAAAATAATCTTATCTTGCTGGATAAACTGCTCTGAAACACTTGGGTAGTCCCAGCACTCTTAAAGCAATAGGGTTAATCCTGTGATGTGCTTAAGGTCAGATCCCGACGGCTGGGTGAACGTTTAGGTTTGTTTATACGTAGGAGTGGAGGGGCCTAAGTCAGTAGAAAAAGCTCAACTCCCCCGGGGGAAGATATCCATCTGTTTACATATCTCCCACAATGGGATATAACATGTTTTCACTGGAGCCAGATCTGGCAACCGGAAACATGGTCCTGAGCCAAATTTCCATGAGCGTAAGAGCCCTCCTCCCTGCAATGTCCAAACGCTTTGTCAACCCAGCAGAGGCCCAAACTGAGAACCACTGTTTAGAAAAGTTAAATTACAATCAAGTCTACTTTAACCCTCTGAGGTCCGAGGAGCATTTTTAAGATATCGTCTTGAATTCTCCTTTTAGGGGTATTTGCATTTAACCTGATCCCCATGTCTTTCATACCAAAATGTTCAGAAGAAACTCAGCTTTCTGTATGGTGAGTCTCAAATTTGTTCCAGAGCAATGTGTAAAGAGATAATTTGGCCCTAAAGCTAATAAGTCGCTTTTTGAAATTTCTCAAATCTCTTGTGAAAACATACCGACGCTCTTAATTGTTTTGGTGCTTAAAATAAGTTAGCAAAAGTCTTGGGTTCACAAAAGTAGTGTAATACATGAATAAAATAGTAAATAAAGGTCTAAAATGAAATTTTTTAACATTGCTTTTTGAAGTGGGAGTGTTGTCAAACATCGCCGGTGCGTCTTTTGTCCTCAGAAGGTTAATCTAGGGCCGCAACTAACGTTTACTTTCTTTGCTGATTAATCCGTTGCTTAGTTTCTCGATAAATGCATCAGTTTGGTCTCTAAAATGTCAGAAAATGGTGAAAAATGTGTGATCAGTGTTTACACTGTTCTGTCTGAATGTGTTTCATAATTTTGTATTTGTGTTTATAGGACTTCCCCATAGAAAATGAGACGCTTCATCTCAAGAGGCTATCGTTCCAAAGCCCAAGAAGACGTCCACAAATGTCTTGTTTGGTCCACAACTTGTTCACATTTAACAAGCTAGAATCAAAGAGGGTCCACAAAGGAGTAATTTATATAAATCAAAAGGCTTAAATGAATTCAAATTGAATTGTAACCCCTCTTTTGTTCTGAATACTTTATAGGCTTTTTTTCTGTGACAAAGAAAAATCTAGGGCTGCCACCTCTTAGTCGATTAGTCGACTAATCGGTCGTTTTGGTCTTAGTCGACTAAGATTTCTTTAGTCCATTAGTCATTTTTTATGCTTATTCATGCTTAATTACTTATTTCCAAGAAACTTCTGAGCACATTTATGGTAAACACAAGATTTAAAGTGGTGCTCTTGCAGGATTAATTGTGGAGAAACTACATTTATATTGTGCTTTTCTAGTCTTAACCACCTCTCAAAGCGCACAGCTCTGTCAATTAAATCAACTAATCGATTAAGAATCGTTTAAGTGTTAGTTGACTAAGAATTTCTTTAGTCGAGGACAGCCCTACAAAAATCACTTGTATTTAGTATATAGGCCTATAAACATTGCTGTAGTCATAGAAATAAATGGCTGTAGTACATGAGTCAGGACTTGTCTTGGACTCGTTGGTATTTGCACTTGGACTTGTCTCGGACTTCTATTCTACCCTAGTTGGTCTCCACCGAGTCCAGCAATAAATGCATTTTTCTAAAGTAACATCTTCCTTCAAAAGAAAACTGATCGATCAAGTAGGGCTGCACAATTAATCTAATTTTAATCACAATCACGATTTTGGCTTCCCACGATCAAATCTGCGTGATCGAGCGATATTTAAAATGCGTCATCCCGTTCATAGAACGCTCCTTATCAAAGTTTTTGCAAAGCCAATCTAGCGCTCCATAAACCACTGTCTGATCACGTGCCTCTGTGAGCCAATCAGAGTTGTTCCCTGCACCGCGCAGGTTAGTTTCTAGATGTAGACAGTCACAGAGTAACGTGAGGAATATTCCACAACAGGTAGCAGTCGGTCATCATAAGCCGTTCACGATGTTTACCAGTTTACGAGTAAACGCAACATTTTGTCCCGTCTGTTTTGTTTTTCATACAACAGCAGTGACCATAGTGCCAGTTTGTGTCTTTTAGCTCATAGTTTTAGCAGCAGACTGTTGGACATCCCGCTGTTGGAATCCAATACAGTCACACTAATACACCGTTTAGAAATGAGCATTTTAGCCGTGTTTAATCTAGTTACTACTGTGGCTAACGGTAGGCTAACGTTACATTCTGTGTAACGTGTTATTAGTGTTTACTGTAGCTAGCTAACGGTAGGCTAACATTACCTGCTGTGTAACGTGTTATTAGTGTTTACTGTAGCTAGCTAACGGTAGGCTAACGTTACCTGCTGTGTAACGTGTTATTAGTGTTTACTGTAGCTAGCTAATGGTAGGCTAATGTTACCTGCTGTGTAAAGTGTTATTAGTGTTTACTGTGGTTAACGGTAGGCTAACGTTACCTGCTGTGTAACGTGTTATTAGTGTTTACTGTAGCTAACGGTAGGCTAACGTTACCTGCTGTGTAACATGTTATTAGTGTTTACTGTAGCTAACGGCAGGCTAATGTTACCTGCTGTGTAACGTGTTATTAGTGTTTACTGTAGCAAGCTAACGGTAGGCTAACGTTACCTAGTTACCTGGCGTGACATGCAGCAATGTTTATGTTGCCTCTAACGTGGGTTTCGGAGCATCAAAGCGCAACGCAGACATGTAAGTAGCAGTGTAATGAGCCACCGAAATCCACGTTGCTATTTCGTCAGGTAGATACCTTACGGAAAACGTGCATGTATGGAAAGCGGTCGCACAACAGCTGAAATGGCATACTGCTTCACAGTATCCTTCAATAAAGGAGGAATGTAGCACAATATGGATGTATTAGCAGGAATGTAGCACAATATGGATGTAAAAGCTGTTATAATTATGTGATATTAAAATTTGTTTTGGTTAAAATCAACAAATAATCGTGATCATTAATCGTGATCTCAATATTGATCAAAATAATCGTGATTATCATTTTGGCCATAATCATGTAGCCCTACGATCAAGTGCAGAAGAATTTTGTTACACCATAACAAAAAGACTCAACATCTAAAATGTGAAGGTTCACTTCACAGCTTTATGTGACTTAAGTGACATTGATGAATAATGTGGCCTAATTTGATCCTACGGTGTTGTTACGATGCACTTGCTTTTTGATCATGCCAAATGATGATGCAAAATGATCACCTATACTGTCTCTCGCAAGTAAATGGTCTTGAAGAGGATTCTTTTTTTTTTGTCTCGGTCTTGACTGTCTTTCATTTGGACTCGGACTTGACTTGGGCTACATTTACATCGCTACTGCTTTAGGTTTTTAAGCAGAGTTTTGAGGCAAAAGCAATCTCTGTGCATGTGTTTTTTAGCTCCAGTAGAAGAACTAATCTCCGTTTAAACTAGCACGCCCAAACCTCATATCTCACCACCATTCTCGTATACTGGGCAACAACAGGAGGCAGCGTGTAGACTGTAGTTGCGATGGTGACGTTAGTAGCTTTAGTCTCAGACAACAAGACGTTGTGACCGATAAGACCCAAACAGACGGCGAAACGCTGGCGTCAGCATCAGTGTTGCCAAAGGTCTCTGTTTGCAGCCGTTGAGGCTGCAATACAACCCCGCAGATTCCAAACCAAAACGGGTCAGAAGTGTTTACAAATCCGGTTCAGGGGCTGGGAAACACCAGAGCATGGGGAATGAGAGGGGGAAACGCCAGAGCAGGGGGAATAAGAGGGGGAAACACCAGAGCTTCGGATTTTTGTCCACATTGAGTAGGCTACCCTTACTTATAATGGTTATCAACATTATTCTTTAATAGGCTGAAATACCAAAATAGGCTATATATCATGATTTAGTGGGAAAAAAAAACAAGTAATTATATGTAAAATAAGACATTCAACACCCCCATATAGCTATAATGGAATGATCCTTTGTTTCATAACAACATTTTTTAGACACTGCCATGAGATTGGCAGTTGAATCCGGCTCCTTAGATCAATCGAATAGTCGACTGTTCGGGGTCACCCCTACTAGTAATACGTATGAATACAAATATCCAAGACAAATAGGATGATCATGTCATGCAATTAGAGTAGTGGTACTTTTTTTGGTCCAATTCAGGCGGTGGTTATAGGTCCTACATTTTATCTAACTAAGGATATGGTGAACTATTCTTTCATAGTTGAAACCTTTAGTGCCAAAAACTGATTTCAGTCCATGGGTGCATGGTAAAACTGTGTGGCCCTTTAAAAAAGTATTTCAACAGGTAAAACGTTCTGGGTGGGCTATGTCAGATTTAATCAAATCAAGTCATTTTGAGGCAGAAACAACCTTTTATTGACAAAATAGAGGCTGTCATCACTTTTTAGCAAGTGCAAAAATGCATTTTATGGGTATACAACCCATAAAATGCATATAATATGTCAGATATAAGCCTCATGAATGAAATTAATTAATTTTGAGGCAGAAACAGAAACAACCTTTCATTGACAAGGTAGAGGCTGCAATCACTTTTTGGCAATTGGGGGGGGAAAAAAAGTACTGGATTGGTTAAATCACTATGTGAAAATCACTATGTGTAAGAGGAACACTATCAAGCACATGTTACTGCCGACAAATCAACATAACAATGTAGTATTAGATACAAATATTACACATGAAATTACATTTAAAGTACTATTCACTAAGCCCGTTAGAGTAACATCCTTATACAAGATGTATAACGTTATAAAGACTAATTATTTCTCTTATTAGCCTAGTTTTTAGCACTAATCCTGCAGCCTGGTGCAGTTTTAAACGTCCCTCTCCTACCTTGCAGTCTACTTACGTTGTCGAAGAGCGAGCCGACATTCGCGGTGACAAGCAGCACATCGGTGTACCTTTCCATGTTACCGATCCACCTTCACACACACAAACAGTCCGAGGAGGAAACTCTGTCCTGTCGCCAAATGACAGCGCAGACAGGCGGGCCTGCACCAGATATACTCTCCAGCAGCTTATAAAGGCTTAATGTGTGAGCTCAAAATCGCGACTATACAAAATACACCCGCATCTCACTGGCGATACCGCGTCGCTTCTGGTTCAACTTGTTTTGGTTGTTATGGCGGGCTGTCGTGTCAGGTCGTCATCATCGTATGCCGGAGAGGCGCGCATATCCATATCGTCGAGTTAAGTTAGTTCAATAGCCTACATGCGTGGATTTCCACCTCCTCTCTGCTGGGTTAATTGGACTAGTGGCTTCTTAGCGGACTTAAAGCAGCATGTGCATGTATGTGCACGGCGCATTTGCTGCCTGCAGCTGCTGCAGCCTTGACAAACGCTCAGAAAACCGGACCGAGGCGTCAGTCAGTCCGCGCCGGGTTATGAACTCCGGTGATCCGCCTCCGCCCATTTACTGCGACTCTTCCTTAAGTTTATATAGCGCCGCTGAGAGTGTAATATAACACAATTAGTTGGACGGTTATCCCATGATTTATGACGCGATGTCAAAGCTACTGTTTTGTATCCATGGTAATAACTTCCCCTGAAGATAATCCATAAAACTGTATAAAAAACTGAGATAATCCCACAATATTTGATAGCCATGGAAACCTGTGCGTTTGGCCGTTTGCTTTTGATGGCAGGCGTGGATGAGAGTGCCAGGGGCTCCTGGGCAAGACTGTGGAGCAGCTAAACTAATAAAAACAAAATAATAATAAGAATGATTATGGTTTGATTAAAAGAATGTATCAGCTATAACACCTGAACACAGGAATTGCAAACAGATATATAGCTAAAAGTAATCAATACATGAAAGGTAGAAATAGCTAAAAATAAATAAAAAGGGAGTGAAATAGTTGGCTAAAACTACTGACTAAACAGTTCAAATAGTTAGCTAAAATTACTGACTAAACAGTTCAAATAGTTAGCTAAAAACTACTGACTTAACAGTTCAAATAGTTAGCTAAAACTACTGACTAAACAGTTCAAATAGTTAGCTAAAATTACTGACTAAACAGTTCAGATAGTTAGCTAAAACTACTGACTTAACAATTCAAATAGTTAGCTAAAACTACTGACTAAAAGTTCAAATAGTTAGCTAAAACTACTGACTAAACAGTTCAAATAGTTAGCTAAAATTACTGACTAAACAGTTCAGATAGTTAGCTAAAACTACTGACTTAACAGTTCAAATAGTTAGCTAAAACTACTGACTAAAAGTTCAAATAGTTAGCTAAAAATACTGACTAAACAGTTCAAATAGTTAGCTAAAACTACTGACTTAACAGTTCAAATAGTTAGCTAAAAATACTGACTAAACAGTTCAAATAGTTAGCTAAAATACTGACTAAACAGTTCAAATAGTTAGCTAAAACTACTGACTAAACAGTTCAAATAGTTAGCTAAAAATACTGACTAAACAGTTCAAATAGTTAGCTAAAACTAATGACTAAACAGTTCAAATAGTTAGCTAAAAATACTGACTAAATAGTTCAAATAGTTAGCTAAAACTACTGACTAAACAGTTCAAATAGTTAGCTAAAATTACTGACTAAAAGTTCAAATAGTTAGCTAAAACTACTGACTAACAGTTCAAATAGTTAGCTAAAAATACTGACTAAACAGTTCAAATAGTTAGCTAAAACTACTGACTAAACAGTTCAAATAGTTAGCTAAAATTACTGACTAAAAGTTCAAATAGTTAGCTAAAACTACTGACTAAACAGTTCTAATTGTTAGCTAAAAGTATTTAACGGTTAAAACAATCAGCTTCACTCCCAAGTAGTACTAGTACCAAAGATCCTCTATACTCTGTATTATCTAAACAGTCTCTTGTAGTAGAATTGCTGACCAAAACCAACCTAAATATTGACAGAAGTTGTATGAAAAAAGTAACAATATTGACTTTTATATAATGAATAGTGTTATACATTCAGAACATACACTGGGAATTGATGAAGGCATAAGACCATCTAACTGGGGGAACCTCAGACCAAAAACGCTGGGAACCACTGCAATAGGGGCCCTATTTAATACTATTCTATTACAATAATGACTGTAAGATGATATAAAACACTGTGATGTATATTAATCTACCCATTTAAATACTTGAAAGGACTCTCAGCTCAGCACTCAACACATCACAAGCTCATTCTGTGGAAGTCTCAACAGGAAGTCATTTGCTTTCTGTGAAAATCTTTTCTTTCAATCAAAACTGAGGAGTTTGCTTTCGCTTTAATTGTTCTCAGTATCGGTTTTACAACTGGAAAGTCTCCAAATTACATAACAAGAAGGGTGTTATCTTTATGTGATATTGCCTCTTAGGTGTGTGTGCTCATCCAGAAATCAATGCTATTATCTTTACGTGCAGTATATTGCAACCACTGCACAGCCCAATGCACTGCTCTTGCGTAAAGCCGACTAGTTTTGTTTTTATCTACATGACCTACAGTTATGTCATGTTCTCTAGAACAGCCTTCCTCCTACAGCTTCCAGTCATCACAACAGCAAAGTAACCACAATATTTTACAACACAGATACAGTAGCTCTCTTCTCTATTCAGTGAAGCACATGGTTCCCCACAGCCCTGTTAGATGAACTACGTACCCCTTTATCAATTCCTAATGTATGTTCCAAATGTATAACACTATTAGTTATATAACATTGGATATTGTTACTTTTTCATACAACTGAACTGTCAATATTTTGGTTGGTTTGGTCAGCAATCATACAAATACTACTTGGGATTTTCAACCATTAAGTCAGTAGTTTTAGCTAACTATTTGAACTGTTTAGTCAGTAGTTTTAGCTAACGTGAACTGTTAAGTCACTAGTTTTAGCTAACTATTTGAACTGTTTAGTCAGTAGTTTTAGCTAACGTGAACTGTTAAGTCACTAGTTTTAGCTAACTATTTGAACTGTTTAGTCAGTAGTTTTAGAGAACTGTGTGAATTGTAAAGTCAGTAGTTTTAGCTAACTATTTGAACTGTAAAGTCAGTAGTTTTAGCTAACTATTTGAACTGTAAAGTCAGTAGTTTTAGCTAACTATTTGAACTGTAAAGTCAGTAGTTTTAGCTAACTATTTGAACTGTTTAGTCAGTAGCTTTAGCTAACAATGTGAACTGTAAAGTCAGTAGTTTTAGCTAACTATTTGAACTGTTAAGTCAGTAGTTTTAGCTAACTATTTGAACTGTTAAGTCAGTAGGTTTAGCTAACTATTCGAACTGTTTATACATTATTTTTAGCTATTTATTTCTACCATTCATGTATTCATACTTTTAGCTACCTGTTCAAAAAATCCTGTTTTCAGGTGTTAAAGCTGATCAATTCTTTTAATCAAATCATAATTTCTATTTTTTTTTTTAAATTAGTTGAGTTGCTCCACAATCTTTCCAAGTAGCCGCCACTAGCAGACGTACCCCCTGGTTGGGAATCAGTGCGGTGGAGCATGGATCTGTAAAAGTCTGTTTTTTTGGAGTCGATGGCTCTGTGACATCCAGCAGTCTGAGGTCCAGCCCAGGGTAAAGCTAACGGTGCGTTCTTTTTGTCTTGTAATCGCGACTAGTAGCTCGAGTGTGACGTCACATCCGTGTCGGAAAACGAATAACCGCGGAGGTTGTTG
The DNA here is from genome assembly GCA_025617405.1 of Perca schrenkii. Classification (NCBI taxonomy): domain Eukaryota; kingdom Metazoa; phylum Chordata; class Actinopteri; order Perciformes; family Percidae; genus Perca; species Perca schrenkii. The sequence goes on along the minus strand of CM046791.1, from coordinate 3,287,669 downwards.
CGTTCTTTTTGTCACACGATACTACGACTCGGAGAAAAGATGGATTTTTGTAACATTTTTAGTAACATTTAGGACTCTATTCACCCAGTTATTGACATATTACACAAATATATTTCACAGTTTGATACATGAAAATTACGTTTTGATTAACGTTAACGTTAGGCCACTGCTCTGCTTTCTGCTCCAGACTCGGCTTAAAGCCATTGTTGTCATATAGCGACCGAGCGTCTCTAGCCAATTTCAGCTGCACAAGCTACAAAATAACTAATCAGGCGGTATTTAACTCCTAATAAGACTGTAGAGACATGCCTATAGGTAGCAGCATACAGCACTATGTTTAACTCCTAATAAGACTGTAGAGACATGCCTATAGGTAACAGTATACAGCGCTATGTTTAACTCCTAATAAGACTGTAGAGACATGCCTATAGGTAGCAGTATACAGCGCTATGTTTAACTCCTAATAAGACTGTAGAGACATGCCTATAGGTAGCAGTATACAGCACTATGTTTAACTCCTAATAAGACTGTAGAGACATGCCTATAGGTAGCAGTATACAGCACTATGTTTAACTCCTAATAAGACTGTAGAGACATGCCTATAGGTAGCAGTATACAGCACTATGTTTAACTCCTAATAAGACTGTAGAGACATGCCTATAGGTAGCAGTATACAGCACTATGTTTAACTCCTAATAAGACTGTAGAGACATGCCTATAGGTAGCAGTATACAGCACTATGTTTAACTCCTAATAAGACTGTAGAGACATGCCTATAGGTAGCAGTATACAGCGCTACTGTATGTGTACGACTTCTTCATTTGGTTACGACGACGACGACAAAAGTGCTTAAAATTGTAGAAAACCACAATGTTTACTATGTGTGATGCACGACGTAGCCATCTTTGAAAGTGAACTCGGGGTCTTCTGAGTTCAGACGACTTGACGAGTCCTATGTATACGACCAAGGGGGGGGCGTTCTTTTTGCAACTTCCGGTTCGTAACTCCGGAAAACAACTCGTAAATCGACTTCGGTGGACAAAAAGAACGCACCATAAGCTTGCTTGGGGAGAGGGGCCTAACTTCGGCTCTCCATAGTGCTGTTAGTGAGCTGCTCAACCATGGCATGGCTTTCACATCCAGCCTTTTTAAACTCTTCTCCCTGCTTCCTCTTACACCTCCCCTGAGCACTGTGTGCTTTATTCTCCAACTGTCAACAGATCCAATTGAAACCATTGCAACAGAGAAACAGAAGAAGAATGCTGCCGTGTCCATCACCGGTTTGGAAACAAAGAAAGTTAAAAGGGGGGGGGGAACCTTTCTGAAAGAACCGAGGCAGCTGATTGCAGCCAGTAGGAGGAGAGGCCTGTGTTTTTGATGAAGCTGCTGCAAAATAATCAGCAGCATACAGATATTATTTAGACTGGATCCTCAGCACATTGTACACTTGGAAATAAACATAAATGTTCAAAATGTTGCTCTCAACCCTCAAGGCAGACTGTATTATAGCAGCTTGGTGCCCACTGGATAATAATCAGACAGGAAATGTTATTGCGAGTCCTGGGCTGGCTTGCCAAGAATAGCACAGAAACACAGCAGCTAATTAAGTTTGGAGCAAAATCATTAAATTCTAAAAATATCGAATGAGAAATGCTTCTGTTTTGGAAAATATTTGTCAGTAAAAAGGAAAAGAACATAAACTCTTAAAATAAATATATAAAAACGTAATAACAATTTGGAGTCTTAATGGCAAATATTTATCAATGGGCCAATTTGAATCTGCTGAGCTCTTTCTAAAGTTTGGAGTTCAACTGTATAGTTTTAGCTCCTATGACTTTGTTTTAAACGTCCAACTTGAATTTAAGGTTTTGCTAAATAAGTGTTTTATTCTACACAACTTATTTAAACGTGACTGTAAACTAGCCTGGTCCTACCAGACTCTGGTCCACTAGCCTGGTCCTACCAAACTCTGGTCCACTAGCCTGGTCCTACCAGACTCTGGTACACTAGCCTGGTCCTACCAGACTCTGGTCCACTAGCCTGGTCCTACCAGACTCTGGTACACTAGCCTGGTCCTACCAGACTCTGGTCCACTAGCCTGGTCCTACCAGACTCTGGTACACTAGCCTGGTCCTACCAGACTCTGGTGCATTAGCCTGGTCCTACCAGACTCTGGTACACTAGCCTGGTCCTACCAGACTCTGGTCCATTAGCCTGGTCCTACCAGACTCTGGTACATTAGCCGGGTCCTACCAGACTCTGATACACTAGCCTGGTCCTACCAGACTCTGGTACACTAGCCTGGTCCTACCAGACTCTGGTCCATTAGCCTGGTCCTACCAGACTCTGGTCCATCCTACCAGACTCTGGTACACTAGCCTGGTCCTACCAGACTCTGGTACATTTTATGTGTCCAGAGAGTCCGGCCTCTCTCCATTGACAAGTGTTAACTTCCTTGAAGGCCGGTACTCTGTTGAAGTTTAAAACTATTGGATCTGCCCAGAGCCACTCTGGATCTGCCAGAACCAATCGCTAACGTTTGGTCATGACGTCGGCTTAGCATCGCTAGCGTTAGCCTTAGCTAACTCCTTCACCGCTAACGGAGCGAGCTGGAGAATCAAACTGTTCCTGAACCCCGTGGGGAGGAGGACCACGACATCATGGCCCCCAACAAAAACTCAGCAAAGATTGGTCTTGCTCGGCCTTTAACTTCTGGATATTCGGCAGCGTTGCCACAACGGACCGCACAACCTCAACGTCATCGTTCTCAGCCACTCCCTCTGTTCGCTGATTGGACCGGTAAAGATTTGACCGGAGAAAACTGAAGAATATACCGCAAACCCAGACGCAGTACTGAAGGAAAATGAAAATTGAGCTGAAGTACGTAGGAGGGCGGAGCCAGGCTAACTGTGAAGTGTATATTAAATCACGACTTAAAACTCACTTTTATTCGTTGGCTTTCAAACCTGCTTGAGAGTTGTATTTTGTATTTTATTTTTCTAGTCTGTTATTTGTTTTAATTTGTTGTTTTTAGTTTGTTTTGTTACTTGCGTGTTTATAATCATGTCAATGTCCAGCACTTTGGTCAACCTGGTTGTTTTAAATGTGAATAAAGTTGGATTGGATACATAGAAATATATCTATACCTATATTAAAGACAGCAGATATTTCCTTTAAATACTTTCAGCGTTACCCTAGACTATTGTATCTAAAATACTGTATACCTCAGCTGCAGCCATGTTATGTTAGTTTAAAACCCCTTTGGGCCTGCATCACAGGAAAACAAAGGTGATCGACAGCGTGAGAAGCACAAAGAAACCCTGAGGTCAAAAGGTAGTCACATTCTTGAATTTAATTTGGATGAACAGATTTGGACACGATCTAAATGACGAATGTCCCTGATAAACGATAAATTGGAGGGACGAGGGTCTCGGGGGGAGAAATTTCCCACAGCTGTGTTCCTCATCTCCAGAAAACTACAACTGCCTCTGCATGAAGAGGCTGCCAAGTACAAGAAAGATCACCGATGATGGACAATAGCTTTTAGAATTAAATTCAAATAAATTAGGCAAGATGGTCACTGCAATAGCAGGAAGCCAATGTAGAACATGATGCCCGTTAGGAAGTATATAAGTAAGAATATGTATCAGCTAATTGTCATTATAACTACGTTAAAAGCGCTATTTCACACGGGATAAGCAAAGTCTGCATTTTACTCAAATGTACTGACATTATCCCTCGGATACAATGTCAAGGCTGAGTCAAAACTTTCATTTATAATTGCCAACGCAGCCAATACAAACTAAAAATCATCACACGACCTCTGTGTTTGGAGAAATGTGGTCGGTTATTGCGGAGTAATTTTTTTACTTACTTTTTTTACTTTTACCTACAGACATGGAGGATTCACATGGGATTAGGATTACAGACAACCCCCACAAATTATCACAATTTACTAGAAGTCCATCCCGTGCGAATAGGGCTTCAGGAGACCAGTTGTGACGGTCTTTATCCGATGTCACTAACTGTGTCCCATGGGTCTTTAAAGGGACGACGCTTAAACTGGGTACAGCCAGGATCCTCCAACTTAAATTCAAGGGTTTTTAAGACCTTTTTAATACCATTTCAAATGAATTCAATGCCAACTTCGTACCCATTCCCACAGAAGTAGGAGGGGAAAATGTCAAATCTGTATACATTTTAAAAGGTCCCATGGCATGAAAATTTCACTTTATGAGGTTTTTTAACATTAATATGCGTTCCCCCAGCATGCCTATGATCCCCCAGTGGCCACACCCCCACCCACCACCTCCCCCTTCTCTCTCTGCTCCTTAATAGCTACAGACACAAAAATGGCACATCCTAAGGAAAGCTCATTGTGGGACTGGCTCTAGTGGCTGTAGTTCTGCACCAAGGCTGAATTTCAATGAAAGAGACTTCAGATACAGTATTAGGGGACCATTAAGGTCTATATAAAAGAGACTTCAGATACAGTATTAGGGGACCACTAAGGTCTATATAAAAGAGACTTCAGATACAGTATTAGGGGACCACTAAGGTCTATATAAAAGAGACTTCAGATACAGTATTAGGGACCACTAAGGTCTATATAAAAGAGACTTCAGATACAGTATTAGAGGACCACTAAGGTCTATATAAAAGAGACTTCAGATACAGTATTAGGGGACCACTAAGGTCTATATAAAAGAGACTTCAGATACAGTATTAGGGGACCACTAAGGTCTATATAAAAGAGACTTCAGATACAGTATTAGGAGACCACTAAGGTCTATATAAAAGAGACTTCAGATACAGTATTAGGGGACCACTAAGGCCTATATAAAAGAGACTTCAGATACAGTATTAGGGGACCACTAAGGCCTATATAAAAGAGACTTCAGATACAGTATTAGGGGACCACTAAGGCCTATATAAAAGAGACTTCAGATACAGTGTTAGGGGACCACTAAGGTCTATATAAAAGAGACTTCAGATACAGTATTAGGGGACCACTAAGGTCTATATAAAAGAGACTTCAGATACACTATCAGGGGACCACTAAGGTCTATATAAAAGAGACTTCAGATACAGTATTAGAGGACCACTAAGGTCTATATAAAAGAGACTTCAGATACAGTATTAGGGGACCACTAAGGTCTATATAAAAGAGACTTCAGATACAGTATTAGGAGACCACTAAGGTCTCTATAAAAGAGACTTCAGATACAGTATTAGGGGACCACTAAGGTCTACAGTATATAAAAGAGACTTTAGATACAGTATTAGGGGACCACTAAGGTCTACAGTATATAAAAGAGACTTCAGGTACAGTATTAGGGGACCACTAAGGTCTATATAAAAGAGACTTCAGATACAGTATTAGGGACCACTAAGGTCTATATAAAAGAGACTTCAGATACAGTATTAGGGGACCACTAAGGTCTATATAAAAGAGACTTCAGATACAGTATTAGGGGACCACTAAGGTCTATATAAAAGAGACTTCAGATACAGTATTAGGGAGACCACTAAGGTCTATATAAAAGAGACTTCAGATACAGTATTAGGGGACCACTAAGGTCTATATAAAAGAGACTTCAGATACAGTATTAGGGGACCACTAAGGTCTATATAAAAGAGACTTCAGATACAGTATTAGGGGACCACTAAGGTCTATATAAAAGAGACTTCAGATACAGTATTAGGGGACCACTAAGGTCTATATAAAAGAGACTTCAGATACAGTATTAGGGGACCACTAAGGTCTATATAAAAGAGACTTCAGATACAGTATTAGGGGACCACTAAGGTCTATATAAAAGAGACTTCAGATACAGTATTAGGGGGACCACTAAGGTCTATATAAAAGAGACTTCAGATACAGTATTAGGGGACCACTAAGGTCTATATAAAAGAGACTTCAGATACAGTATTAGGGGACCACTAAGGTCTATATAAAAGAGACTTCAGATACAGTATTAGGGGACCACTAAGGTCTATATAAAAGAGACTTCAGATACAGTATTAGGGGACCACTAAGGTCTATATAAAAGAGACTTCAGATACAGTATTAGGGGACCACTAAGGTCTATATAAAAGAGACTTCAGATACAGTATTAGGGGGACCACTAAGGTCTATATAAAAGAGACTTCAGATACAGTATTAGGGGACCACTAAGGTCTATATAAAAGAGACTTCAGATACAGTATTAGGGGACCACTAAGGTCTATATAAAAGAGACTTCAGATACAGTATTAGGGGGACCACTAAGGTCTATATAAAAGAGACTTCAGATACAGTATTAGGGGACCACTAAGGTCTATATAAAAGAGACTTCAGATACAGTATTAGGGGACCACTAAGGTCTATATAAAAGAGACTTCAGATACAGTATTAGGGGACCACTAAGGTCTATATAAAAGAGACTTCAGATACAGTATTAGGGGACCACTAAGGTCTATATAAAAGAGACTTCAGATACAGTATTAGGGGACCACTAAGGTCTATATAAAAGAGACTTCAGATACAGTATTAGGGGACCACTAAGGTCTATATAAAAGAGACTTCAGATACAGTATTAGGGGACCACTAAGGTCTATATAAAAGAGACTTCAGATACAGTATTAGGGGACCACTAAGGTCTATATAAAAGAGACTTCAGATACAGTATTAGGGGACCACTAAGGTCTATATAAAAGAGACTTCAGATACAGTATTAGGGGACCACTAAGGTCTATATAAAAGAGACTTCAGATACAGTATTAGGGGACCACTAAGGTCTATATAAAAGAGACTTCAGATACAGTATTAGGGGGACCACTAAGGTCTATATAAAAGAGACTTCAGATACAGTATTAGGGGACCACTAAGGTCTATATAAAAGAGACTTCAGATACAGTATTAGGGGACCACTAAGGTCTATATAAAAGAGACTTCAGATACAGTATTAGGGGGACCACTAAGGTCTATATAAAAGAGACTTCAGATACAGTATTAGGGGACCACTAAGGTCTATATAAAAGAGACTTCAGATACAGTATTAGGGGGACCACTAAGGTCTATATAAAAGAGACTTCAGATACAGTATTAGGGGACCACTAAGGTCTATATAAAAGAGACTTCAGATACAGTATTAGGGGACCACTAAGGTCTATATAAAAGAGACTTCAGATACAGTATTAGGGGGACCACTAAGGTCTATATAAAAGAGACTTCAGATACAGTATTAGGGGACCACTAAGGTCTATATAAAAGAGACTTCAGATACAGTATTAGGGGACCACTAAGGTCTATATAAAAGAGACTTCAGATACAGTATTAGGGGACCACTAAGGTCTATATAAAAGAGACTTCAGATACAGTATTAGGGGACCACTAAGGTCTATATAAAAGAGACTTCAGATACAGTATTAGGGGACCACTAAGGTCTATATAAAAGAGACTTCAGATACAGTATTAGGGGACCACTAAGGTCTATATAAAAGAGACTTCAGATACAGTATTAGGGGACCACTAAGGTCTATATAAAAGAGACTTCAGATACAGTATTAGGGGACCACTAAGGTCTATATAAAAGAGACTTCAGATACAGTATTAGGGGACCACTAAGGTCTATATAAAAGAGACTTCAGATACAGTATTAGGGGACCACTAAGGTCTATATAAAAGAGACTTCAGATACAGTATTAGGGGACCACTAAGGTCTATATAAAAGAGACTTCAGATACAGTATTAGGGGACCACTAAGGTCTATATAAAAGAGACTTCAGATACAGTATTAGGGGACCACTAAGGTCTATATAAAAGAGACTTCAGATACAGTATTAGGGGGACCACTAAGGTCTATATAAAAGAGACTTCAGATACAGTATTAGGGGACCACTAAGGTCTATATAAAAGAGACTTCAGATACAGTATTAGGGGACCACTAAGGTCTATATAAAAGAGACTTCAGATACAGTATTAGGGGACCACTAAGGTCTATATAAAAGAGACTTCAGATACAGTATTAGGGGGACCACTAAGGTCTATATAAAAGAGACTTCAGATACAGTATTAGGGGACCACTAAGGTCTATATAAAAGAGACTTCAGATACAGTATTAGGGGACCACTAAGGTCTATATAAAAGAGACTTCAGATACAGTATTAGAGGGACCACTAAGGTCTATATAAAAGAGACTTCAGATACAGTATTAGGGGACCACTAAGGTCTATATAAAAGAGACTTCAGATACAGTATTAGGGGACCACTAAGGTCTATATAAAAGAGACTTCAGATACAGTATTAGAGGGACCACTAAGGTCTATATAAAAGAGACTTCAGATACAGTATTAGGGGACCACTAAGGTCTATATAAAAGAGACTTCAGATACAGTATTAGGGGACCACTAAGGTCTATATAAAAGAGACTTCAGATACAGTATTAGGGGACCACTAAGGTCTATATAAAAGAGACTTCAGATACAGTATTAGGGGACCACTAAGGTCTATATAAAAGAGACTTCAGATACAGTATTAGGGGACCACTAAGGTCTATATAAAAGAGACTTCAGATACAGTATTAGGGGACCACTAAGGTCTATATAAAAGAGACTTCAGATACAGTATTAGGGGACCACTAAGGTCTATATAAAAGAGACTTCAGATACAGTATTAGGGGACCACTAAACGGTCTATATAAAAGAGACTTCAGATACAGTATTAGGGGACCACTAAGGTCTATATAAAAGAGACTTCAGATACAGTATTAGGGGACCACTAAGGTCTATATAAAAGAGACTTCAGATACAGTATTAGGGGACCACTAAGGTCTATATAAAAGAGACTTCAGATACAGTATTAGGGGACCACTAAGGTCTATATAAAAGAGACTTCAGATACAGTATTAGAGGGACCACTAAGGTCTATATAAAAGAGACTTCAGATACAGTATTAGGGGACCACTAAGGTCTATATAAAAGAGACTTCAGATACAGTATTAGGGGGACCACTAAGGTCTATATAAAAGAGACTTCAGATACAGTATTAGGGGACCACTAAGGCCTATATAAAAGAGACTTCAGATACAGTATTAGGGGACCACTAAGGTCTATATAAAAGAGACTTCAGATACAGTATTAGAGGACCACTAAGGTCTATATAAAAGAGACTTCAGATACAGTATTAGGGGACCACTAAGGTCTATATACAAGAGACTTCAGATACAGTATTAGGGGACCACTAAGGTCTACAGTATATAAAAGAGACTTCAGATACAGTTTTAGGAGACCACTAAGGTCTATATAAAAGAGACTTCAGATACAGTATTAGGGGACCACTAAGGTCTATATAAAAGAGACTTCAGATACAGTATTAGAGGACCACTAAGGTCTATATAAAAGAGACTTCAGATACAGTATTAGGGGACCACTAAGGTCTATATACAAGAGACTTCAGATACAGTATTAGGGGACCACTAAGGTCTACAGTATATAAAAGAGACTTCAGATACAGTTTTAGGAGACCACTAAGGTCTATATAAAAGAGACTTCAGATACAGTATTAGAGGACCACTAAGGTCTATATAAAAGAGACTTCAGATACAGTATTAGGGGACCACTAAGGTCTATATAAAAGAGACTTCAGATACAGTATTAGGGGACCACTAAGGCCTATATAAAAGAGACTTCAGATACAGTATTAGGGGACCACTAAGGTCTATATAAAAGAGACTTCAGATACAGTATTAGGGGACCACTAAGGTCTATATAAAAGAGACTTCAGATACAGTATTAGGGGACCACTAAGGTCTATATGAAAAGAGACTTCAGATACAGTATTAGAGGGACCACTAAACGGTCTATATAAAAGAGACTTCAGATACAGTATTAGAGGGACCACTAACGGTCTATATAAAAGAGACTTCAGATACAGTATTAGGGGACCACTAAGGTCTATATAAAAGAGACTTCAGATACAGTATTAGAGGACCACTAAGGTCTATATAAAAGAGACTTCAGATACAGTATTAGGGGACCACTAACGGTCTATATAAAAGAGACTTCAGATACAGTATTAGGGGACCACTAAGGTCTATATAAAAGAGACTTCAGATACAGTATTAGGGGACCACTAAGGTCTATATAAAAGAGACTTCAGATACAGTATTAGGGGACCACTAAACGGTCTATATAAAAGAGACTTCAGATACAGTATTAGGGGACCACTAAGGTCTATATAAAAGAGACTTCAGATACAGTATTAGAGGGACCACTAACGGTCTATATAAAAGAGACTTCAGATACAGTATTAGGGGACCACTAAGGTCTATATAAAAGAGACTTCAGATACAGTATTAGGGGACCACTAAGGTCTATATAAAAGAGACTTCAGATACAGTATTAGGGGACCACTAAGGTCTATATAAAAGAGACTTCAGATACAGTATTAGGGGACCACTAAGGTCTATATAAAAGAGACTTCAGATACAGTATTAGGGGACCACTAAGGTCTATATAAAAGAGACTTCAGATACAGTATTAGGGGACCACTAAGGTCTATATAAAAGAGACTTCAGATACAGTATTAGGGGACCACTAAGGTCTATATAAAAGAGACTTCAGATACAGTATTAGAGGGACCACTAAGGTCTATATAAAAGAGACTTCAGATACAGTATTAGGGGACCACTAAGGTCTATATAAAAGAGACTTCAGATACAGTATTAGGGGACCACTAAGGTCTATATAAAAGAGACTTCAGATACAGTTTTAGGAGACCACTAAGGTCTATATAAAAGAGACTTCAGATACAGTATTAGGAGACCACTAAGGTCTATATAAAAGAGACTTCAGATACAGTATTAGAGGACCACTAAGGTCTATATAAAAGAGACTTCAGATACAATATTAGGGGACCACTAAGGTCTATATACAAGAGACTTCAGATACAGTATTAGGGGACCACTAAGGTCTACAGTATATAAAAGAGACTTCAGATACAGTTTTAGGAGACCACTAAGGTCTATATAAAAGAGACTTCAGATACAGTATTAGGGAGACCACTAAGGTCTATATAAAAGAGACTTCAGATACAGTATTAGAGGACCACTAAGGTCTATATAAAAGAGACTTCAGATACAGTATTAGGGGACCACTAAGGTCTATATAAAAAAGACTTCAGATACAGTATTAGGGGACCACTAAGGTCTATAGAAAAGAGACTTCAGATACAGTATTAGGGGACCACTAAGGTCTATATAAAAGAGACTTCAGATACAGTATTAGAGGACCACTAAGGTCTATATAAAAGAGACCTCAGATACAGTATTAGGGGACCACTAAGGTCTATATAAAAGCATCCAAAGAGAACCATGTCATGGGACCTTTAAACCCTAAAAAAATAATTAAGTAGGCTAAACATTTTATTTAAATCATCAGCCAGGCTCCGACACATTCCGCACATCCTCCGCACAGTTTAACCTCTAACCCCACCCCCCCGGTACCGGTCAGAGAGGCGTGTTTACTTCGTGTCTCGGTCCTTCGGTGCGTCCAGCGACGGGCTCCGGTAAGTTTTTAATTAGCTTACATTAGTAACAGTTAATTTTGTTAGGGTATGAACTTAATCCTAGGAAAGGAAAAACAACATAAGACCTTTGTAACGAAACCCAAGACTTTGTATACCAAATGCAAGGCTTTTAAGGCCTTAATTTGAGATGATCAACTTTAAGACCTTTTTAATGCTTTTAAGACCCGGCGGGTAGTACCCTGTTAAAGCACCACAAATACAATCCCAATGAATGGACTATAAACCCTTTTACTCCAGTTTTGCTGCATTATTAGCTGGAACATCAATCCATAAAGCATCAGAGTAACTGTGGGTGCCCAATTTCTATTTCATAATGTGAGGATTTACACATTCAACGGAAGAAAACACAGAAACAGACAACACACCAAGAGCTCATCTGCAATGAAACCCCTATAGTGACCACGTGTGTCGATACAAGTCTTAATGTAAAACACAAAGTTTGAAATACGTTAAACATTTTTTTTTCCTCTTGGAAAAAGCCCATAAAAATATCTCAAATGTAACAAAAATCTGACATTTTGTTTCCTAAATCATGGACACACGCCAGTCATGCAGAACCCCAACTCAGTCACAGGTTTTTTAGCTTTAAAACAAACTAGTTCTTATCTACAATATCGCTCTTCTACACCCCCAGGTATAACCAGCACTGTAACTTTAACACAGTGGGATACAAACATGACAGCAAAATGACAATTAAAAAGTTGAAACTACCAAACAAAAGACAGTAACTCAATGATATATAACAATACAAGTTTTCCCCTCACATCCATTTCTGTGTGCACCTTATTTTCATTCGAATGCGAGCAGAGCTTCAGTCAAGCTATTCCCACAAAGGGCAGCAGGCTCAGAACGACCCGCAACAGTGAGCCAAATGGAGTGCTGCTGACACCAGAGAGGGACTTTTCCAAGTCCAGGAGCTCCAGCAGAGAGCGAGAGAGAGAGAGGCCGACTGTCTGTTTGAGTCCGAGGTGCCCGGGTGGGTCACTGAGCCGGTCCGCCCCCACGCGGGGCCTTCAGGAGCGACTGCGGTCCTCTGGGGTGCCCACCAGCATTTTACTGTACAGCTTCTGCTGCTCTTCTTTAAAGGTGTCTTTTACTTTTCCTCGCTTCAATCCTCCGTCCCTACACACGGGAAAGTGGGAAATTAGTGACGACGACAACAACAACATCAACAACTGAAGTAGCAGACAATTATACAGTTCACATGTTGTTAGCTGACGAGGTTCAACAAAGCAACCAAAGCAATGAAATGCAGACTTATTACTAGGGCTGTCAAAATTGCTCAAAAATGACGTTTGAATATTCCCTCTAAAATAACACAGAATATTCGAACTATTCGAACATCTGGTTGCGCATGCGTCCAAGGTGCCGCGCGACATCGTGACGTCAAAATGATGGGATATCCGGCCGAGCCGAGGTCGCGCACGACAAAGCGCAAACAGGAAACCTGAACGAGTTCGCCAACAACGTGATGCCAGGACTCTCAGAGTGACTGCAGGTCTCTCTGGTAAACTTACCGGGTTAAGATGAGTTCTTTTATGGTGAATGAAAGGCTCGATCCGACCAAGTAGGTCAGTGAATCAAATCGAAGCATTGACGGCAACGCTGCTGCCAGTTCTGCCGTTGTTTAACTTTTTCTTCTAGTCCGTAGAAAGGTCAGCGTCGGTAGCCTTTGCTCATTAGCGCCACCTCTGTTCAGGAGAAGACTGCAGCTAGTGTCGAGGGCACCAGCGCAGGTATAAATCATACAGACATATACAGTATATAGACATACTGTATATAAAAAGGTATAAATAGTCACGGCGATCTCATGATGTCACATTTGTACTTTCATTTGTCCTGCACCTGCCAGAAGGTGGGATGTGATTACTGTTTTATTGTCTTGATCCAGAAATCAATCAGTCAATCAATTTATTCCTCCACACGTAAAATACAACTAGGGCTGCCACCTCTTAGTCGATTAGTCATTTTTTATGCTTATTCGTGCATAATTACTTATTTCCAAGAAACTTCTGAGCACATTTATGGTAAACACAAGATTTAAAGTGGTGCTTTTGCAGGATTAATTGTGGAGAAACTCAGTTTTACAGATGGTTAATTAACTACATTTATATTGTGCTTTTCTAGTCTTAACCACCTCTCAAAGCACACAGCTCTGTCAATTAAATCAACTAATCGATTAGTCGACAAAATCCTATAAGTGTTAGTCGACTAAGAATTTCTTTAGTCGAGGACAGCCCTACTAGCGCGGCAGTAACCGAATGTAAAGTTACTTTGTGAGTCAAAATAAGTGTGTTAGTGCGGCGGTCCACAGACAGGCATGAAAACGGGTCAGGGGTGAAAAAGGAGAGAAGGATATTACCCTCTAGGGCACATGTGTCAAACTCAAGGCCCGCAGGCCAAACGTTTTTGTCGCTTTTTCCAACGTTTGTCACTTTTTCCGACATTTGTCGCTTTTTCCAACGTTTGTCACTTTTTCTGACATTTTTTCCAACATTTGTCACTTTTTCCAACGTTTTTGTCACTTTTTCCAACATTTTTGTCGCTTTTTCCAACGTTTTTGTCACTTTTTCTGACATTTTTGTCGCTTTTTCCAACGTTTTTGTCGCTTTTTCCAACGTTTTTGTCGCTTTTTCCAACGTTTTTGTCACTTTTTCCGACATTTTTGTCGCTTTTTCCAACGTTTTTGTCACTTTTTCTGACATTTTTGTCGTTTTTTCCGACGTTTTTGTCGCTTTTTCCAACGTTTTTGTCGCTTTTTCCATCGTTTTTGTCGCTTTTTCCAACGTTTTTGTCACTTTTTCCGACATTTTTGTCGCTTTTTTCAACATTTTTGGGCGCTTCTTTTCCTATGAAGGCTGAGGAACTTTTTCCTGACTTCTTTAGGACTTTATGTGGACAAAACTGTGATTGAGAAGACTATATGACACGTGCAATAATACAGTCAAAGATATTTGACTTTTTCGATTAAATAAACACGTCATTAAACTAAACATGTCTGTCCCTTGATGTGATTCTTATTTCCCAGCGTGGCCCTCTGGGAAATTGAGTTTGACACCCCTGCTCTAGGGGGTCCGGGGGCATGCTCTCCCGGAAGAAAATGTTAAATATTCCATAATTTAAAGCATCAATCTGATGCATTTTGAGATGCATTTTTTGCCAACCAACAGTGTCATATTTCAATATGCACTCATTACAGTTAAAGTCCTTCTGACTTTACACAATAATAAAAGTCATAATTTTTAAAAGACTAAAAAGTTTTGGATACATTTTTACTTCTTCCAACCATATGTTAAATAAAGAGTCAATGTGGATTTACATATTGTAATGATATCATAATCCTACAATGAATCATTGTGAAAACAAAAATGTACTACTTTTGCCAGGTTATCATCAAAAAATTATGATTACTTACACCGCCCCTCCTCTCCCCCCTTGAACATTTTCTCATCGAATCTACACGATTCACGTAGGTCACCTATTTTGGTTTAAAAACAGCGAATTTCGCCGAAAGGTGAGTGATTTTCATGTCTGAACAGAAAGTGTCTCGCTCGCACGATCACCCCCCCACTCTCTGTCAAAACCCAAAAAACCAACAAGGTGAAAAGGTGAAGCAAACAAATATGTCATCACTTCTGCTCAAACCGCGATGAAAACACCCCCCAACTACAATATAATAATCAATGAATAATATAAATGAGACCATAAACAACATACAATACAGTCTTCGTGAACGGTATCCCTCGGTTTGTATTTAAGTGGAAGAAACCATTGCACCGATTAAGCGTTATCTTACCACAGGAGGTCGACCAGTCCGCCTTGCCGGGCTATCGCTGCCTTTACACGATTGGCAAACTGTACGGCATCTTCATCCGCCTGTTGGAGAAGATTAGCTTATATAAATACAAACACAGGCATAACCAAACATTTACAGCACAGTTTTTATCAAATATAAAATAAATTCTCATTGAATTGCAAGTGCTGAATGCAGACGATAGAAAATTAAAGGAGAAATCGGGCGCAAAATGAACCAAGGGGTTGATAACACATGGGTACCGAGTCGACTGTTCTCTGGGATGTGTTTTCATGCTAATCTAATGTGACCAGTTTTAGCGCAAACCGTTAATTAGCTTGTAGCGCTAGTCGTCGGGACAGAGGGTAAAGTAAAAAAGAAATCTCTATTTCTACACCACTAACAAGGCTCAAAATAGCACCACACTTCCACAGTAGCATAACGAGGGTCCCTACATGTAAACCCAAGCATTGAGAACTTTGTAGATGTACAGACAGTTTATTAAAAAGATAGATTATAAAGACAGTAGCATTCACGTGTGACAAGATGGTGCCCGTCTGTATACGTGAACGGTACAGTCTTTCTAAAACTATCTTTTTAATAAACCGTGTGTACACTTACAAAGTTCTCAATGCTTCGGTTTACATGTAGGGACCCTCGTTATGCTACGGTGGAAGTGTGGTGCTATTTTGAGCCTTGTTAGCCTCTTAAGCTAAATGCAGCAAAACGATTAGTGAAGCTAATATGTTGATGGTTTCATTTGTGAAAGAACAAACTGATGTGTTGGGAAGCCAGGAGTTATCCACAGAGCCTCACCTCTCTGGACATGGGGGGGAGGTACCACACGCTGCAGACGATCGCCCAGCTGCTCATCATACGTAACAGGTAGTTGACCATCCCAAACTTGCTGCTGTTCCAGAAGGCGTCTCCAAATCGCGGGTCATACTGCAAGGATCAAACACACCAAAATGAATAATCACGTATAGAGCCAATCACACGATAACTTCCGGGTAGAAAAGCTCCTGCGTCCCGTACGTGCAGTTTAACAGCGCTGAGCAAACGGGGACGAGGGACAACTGGATATGCTCTCATCTCCTTCATCTAAAATGCACGTTTGATGCTTTTCATACGTCAACTCTTTGACTAACGTTAGTTTGGAGAGCTAATGTAGCTGTTGGGCCCCAGACTAGACCGTGTTGCTGTTCCTAACGCTAGATTTGGTTTATCAACAGGGTTTCTCCAGGCTTCAACAAGTCAAATTTAAGACTTTTTAAAAGATCTTTATGAATGGAATTTCAAGACCTATATCACAAGATAAAAGTACAACGAAATGCAGAGTCACAAAAGTACTTGCAAAGTAAATAAAATTATTAAAATTGAATAAAAGCGACAGAGTAATACTGATCTGTAGCGAATTATATTTAGACGAGCGAAAGAAAAAAACCAAAAACATTTCAATGAGCGTTAGAGGCGTTACATGAACGTAGGAAAACTTAAAGGGGTGATAGAATGATTATATAGGGTATTTTACACTGTTCCTTAAGGTCTCCTAATGGGGTATGTAACATTGGTTGGGCTGAAAATTGCCTGAATGCTATTTTATTAGGCCCTTAACTACCCTGTGAATATAGCTCTATTTGGAACAAGAGCTTTTCTTCCAAACATGGTATGCTCATGAATATTCAGAATGAGCTACGCACTGATTGGTTTGAGCAAACTACATAGAAACACATGGGAGACTCGACAGCAGGTCTCATTGCAAAGTTATACATTGTTTGTCGGGCTATTACGTTATTAAATTCACTTCTGAGACTTTTTTAAGCGAGAAATCAACTATATAAAGCTCAAATATGGGACGTTTTACGAAAATTCATGGCTTATTGCAAATTTGGTAAGACTGTGTGTCGCAGATCAGCTGCCGGTGCTGCCTGTGTTGCTGCCTCGCTGCACGGCCTGCCTTCCTCCACAGACCCCGGCCTGCAGCTCCCCTCTTCCTGCTAGCTAAATGGCCCGTGCGTGAGAGTGATAGCGCGGTCAGCAAGCTTGTTACACCAGCAATCTCTTACAACAGTTCCAGTTAATCTTGGCTGGCTGTCAGCATAACTAGCTATATTTACAGTTTGAATTTCATCACGCCACTTATACAACATATCTCTAAAGGTCTTATAAAGCTAACAACGGTGTCCGATTTCAAGTTAATGAATTTTTGTGAACAGTGGGGGTTTCGTTAGCTATGACTGTCCCTTCAATCCTAGCTATGTGTAGCTAGCTACAAATCACGGATAGTTAGCTTCATTTTTGGCGTAATTTCTGTATATTTACAGTTTGAATTTCATCACGCCACTTATACAAGATCTCCCTAAATGTCTTATAAAGCTAACAACGGTGTCCGATTTCAAGTTAATGAATATTTGTGAATTTTAGAGGAATTCTAAGAGGAGCTAGCTTTCATTGATAGAGCTACATCCAGCCGCAGGCTCTATTAATGAGACTCGCGGACAAGAGGCGTTTATTTCCCCAATTGTTTGTTTAAATAACTCAACACATTATAATTACACACATTAAAATATTAACTGGAACCTGTGGTAACAGATTGCTGGTGCAACAAGCTCACTGACCGTGCTCTCACTCACACACACCGGGCATTTAGCTGGCAGGAAGAGGGGAGCTGGCCTGCAGGCCCTGGAGCTCTGTCAGAGCACCAGCGTTTAGTCCATTAGCCAAAAACCGGTGACTTTGCGCGGGTATGGAGTGCTGTGGGCTGCCAGTCGTGACGGAGCTCCAAGTTCCTCAGAGCAGGCCGGGGTGTGTGAAGGAAGGCAGGCTGGGCGGCGAGGCAGCAACACAGGCAGCACCGGCGCTGAACTCCGACACACAGTCGGACAAAATTTGCAATTAGCCATCCATTTTCGTAAAACGTCCAATATTTGAGCTTTACATAGTTGATTTCTCGCTTAAAAAAGTCTCAAAAGTGAATTTAATAACGTAATAGCCCGACAAACAAACAATCAGCGCGTAGCTCATTCTGAATATTCATGAGCATACCATGTTTGGAAGAAAAGCTCTTGTTCCAAATAGAGCTATATTCACAGGGTAGTTAAGGGCCTAATAAAATAGCATTTGGGCAATTGAGAAAGAAAGAATATGAGATTTTCATAGTAAAGGGGTGTCAATGGGACTTTGAGCTTCTATGTATGTCCTATTTACCCGTCATTATTCAACTATGACAGGGTAAAATCGTTTTTGCATTCTATCACCCTTTTAAGACCTGTTTAAAACTATTTAAGACCTAGAACCCAATACGGATTTAAGACATGACCTAACGTTTTGAATTTCTTGACTTTTTTAGCCTTTTTAATACCAAGCGGAAACAACAGAATATAATCACAGCAGAGACCACAGATAGGTCAGACACCTCCGTGTTTAACGAGGTCTCTTTAAATGTTACAGTTACAGCTCAGATTGATCTCATCAAGTGGCGTATGTGTGACACGCCAATTCGTATGCCATTTTGGCGTGTTACCAAGACGCATAATCGCTAATCAATGCTGTTTGGCCTCCATTGACTTACATTACCGTGCGATTGCGTGTCAACTTACAGCGTAGCGAGTAGTATGAAAGGTCTCTCCACAATTCAAATCGACTAATATTTGTCTAACCGGAAGTGATTTTGGCGTTAGCGCGACGTCACAGTGATTCGGTTCGTTACTTCGAACAAACTGTTGAAAGAAACGTTAACAATTAAAGTTACATGTAGCAGATAATGACAAGAATGAAAGACTCACCTTTATGGCCACAGGGTAGACTGTGGCACCAATGTCAAAACTGCCTTTCTTAAACATCATAACGGACGTGTTGTTAATGCAGGTACCTGAGGATTTAGAGTATTTATACATAAATAAATATTTAAGTCTTATGGAAAAGAATATAAAGAATAAAGTAGCACTATAAAGTCTTCCTGTATCATAGTATTAAACAAGCTCACCTTCTGGGAAAATGAGAATGGGCAGTTTAGTTTTATCTTCTACATGGTCACTCAATCTGCAATACAAGAAGTATGTAAGTTATTATTAAAAATCTTTCTGAGATTCTTAAAGCCCAGTTCAAACCAAAGATTTGCAACCAGACGAGTTCAAACTTGCGACTGCAATGTTTGAAACCTGCCAGTTTACAGCAAAGAGACGAGACGAGACAGTAGCTGTGTTTGAAACCGTTCCCTATCACAGAAATAGTTCCCTATGTAGCGTGTTGGCCATTTTGTAGTGGTGTTCAAATTCTCCACGGTTAATTGTGCCCTGCTACGTCCTGCTACACCCTGCAGTGCCCTGCTACGCCATGAACTACTACAACTACTATTTCTACTCATAGTTCCATTATCTTTATCTTTTATATTATTGCCTCTGTTCAACACACCCCCAACCGGCACCGTCTGACACCTCCTACGAAAAAGAGTCCGAGTCTGTCCCAGGTTTCTTCCTAAAAGGGAGTTTTTCCTCGCCACTGTCGCACTGAATGCTTGCTCTTGAGGGAATTACTGGAATTGTTGTAAATGATAGAGTGTGGTCTAGACTTACTCTATCTGTAAAGTGTCTTGAGATAACTCTTGTCATGATTTGATACTTTAATTAAAATTGAATTTATTTCTTCATCTATTTGCGCCCGGCATGGGGTTTTGCAGTGCAAAGTAATTCATAGAGTTCACTGATCTAAAAGCAAACTATCTCGCATTTACCCGGGCACCGATCCAAATTGCGATAAGTGTCACTTAGGACCAGCTAACCTCAGTCACATGTTTTGGACCTCTCTCTCGGTTCTGGAATTCTGTATTTGTCTCACTCTCGGTCATCAGCAACCAGAGGAGCCTGTTCAGTGGAAGGCTGCTCCTTCCCAAGTGTAGGACCAACAGACTCAAGAACTCCTTTGTCCCTCACGCCATCATAATCTACAACTCCTCACTCGGGGGGAGGAGGAAATAGGGTAAAGAGGACAGAACAGAACACTGTGCAATAAATTATTAATAATCTACTCTCATACATACCTGGACACTCTAACTGCTCTTAACTGCTAATTTATGCTAAATGTCATTTATTTAGCATAATGGCTCAACAACACCCTGTTCTGCACCTTCTTGTGACTCCTGGCTGGCTCACGTTCTCTCCCTGTACAAGCAGCACACAGTTTGTCTCGTCTGTGAGTGTCTATTAAGTGTCTTGCATCTTTTAAGTGTTTTATATTTTTATTTATTTATTGTCTTTTTTTTCCAATTGGTATTATGTGCTTCCAGGTTTGTGATTTTGTGTGGGTATTGACGAACTTTATCCTCTTATTTTAAGTAACACCACTTTGTTATTAGTGCTTACCTCACCTCATTCGATGGTCTGTTGCACCTTACTCACTCATATGTATATAAGGGTCTGTGTTATTTTTGTTGAAAACTCAATAAATAAATCATATTAAAAAAAAAAAAATTGAATTAATTTCTTTCACTATATAATCCACTGTAAAATATCTACAATGCACTGCTAATTTGAGTGTACAAACGATGTAGCCTACATTTTACTCCTGTGTACCCACAATGCAGCGCGGTAGTGTTTTCCCAGAGGAGAAGAAGCAGCCGCAAAAAAACTGAAAAGGAAAAATGGAGTGGGCTTTCGTTTCTAAACAGTGGAAACGTAACATGCATCATATATAAATACAACCTTTTACTTTCCTCCTGGGTGCTCGGCTTGTTTCAGGGACGTATTAGAAGTATTTATGTTTCGGTTTGTTTACGTGATGCTGGGCGCGCCCGCCTCCGTCACACAAACAACGGGCGCATCTCCTGACGCAAGTCACCAAACAATGTGTTTTCAGTGAGTGTCCGAAATCTGGTTTGGTCGATCCCTATATAGTTCACTATTTAATAAACACTATAGAGGGAATAGTGAGTGAATAAAAGTGTGAATGGTTTTAAACACAGCTTGTGTATCATCTCCATATCAACGTCTCTCTGTATATCCGTTCTAACTTCAGACTTTTCAGGCTTTTGTGTAGCTGGATATCATTTGTAGCGTCTTAAAATATGAATGAGGATAGTGATAGTGAGATACTTGCTACAGTCGCATTTCTAGTATTGATGAAACGGTTTTATTTCTCTGATTCGCCCCTTTGTTCTAACGCCTCTCCTTCTCTTCATTCCCTCTCTAGCTCCCTCAACCATCTACCGCGCTCGTTGAGCCTCTGTCCAAAACTCTGCCATTTCAACCGGTTGACATTTTGTAACCGACTTGACGAGCTGACTTCGCTATGAGCTGATTGGCTGTTGAAACAGGTGGTGTGCCTTTCGTCTTGTCGTGAATCTTTGGTCTGAACTTGGCTTAAGACACAAAATATAGAATTTTTACCCAACAGACTCTCAAAATCAACATAAAAACCTTACTTTGCAACATCTAACTGAATGCAAAAACAAATCCTATAGACCAGGGGTCTTCAATTTTTTTTTAAGTCAAGGCAGGAACCCCCTACTACATATATTGTATAAAATGAAGTTGCATATTAATCTGATCCATACAACATTTAGGGCCACCTAAAGCATTTATAGATACCTTTTTTGCATAGAATACTAAGCTATTCAAATAGCCTAATAATTGTTGGCATGATTTTATATATCATGTTTTAATGTTAACCCTTAAATGTGAAACAAATGTGGAACAGTCAATCCTTTGGGATGAACTGTATCTGTGGATGGCTACCTTAGTGACTACATTACTTACTGGCCAGTAAGCCTACCATCAGTGGATTTATATTTGCTAATAATATGTTGGAATCATGTTAGACTTTTTCATTTTTGAAAAAAAATTCAAAAATTAACAACAATTTGGAGGCCCCCCTGCAGTGACTGTGAGGAACCCCTTGTTGAAGATCCCTGCTATGGACTAAGGGGGTTAAACTGTAACAACAACAAAACCTGGAATTAAAAACAAAGGTTGTAATTCTACCTTTTGGCCACTAGATGTCTGTCTTTGACTTCTGAGCGTTCAAACCAAATGTGCGGGCAGGCCTTGACCATGGATCTCTGAATGACCCCCATCAAGCCACCGTGAATTTGACCAACCTGAAAAAACAAAACACAAATGTCATTTCAACAGACAAGCAGCTGCAATGGAAAGAAGAGTGACCCGTGTCAGTGTTTTTGTAGCTTCCTGCTGAGCAGCAGTAGAGTTACCATAGCATAGCAGCCGTCGCTGGCCAGGATGATAACATCAATGGGTGAGGTGTGGTTGGCGACACAGATACCCCCATTCTTGGGTTTATTTTCACTGTGAAAGTGGAAACAGGAAGACTGTTACGCTATATGTCATGAAGACACTTCCTGGAGGATGTATTACCAAGAACTGAAAGAATGTTGATTGTTAAAATACACTTAAGATAAGATAATAATAATAAAGAAAGCAGTCAGGAGACAAAATGATTCTTCTAAATTTGGGTATGCTTTGGCTCTGCCCAGTTTTCTTGGGAGAAACAAAGCAATGGTGGATACGTTTAAAGGTTTGACCCCCAGAGCATGCAGCATCTGAACCTACTCCAGATTCTTAAAGATAGAGTTGCAATCTTAAATAGAGACAGAGAGAGAGCTACACTTCCTCCCTTGTCACTATTTTTAGCCCCAGAGTAGAGAGGAACACGTGTTACAACAGGCCAGACATCGATGGCAGACATTCAAAAGGACGCAAGAAATGATATAGACCCTTGAGCAAATAAATAACCACAGATCTGTTTTATATTTGCACAATATTTTGTGAGTTTTCGTTTGTTTTATATTAACAGATTACACTGTTGACGGATTGTCTGTTGACATAAATATTATTAAAGTGCTCATGTTATGCTAATTTTCAGGTTCATAATTATATTTAGAGGTTATATCAGAATATGTTACATGGTTTCATTTTCAAAAAAACACCATATTTTTATTTTACTGCACATTGCTGCAGCTCCTCTTTTCACCCTGTGTGTTGAGCTTTCTGTTTTAGCTACAGAGTGAGACATCTCACTTCTGTTCCATCTTTGTTGGGAGTCGCACATGCTCAGTAGCTAGGTAAGGACTACTAGCCAGTCAGAAGCAGAGTATGAGGGCGTGCCCTGACAGTACCTAGGTAAGGACTACTAGCCAGTCAGAAGCAGAGTATGAGGGCGTGCCCTGACAGTACCTAGGTAAGGACTACTAGCCAGTCAGAAGCAGAGTATGAGGGCGTGCCCTGACAGTACCTAGGTAAGGACTACTAGCCAGTCAGAAGCAGAGTATGAGGGCATGCCCTGACAGTACTTAGGTAACGACTACTAGCCAGTCAGAAGCAGAGTATGAGGGCGTGCCCTGACAGTACCTAGGTAAGGACTACTAGCCAGTCAGAAGCAGAGTATGAGGGCGTGCCCTGACAGTACTTAGGTAACGACTACTAGCCTGACAAGCAAGCTAGTGTGATCCAAAACAAACCAGCTTCAGCCGGTAACCATGGCTTCGACTCAGCTGTACAACCTAGACTGGAGCAAGACGTTTCAGAGTGGTACGTTATTTAAATGTTAACTAATTATTCTTTCATACGAAACGTTTTAATTCTGTCTCCTGGACATGGCGATACGACTATCTGAACTATTCGGGCCTCCGCTCTAACTAGCTTGGTTTGAGGGTGTACCACGCTAGCAGCTAGGTGAGCATTATAACGTGTGTTACAAAGTGACCACGTTTGTCTCTGAAGTAAAGGCTGGACTACAATAGAGCTGTTTGGAGCAGTTTGTGAACAGTGTTTTCTGTTGGAGATGGTAAGTCCCTTTGGGGTGGACTTTGGGCTTTCTCATTTTGTAAACTTATAACATGTACAAAAAGATATATAACACAATAAAGGAAAGGGAAACAGCCAAAAAGCATAATATGAGCCCATAAATGTTTGCCTTTGCAGTTCAGTAAAACAACTAGAACCAACTAGACAACATTCACATCAAGTTTTACTCTTTTTCATAAAAAAACAAAATAGTTGCCGATTATTTTAATAGTTACACTTAACCAATCATCTTTGCAGCTCTAATTACCATGATGAGCAATCTCACTGACTAACAATGTCCCTCGAGCTTCAACTTAAATGTTTCAAATGTTTCATTGCAGATTCAGTCAAGCCTGCGCTGCGGTTAACCAAACATAACAGCAGCTGTTTCGACTACAGTTGATAAATACAATACATCAACTTCCTCCACCACATCCTCCTGCATGTGCCTATCCTCTCTATAAAAACCCCATGTACCGCTTCACGTTCCTCTTAGATTCACACTGCAAAATTTGCATAAAATGTAAAAAAAAAAAAAAACCTTCACTCACAAGCAACAAAATCCTCACTACCAACATCCCTTCGATAGTAACACTGGTGCACGATATTGCACCCCTTAAAAAAAGAACATGCCGACTTATTGGGAATTTATCTTATTCACCTTAACCCCCAGAGTAAGACAAGTCGATACATACCCTTCTCACCTCCGTGCGTGCTGTAAGGCTGTCTGACGGCTCCAGCGGCATCAGGCCAGCAGAGAACATGCAGGTGAATGGTTCCAGTAATCCTACTGCTCCGAATAAGTGACAAAATAACGCCAACATGTTCCTATTTACATGTTGTGATTTGTAGAGTCACAGCGTGTACAAAAAACAACGTAACATGAGACACAGCCGTCTTCTAACCGTAAACAATCAGGGAACTATATTCTCAGGCGGAAGAATATAGTACTTGGGCGGAGTGATATGCTCGCAGCAAGCTTGTCTGAGAATATAGTTCCCGGTTTGTTTACTGTTAGAAGACGGCTGTCTCTCATGTTACGTTGTTTTTTGTACACGCTGTGACTCTACAAATCACAACATGTAAATAGGAACATGTTGGCGTTATTTTGTCACTTTTGTCACTTATTCGGAGCAGTAGGCTAGTTGGAACCATTCACCTGCATTCACATGTGCTGGCCTGATGCCACTGTAGCGGTCAGACAGCCTTACAGCACGCACTGAGATGAGAAGAGTACGTATGGACTTGTCTTACTCTGGGGGTTACGGTGAATAAGCTAAATTCCCAATAAGTCGGCGTGTTCCTTTAACTCTTAGAGAACGGCCGGCAGCCAGTTGTTCTTCACGTGATCCTGTTTAAATCGATCTAACAGCTAGAGCATTCATGCTTTTTTTCTGCAGAAAGATAAGGCTTCTGCATTACTTTGAACGCTCGTGATGGCGTTGTCATGTTACGCGACGCCTGTGTGACACCGTTCTATTGCAGATGAAACTGTCAAAACGCATTTACGCTCTGCTCATTAAAATGAGCATATCTCTGTGGCTGGGATGGCTCAGTGGTAGAGCAGGCGCACATGTACTGAGACGTTTATGCCTCGACGCAGAGGTCCAGGGTTCGATTCCGACCTGTGACGATTTCCCCCCTCTTTCTCTCTCACCTAGCTGTCCTGTCAAAAATGAAATGTGGAAAAGCCGCCCAAAAATGAGCATATCTCAAAAAAAATGTACATAGTTTTATTAACTTCTGGCGTGTTAAGAAGTATTTTGTTCATATTCCAGATTCAGAAATCTTTTGGATCAATATTGTTGTGTGTGCTTATGTAGTAACATTTTATGAAAACAGGGTTAAGGATAGTGAGACGCGTGCTTGCAAGTTAGTTAAGTGAAGTCAGCAGCTCCAAGCATTGTATTTTAGGTTTACAAAATGACTGTAGCTTGACTGACTTGGCTTTGTGTATGAGCTCGCATTACTGACGAGGGCTTTGTGCTTAAAAGAGGCTCGTCTCTGCTGCAATGAATATGAATGTAGACAGTCCGAGTCTAGCCTCAGGCAGCCTCCCTTTCACACTCGCACGCTCTGGGTGCTCGCATTACAAGAGCTGACACACCCTGGTTTCTGCTCTCCGAAGACAACTTATCCGTCATTATGTAACCTCATGTAGACCCCTTTCCCTGCAAGGCAAGAGGCCTTCGGAGAATGTTTTAGTACAAGAATAGTGGGACCAGGTGAACAAGACGAGCTGCATTTGAGCGGTAGACCCCTTTCTCTGCAAGGCAAGAGGCCTGCGGAGAATCATGGGACCAGGTGAACAAGACGAGCTGCATTTGAGCTGTAGACCCCTTTCTCTGCAAGGCAAGAGGCCTGCGGAGAATCATGGGACCAGGTGAACAAGACAAGCTGCAATTTGAGCTGTAGACCCCTTTCTCTGCAAGGCAAGAGGCCTGCGGAGAATCATGGGACCAGGTGAACAAGACGAGCTGCAATTTGAGCGGTAGACCCCTTTCTCTGCAAGGCAAGAGGCCTGCGGAGAATCATGGGACCAGGTGAACAAGACGAGCTGCATTTGAGCGGCTTGTTTAAAACAATCCGGTAACTTCTATTTAAATGGCATGGTATTTGTAAAATTTATGAGTTGCAACATGTTTTCTCTTGAAATATTTGTTTAAAAAAAAGCACAAAAAAATGTTTTACCAAAAGCATAATGCTTATAAGGTCAAACCTTCTAGATAACATTTGTGCCATTGACACCATTTGTCCTTAATTTTTGTGAGCATCAGTACAGAGCTCTTTTTGTGATGTCAATAATTAAAAGGTGCTGTAGGTAGGATTGCAAACATCCAGGACTTAGCCAAAAGATTTGAACATTGACAACTTCTCAGTCCCTCTCCCCTTTCTGCTAAAGCCCAAAACGGTCTCTTAAGCCCCTCCCCCCACAAGGGAGAATGGATTTGTGTGCATGAGCACTGACGCAGTTAGATTCCCCCCCTGGCCCTGATTGGTGCATCTGAACAGGGAGCTGTGGATTTTTGCAAATCTCACTACAAATCACAATAGCCAGATTTTTTTTTTTTTTTAAAATGACCTGCTTCATGTGGAACATAGGGTCAGTTTCAGCAAATATGACAGAAAGTTAGTTTTAGAAGTCTTACCTACTGCACCTTTAATACTGGCAATGCTAAACTTTTAGTTTTAGTAAAGGCCTTTGCAGAGCTCTGGATACATGTGATTAATCATTAAGTAAAACTGATCACTCAATATTTTAGTGACCTAACCGATAAGACTGACTGATGTGCGTCGTCGTTTCCAAAGGTCTCCGTTTGTGTCTGTCCAGACTACAAAACAACCGCGGAGTTTTCAAACCAAAGGGTTTCCAAATGTCTCCGTTTAAGGGGATAAGAAACGTCCCAGTAGTGTGGACGTGAGGCATAAACGTAGCAAAAGAGGTTTGTTTTTAAACCAAAAGGTAGTAGTGTAGATGTAGCTGCCCACTGCTCCTAATTAGTTTGGACGGGTTAAAAGCAGAGGAAACTTGACAATAAAGGAATTATTATAAAATATGATATTAAGGAAACCGGTCTGGCTGCTATGGGTCTTCTATGAATTCATTGTGTTGCTTCCATTATTTCTGTTGACATAACCTAAGTTAGATGCATCGGACCTATTTAGGTTCCCTGAATGCATCATGTGTTTGCATACAGTATACAGACTGAATAACTCCCACATCTTCCCTTTTACAGGTGCACATCCTGACCTTATCTGACAGGGTCTGTGAACATGTTAACAGGAAGTACACTACTGCCGTGTTAAAGTAATTCTGTTATATGAGGAGTCTAAAACTATTTGCATCGTCCGATGGAAGTAGGGGGCGAAGGTCCCTTACCTGTTATGGTAGGTGATAATGGCCGTCAGAGCTCGGACACATATTCTGTAGCACATCAGATGGACTTTCTCACTCAGAAAGTTTTTTAACCTGCAAGAAAAAGCATACAACAGCATGACATACTCCGTGTCAACACGGCAAACAGTTTCCGTAATTTTTGATAAATCAAAACAGACCAGCTTGTCGTCAGTCTCACCTTCCGCTCGGCAGCAGCCCGATAAGACAGGTGAGGAAAACGAGGAGGCCGACACCGGTGAAGGCCAGAGTTACCCTGAAAGAGACAGACAGGCAGGTTACATCTGATCCTGCAACAGGGAATCTCTTAACACATAGTCTCTAAATAGTCTCGCATTGCCAGACCTTCCTCCACAGCGCCGCGGAGGAAGGTCTGGCTAGTCCACACAGCATTCCTGGATGGGAGAAAAACGTGCTCTGGTTTGGCATTTCTTTAAACCAATCACAATCGTCTGGGGCGTTGCCTGTATCTATTTTTTTGTGACATGATTTGTTTTTAATAAGTTTATTGACTTGTATAACCTTTTAGCTTAGGATACTGATTTTAGGGATATAAAAGCATTTGAAGAAATTCCAAGAAATGACCTCACAATATGTGAAAATACCAATGTAGGCATTTAAATGCGAGAACATGATCCTTAGCCAAAGAAGTCTCCTTCTGTACTACAGGTTTTCTTTTCTGAGTAACCACCCAGATAACATTGTTATGCAGGGGTGCAGGGTTCTGGTTATCTATTACAAGTTCCACGCTCTCCTCTGTCACTACTAATAGACTGCCGACCCTGCAGGAAGGAAGGTGATGATTAAACTGCCCGACAGGTCGACTTAATTTGGATGAACCAATCACTCGGGGTTGGAGGAGGTGTTGATTTAAATTGGGAGAGATTTAGAAACAAGAGAGGTACGGGTTTCATGCTCTCATGCGAGTGAGCCAGGTCAATATTCAACTAGACAATAACTGAGAAAATCCATTAACCGGACGGGACACTGCAGCGTCTGTCTGTGCAGCAGTGGCCTGATTTGTCTCCCCACCGGCAGTTGGAAACGAGCCAGCCAGGCTTAGTACTGAGTCACTGTCCCTGTGACCGGCTAAGCTAACCCCGAAGGAGGATCTCCCTCTTTAACTCCCTGCATGTGCCAACATTTAAAAAGGAACACGCCGACTTATTAGGACTTTAGCTTATTAAGTCCATACATGGGGAGGCCTCTAGCTCACCCAGTAAGAGCGTTCGCCCCATGTTGGCTGAGTCCTGCAGCCAACATACATTACAATACATTTTGTGTCTCTTTTGTAGTCGTGTTGCATCTATTTTTGGTCATTTTGGTTTCTTTGGGTTTGTCTTTTTCACATCACTTTGGATCGTTACGGTTACAATATCTGTGTCTAAAACTGTGGACAAGCTAGAGCAGATAATAAATAAATAACACTCAAAAAGCTTAAAGACAAAACTTAAAGCTATAGAGGTCCAACTACAATAATTAGATCTGAGTGAAGTATTTCTGTTACGTTCATTTATTACGTGCTGCCCAAAATGGCTCGGATGCAGCACCTAAACCTTACAGCGGCAGGGAAAACCCTGTTAATGCCTTCAGTTTTCTTTAAAAAGCATGCGTGGTAAGGGTCACTCTCCTAAATAAAGAAACCTCTCTGAGGAGGTACGGCTGATACCTGAGAGGCAGCAGGAAGCCGTAGCGGATCAGCAGGCCGAGCCCCCAGAGGACGGTCAGCCTCAGGCTGATGTAGTGGAAGTTGTTGTTGCTGCGAGTCAGCAGATTCCAGGACTCCAACTCCTCGGCAGAGAACCGCTTGGTCACCTCATCGTCCATGATGCTCTCCACTCCTCGCCGGGCGAAATAGAAGATGTCAGACATCTCGAACTCGGGGGCTGAGTCCAGGTCTCTGTTGCTGCCGCTCCGCCTGATCTCCTTGATCTCCTCCTCCAATGAGGTGGGCTCCCTGGCGATGATAGCTGCAACAGTCCAGCGAGAAAAGAGGTCAGCGAAACTCGTCTCTTAAGGCTACATGTACACTAAGTTTTCTCTTTTAAGCGTCATTTTGAGACAAAACCGATCTCCGTCCACACAAGCGTTTAAAGGCACACTATGAGTGATGGTGATGGCGCAGTGGATATGACACATGCCTTTGGTGTGGGAGACACGGGTTAAATTCCCACTGAGATACGTCAACCAATGTGTCCCTGAGGAAGACACTTAACCACTAGTTGCTCCAGAGGCGTGCGGGCTCTGACAAATATAGCAAAAAAAATGTAGCGTCAGCTAAATGACATGTAATGTAACTATGCAAGATTTGTACTTCAATATAACAGCTTCAAAGTAATTTCAATGGTAAACGAACTCGTAGTAGGGCGAATCATCCCGATAGCAAAGCACAAGTTTGGTAGGTAGCGCACCGCCAAATCTCACGATCAGGCTGTGAGTGCAGAGACGGCTCTGCATATGACAGTAACGTTAAATACAGGTACAAGTAGTTTGACAAAAAATGCAAACTGCATCGTATGCCTTTTAAGCTCCAGTAGCACAGCTAATCTCCGTCCATATTAACACGTCTGACAACACGTATCACATGACCACATGGGCACGTGCGTGCCAGTGTAAACAGGAAGCATAATGTCTGATGTTACTCTGCGGTTGAAGGTTAGGTTAGGTTAGTTTATTGGTACCCATAAGTAAACTAGTTTTACAGTGTAAGAGGCAGGACATCCTTAAAACTTTGTAGACCACAACATAACACACAACACACACAAAACATTAAAACAGGTAATGAAACGTAAAAGAGGAATAAAACACAGTACACGACAAGACCAAAGTGCTTGTGCATTTTGTATAAATAATTTTACCGTTTGTTTAACAGAGTGATTGCTGCTGGTACAAAACTATTTTTAAATCTTGTAGTTCTGCAACCAAGAAACCTCCGTCCAGAGGGAAGATACTGGAATTCCCTATTCAGAGGATGTAGACTATCCTCTTTGATAGCCATAGCTAGCCGCTGTAGTTGTTTAGCATACAGGGATGTGGGGTGCAGCTGGGACTCCCCAATCAGCTTACTTGCCCATTTTACAATTTGGTTTAGGCGATTTTTGTGCTTGACTGAGACACAACCAAACCACGCCACTAGGGAGAAAGACATAATAGTTTCGATAAAAGCATGATAGAATAATGTCATCATGGTCTTGTCTATATGAAAATGGTATTTTCTCAAACAGTATAGACGCTGTTGTCCTTTTTTACAGACAGCCTCATGGATGGATGATGGAAGATCATGTATGTAGAAGTTAAAATACAGAAAATACTTTAGAGAAAGAACAACAACGGTGAAAAGTAAGAGCAGGGATTTATTATCTTGGAGTTAATGAGGTGGAACTGTTACTGAAAGGTGTGTAAGCTACCTAACTGATAAGACTGAGTGATGTGCGTCGTCGTTTCTAAATGTCTCCGTTAGTGTCCGTCCAGACTACAAAGCAACCCCGGAGTTTTCCAAAACGGGGGCAGCAGTGTTTCCAAAACGTCTCCGATTTAGGGTTTTCGGAAACGCTGCAGTAGTGTGGACAGGACGGTAGGTGTAAATGTTGCAAAAGATTTTTGTTTTTAAACCAAAACGTAGTAGTGTAGACGTAGCTTAAAACAAATACACCTACTGAATATGCACGATGATAGTACAGCTTACCATTCGAGTAGGGTTTGTACAGGTGGTGATTATTTTCTTTCGCTCCTCTCTCTATCCTGAGTGTGGCCCACTGCAAAGACAGAACAAAAAGGTGCGTAAAAATACAAGTGACACAAAATACACAGAATGCAGCAGGTTCATGTTACTTCATCAACAAATTAAACAATAACAGAAGGAACGCTCACATTGAACTGTGTTTACTGTGAGTCTAAAACGCCACCAACGTGCCACATGTTTCTGTAGCGTAACTGTAGAGGTTGTTAAACCTGACTTTCTATATTTGAACATTTAAGAAACTCAATCAACACTGCAAGTTCTTCATTACGATCAGTCACAGCTGCTTCCTGCTCACGTTTTGGTTCTCTCTCTCTGTATTCTGAGTGTGGTTGTTAATGCAGCAAAAGTTCAAGTTGAGGATCATTACATCCTCACTTAGCTGACGCTGTTATCCAAAGCGACTTCCAATTAAATGCTTTCAACCCTGAAGGTGCAAACTCCAGAAAACAAGTAGTTAGCTTCAAATAAGCAAAACTACAAATTTATCCGAGGTGCAGTCTGAAAAAGATGTGTTTTTAGCCATCGGCTGTCCTGATGTCAACGGGGAGCTCATTCCACCATTTAGGAGAATGGACAGCAAACAGTCGGGATTTCGTTGAGTGATTCATGGACCTTTTTCACAGCAGACATGTTGACAAGTCATAGTACAAACACACCATCAACAATGGCGGACGTTGCTTTGCTACTGATGTTCGTGGCTTTGCAGACCTACGTCCGCGTCCAAACTTGGCTGATCCAACGTGTTCGCGCAGCTCGCCTTTATAGTGCAGGAAAGCAGCTCGTTTCCTCCTCGGACCGCTGCTGTTTTTGTTTAAATCGCGTCCATCGTGTTTATCACAAGTTTCTGTTCATCTTGTTGGTCACGGTAACACCAGGGCCTCTCCTAAGTGGAATGCAGCCATCAGTAATGGTTTTGAACACACCTGTGCTTTTCCTACTATGACATGTCAACATTTCTGCCGTGAAATTGGGGTCTATTGTCCCTCGCTGTGAGGGGGCAGCAAGCAGGTGGGCTGATGCCGAGTGGAGTGGGCGGGTTTTGGGGTGTAGGGTTTGACCACGTCCTGGGTGAATGCTGGGGCCGATCCGTTCGTGGCCCTGTATGAAAGTAGTAGTGTCTTGAAGCGGATGCGAGCAGCAATTGAAAGCCAAATTTGAAACAAGCTTCAACTTTGTTAATGTCAAAACAGAAAAAGTTACCCTGACCCTGGGCGAATAATGTGCATGGCCTATCTGTTAACCACGGCCTTGTTCTGAGACACTTTACGTAATAATGCCCACTTCTCGCTCTTCAATATGTAGACAAAAACACAGAGAGGGAGGAAAGGAGTTCAGTGTTCAAGATGTAAGACAAGCAGGACAGATCAGGAAATGTCTGACTGGTAAGTGTTGGGTATTTCACTTGGCCAACAGTCTCAGACTACAGTTTATACCACAACACACGATGACTCAGAGGTTTGTCTGCACCAATTAATGCCACAGCAGGAAATAGTTTAGAGCACAGACGTCCAACTCCAGACCCGCGGGCCAAATCAGGCCCCTCGCAGACTTTGATACACCCCACATATCAATTTAGGTTCACAAATTGCCCTTCTTTGTATTGTACTTAATTTTTTAATTTATAATAAATTTATTTTATTATCTTAATTTGCTTTATATCTTTCTTATTAATGAAATATGATGATGTGTTGACCTGCCAAGGGACTACAGATGAAAATTAGCTTTTTGCTAACTCTGGCGCATTTACATTTTGAGTGTAAACCAAAAAATGTCAATTGATGTGCATTGTCAATTTTTAAATAAGTTAAATCAACTCAACCTCAACTTTTTTGTCGCTTTTTCCGGCATTTGTTGCTTTACGACCTTTTTTTTTTCTTTGATGGCTAAGTAACTTTTTTGCGGACTTTTTAGGGCCAAGCTGTGATAAGTGAGAAGACTTTTTAAAACATGCAATAATAGAATCAAAGATATTTGACTGTTTCTCTACAAATCTACACGTCAGGCCCTTTGTGTGGTACTTATGGTCCAGTGTGGCCCTTAGTGAAGGTGAGTTTGACACACCTGGTTTAGAGCATATACATATAATAAAAAGTATTAATCGGAGTGCCTTTATATATTATCTACATTAAGGATCCAGAGCCTAGTCGTTGAGCGTGTCGAGTGTAATGTCTTAATTTGATATTGATCTATCTTGGTCAGAATTACTCTAATAGATAAAAACACACACACATTACTGGCATATCTAGCATTCCTTCTGCTTGCCTTTACAGCTACGTTTAAATCGTGTCGTGACAAGTTTTAATACTGATTCAAGGTATCAACATGCAGCTGCAGTTGACAGCAGTACTTTGGGTGGACGGGAGGAAAACAGAACTGCTCCTTCTAGTAAAACAACAGCAACAAAAGTCAGTCCTTCGTGCTTTGCTTTTGCTCCAGAGTTGCCTGTGAAAGAATATGTTATTATCCCCCATCAAAAATTACAGGTGTGGGATAAGTAAGTAGACACGCAACAGTTGTTGTTGTCGTAGTCGATTAATCTGTCAATTATTTTCTCGATGAACCGATTAGTTGTTTGGTTTCTAAAATGTCAAGATGACGTCCTAAAATGTCTCGTTTTGTCCCATAACTCAAAGATATTCAGTTTACTGTCACAGAGGATAGAAGAAACTAGAACAATATTCACATTTAAAATATATTTTTTCATTACAAAATGACTCAAACGTTTAATCAAAATAGTTGGTGATTAATTTAATAGTAGTAATTTAACTAAAATCGATTAATCTTTGCAGCTCTAGATTACAACACAAATAACTTTACTCCAGGGAGTGACTTTAGTCACACGTACTATCCTTGAGCAACTGATTGCATAAACAAAACCGAGGTCTTTCCAAACCTAGTCATGCCCAAGGCTAAACAAATATATTTTTAATTTCAACACGCCTAAACTAAGGAGACCTTTTGCATTAAAGTAATGACACATTTGCTTCAGGTTCACACAGTCTGTACTAAAGTGTTGTGCCTGAACGTGTTCATTGAACGATAGTTCGTGAACTCGTTCATATTTTGGGGGCGAACGTGAACTGAACGTACCGTATTACTGCCTGATGAGCGTTAACGTGAACTGAACGTAAACGTATTACTGCCTGATGAACGTTAACGTGAAATTCAAAAATGTATGATCACCAGTTTTATGATGAGGTCGCTGAGGTAGGGCTGTCCTCGACTAAAGAAATTCTTAGTCGACTAACACTTATAGGATTTTGTCTACTAATCGATTAGTTGATTTAATTGACAGAGCTGTGCGCTTTGAGAGGTGGTTAAGACTAGAAAAGCACAATATAAATGTAGTTAATTAACCATCTGCACAACTGAGTTTCTCCACAATTAATCCTGCAAAAGCACCACTTTAAATCTTGTGTTTACCAGAGATGTGCTCAGAAGTTTCTTGGAAATAAGTAATTAAGCATGAATAAGCATAACAAATGACTAATCGACTAAAGAAATCTTAGTCGACTAAGACCAAAACTACCGATTAGTCGACTAATCGACTAAGAGGTGGCAGCCCTACGCTGAGGATGGAAAAAATCTGACATTTCTGGGCAAACTTTGCCTGCTGGTTTTCAAAAAGAAAATCCGCATTTCAGTCCCATCCACAGCAAACCTGAAACGGCACGTTAAACTGAAGGCACCCGGCTAGCCTTTCAATTTTGAAAAATAATAGCTCGCAGCAACATATGGAAAAAAAAGAACCATGAACTAGTTCATTTTTGGAACTGTGAACTTAGTTCAACATGTTGAAGTATGAACGATAAACTGAACTAGTTCATTTTAAAATCTGTGAACTGAACTTTGAACTAGTTCATGTAGAAAGTGAACTTTCCTCAACACTGCTGTACTGCATGTGTGTGTCCTTTGACTTTTGCTCCAAAATCTCCCCCGGTTGCTACGGGAATCATGAGCCGAGAGCGTCTCTCACAGCTCCCACCGGGCCGTTTATTTCTGGCACAAGATCTGCTCTCGGAGGAGCACGGCTGGAAAGTGATGACAGCTCTACGAGGGAAGATTCGCCAGAGATAGCAGGAGGAGAAACTAGAGAACTGTGTCTGGAGTCAGATGGTAAATACTGACATCTTGAGATGTCAGTATGCCTCAATGCCTCACTGCACGTCGAAGCGGATGCATTATATACTATATCCAAGGCGGTCCACTTCTGGGATTGCTCCGTTGCCGCCAAAAATTCCACCGGATGTCCCTCTTTTCAGCCGGAGGGGACGTACAGTCCCATTCCTCTTTGTGTTGGCGTTCTAACCTCCGGTGGATTTGTGAGGACTATGGTTAACTGCTTCTCAGATCTCTGCAGGGTAAATCCAGACAGCTAGCTAGACTATCTGTCCAATCTGAGTTCTCTGTTGCACGACTAAAACAACCTTTGAACGTACACATGTTCCACCAAAGTAAGTTCCTTCCTGAGGCTATTTTGCAGAGGCACAGTGGCTCCATCTTGTGCTCAGCGCCGCCAAAGACGACTGATTGGTTTAAAGAAATGCCAATAAACCAGAGCACGTTTTTCTCCCATCCAGGAATGCTGTGTGGACTAGCCAGACCCTCTTCTGCAGCGCCGTGGAGGAAAGTCCGGCAATGCGAGACTATTACTGCCATTACTGGCAATTCGTTGGCGACTCATTTCTCAGAAAGTCTAAACTGCATCAGCAAGCATCACCGCAGGCTGTCGGAGCCGCGTCACAGACAACCGTTACAGACGAGGTGTCTGTACTCTGTTCTTCAGATGATGGTAATCTGCATCAGACAGCAAAAACAAAAACCACTGCCACCTGACCAATGCTGGGAAATGGGCAACTTCAACAGAACTACCGCTTTATATTGTATAATTTAGAGCTGCAAATAACCATTATTTTATGGTCGATTATGTCCTCGATTAATGGATTAGTTGTGTGGTCTCTAAAATGTCAAAAAGTTGTGAAAAATGTGGATCAGTGTTTCCCAAAAAGCCCAAAATGACGTCCTCAAATGTCTTGTTTTGTCCCCAACTCAAAGATATTCAGTTTACTGTCACAGAGGAGAGAAGACACTAGAACATATTCACATTTAACAAGCAGGAATCAGAGAATTTTTAATAGTTGAGAACTAATCAATGAATCTTTGCTGCTGTAATTGTACACAAGGAACTGCTTTTCCAGAAGCAAACATGACCGTTGTAAATGTTGACTGAAAGGGCGGACAAAACGCACAACTAGAGCAAATACAGGATGCTCTTAAAGAACGTGTACGATCTGTGGTTGATGAATAACAGGTTGTGAAGACAGAGCATCATAACTGCAAGAATAGAAACACACCTTGAGACATACTTTACTGTGACATTGTGTGTACCTTAATTCCTCAAATAATAATCGGTAGTCAATTAAAAGCCGGGCCTCTCATAGTGGCCAGGGGCGTGGCCAACACGGACAGGAAAAATTAGAGTGGATAATCTCCTATATACACGGTACATCAGTATATCTATCTATCTATCTATCTATCTATCTATCTATCTATCTATCTATCTATGTATGGTATATGGTGATATTTTTGCAAATGTTTCTTAAAAAATGAGTGATCTCTGTCCACTGCAACGCTATGGCTTTTCATTTAAAACAGTTTATTTAAAACAGTTATACTTATCAAACAGATGGGATTAGAAATAAAGGCCTGGTTCTAATAGAAGCCTGCTTCAAATACAACCCTGGTACCGTCTGCAGTTCAGGTAAATAAAGGCCCCGGCTTTTATTTGAGGAATTACGTTATTACGTGTTTCCGCTCCATCCTCAGCGTACACACAATCATTAGCGATAAACACATTAGGGGGGAATCTAAAATGATCCGATACTGATTTATAAAATCATGAGATCGTTTTTTTATTAGGTCTCCGTCTCGGCATCACGCACTTTGCAGCAAAGAAAGCAATTGTACATTTTGTTCTGTCTTCACGTACCTTTTACGTAGCTTTAGGGCCAATTCTTAACGACAGCATTACTATTTTTAATAATGCAGCAGGTTACAGGGTTTCCTTGTACAAATTCACATCATTAGTTCTCTGAGAATCTCTTTCATGTCCAGCTAAATTGGTGACATAGCCCTGATCGAATCGGTGGCGATACACAGCCCTACAGTATATATACATACACACACACACACACATATACATAAACAGTATGTATGTATATACATATAACACATCACCTCAAACTGCAGTTAACGTCCTACTTTTTCTCATCTAACAATAAATCGAGAACTCTCTGTGCTTTATCCGGCAAGGTAGAAAGGCGCTAAATAAATGCAGTACGTTTACCATCGGATGAGAGGTTCTCGACAGCGGTGGAATGTAACTAAGTACATTTACTCAAGTACTGTACTTAAGTGTAAATGTTGAGGTACATTCCTTGAGTCTCTTCTTTTCGTGCCACTTTCTACTTCTACTCCGCTACATTTCAGAGAGAAATATTGTACTTTTTACTCCACTACATTTATCTGTTCCAGCTTTAGTTACTAGTTACTTTAGTTACTCCACTACATTCATCTGTTCCAGCTTTAGTTACTAGTTACTTTAGTTACTCCGCTACATTCATCTGTTCCAGCTTTAGTTACTAGTTACTTTAGTTACTCCACTACATTCATCTGTTCCAGCTTTAGTTACTAGTTACTTTAGTTACTCCACTACATTCATCTGTTCCAGCTTTAGTTACTAGTTACTTTAGTTACTCCGCTACATTCATCTGTTCCAGCTTTAGTTACTAGTTACTTTAGTTACTCCACTACTTTCATCTGTTCC
The DNA here is from genome assembly GCA_025617405.1 of Perca schrenkii. NCBI lineage: Eukaryota > Metazoa > Chordata > Actinopteri > Perciformes > Percidae > Perca > Perca schrenkii. The sequence goes on along the minus strand of CM046791.1, from coordinate 3,249,049 downwards.
AGCTTTAGTTACTAGTTACTTTAGTTACTCCACTACATTCATCTGTTCCAGCTTTAGTTACTAGTTACTTTAGTTACTCCTCTACATTCATCTGTTTCAGCTTTAGTTACTTTAGTTACTCCACTACATTCATCTGTTCCAGCTTTAGTTACTAGTTACTTTAGTTACTCCGCTACATTCATCTGTTCCAGCTTTAGTTACTAGTTACTTTAGTTACTCCGCTACATTCATCTGTTCCAGCTTTAGTTACTAGTTACTTTAGTTACTCCACTACATTCATCTGTTCCAGCTTTAGTTACTAGTTACTTTAGTTACTCCACTACTTTCATCTGTTCCAGCTTTAGTTACTAGTTACTTTAGTTACTCCACTACATTCATCTGTTTCAGCTTTAGTTACTTTAGTTACTCCACTACATTCATCTGTTACAGCTTTAGTTACTAGTTACTTTAGTTACTCCGCTACATTCATCTGTTCCAGCTTTAGTTACTAGTTACTTTAGTTACTCCACTACATTCATCTGTTCCAGCTTTAGTTACTAGTTACTTTAGTTACTCCACTACATTCATCTGTTACAGCTTTAGTTACTAGTTACTTTAGTTACTCCACTACATTCATCTGTTCCAGCTTTAGTTACTAGTTACTTTAGTTACTCCACTACATTCATCTGTTCCAGCTTTAGTTACTAGTTACTTTAGTTACTCCACTACATTCATCTGTTCCAGCTTTAGTTACTAGTTACTTTAGTTACTCCACTACATTCATCTGTTCCAGCTTTAGTTACTAGTTACTTTAGTTACTCCACTACATTCATCTGTTCCAGCTTTAGTTACTAGTTACTTTAGTTACTCCACTACATTCATCTGTTCCAGCTTTAGTTACTAGTTACTTTAGTTACTCCACTACATTCATCTGTTCCAGCTTTAGTTACTAGTTACTTTAGTTACTCCGCTACATTCATCTGTTCCAGCTTTAGTTACTAGTTACTTTAGTTACTCCGCTACATTCATCTGTTCCAGCTTTAGTTACTAGTTACTTTAGTTACTAGTTACTTTAGTTACTCCGCTACATTCATCTGTTACAGCTTTAGTTACTAGTTACTTTAGTTACTCCGCCACATTCATCTGTTCCAGCTTTAGTTACTAGTTACTTTAGTTACTCCGCTACATTCATCTGTTCCAGCTTTAGTTACTAGTTACTTTAGTTACTCCACTACATTCATCTGTTACAGCTTTAGTTACTAGTTACTTTAGTTACTCCGCTACATTCATCTGTTCCAGCTTTAGTTACTAGTTACTTTAGTTACTCCGCTACATTCATCTGTTACAGCTTTAGTTACTAGTTACTTTAGTTACTCCGCTGCATTCATCTGTTACAGCTTTAGTTACTAGTTACTTTAGTTACTCCGCTACATTCATCTGTTACAGCTTTAGTTACTAGTTATTTTAGTTACTCCACGACTACATTCATCTGTTCCAGCTTTAGTTACTAGTTACTAGTTACTTTAGTTACTCCGCTACATTCATCTGTTACAGCTTTAGTTACTAGTTACTTTAGTTGCTAGTTACTTTAGTTACTAGTTACTTTAGTTACTCCACTACATTCATCTGTTCACGCTTTAGTTACTAGTTACTTTAGTTACTAGTTACTTTAGTTACTCCGCTACATTCATCTGTTACAGCTTTAGTTACTAGTTACTTTAGTTACTCCGCTACATTCATCTGTTCCAGCTTTAGTTACTAGTTACTTTAGTTACTCGCTACATTCATCTGTTCCAGCTTTAGTTACTAGTTACTTTAGTTACTCCGCTACATTCATCTGTTCCAGCTTTAGTTACTTTAGTTACTTTAGTTACTCCGCTACATTCATCTGTTCCAGCTTTAGTTACTAGTTACTTTAGTTACTCCGCTACATTCATCTGTTACAGCTTTAGTTACTAGTTACTTTAGTTACTCCACTACATTCATCTGTTCCAGCTTTAGTTACTAGTTACTTTAGTTACTAGTTACTTTAGTTACTCCGCTACATTCATCTGTTCCAGCTTTAGTTACTAGTTACTTTAGTTACTCCGCTACATTCATCTGTTCCAGCTTTAGTTACTAGTTACTTTAGTTACTCCGCTACATTCATCTGTTCCAGCTTTAGTTACTAGTTACTTTAGTTACTCCGCTACATTCATCTGTTACAGCTTTAGTTACTAGTTACTTTAGTTACTCCACTACATTCATCTGTTCCAGCTTTAGTTACTAGTTACTTTAGTTACTAGTTACTTTAGTTACTCCACTACATTCATCTGTTCCAGCTTTAGTTACTAGTTACTTTAGTTACTCCGCTACATTCATCTGTTCCAGCTTTAGTTACTAGTTACTTTAGTTACTCCGCTACATTCATCTGTTCCAGCTTTAGTTACTAGTTACTTTAGTTACTCCGCTACATTCATCTGTTCCAGCTTTAGTTACTAGTTACTTTAGTTACTCCGCTACATTCATCTGTTCCAGCTTTAGTTACTAGTTACTTTAGTTACTCCGCCACATTCATCTGTTCCAGCTTTAGTTACTAGTTACTTTAGTTACTCCGCTACATTCATCTGTTCCAGCTTTAGTTACTAGTTACTTTAGTTACTCCGCTACATTCATCTGTTACAGCTTTAGTTACTAGTTACTTTAGTTACTCCGCTACATTCATCTGTTACAGCTTTAGTTACTAGTTACTTTAGTTACTCCACTACATTCATCTGTTCCAGCTTTAGTTACTAGTTACTTTAGTTACTCCGCTACATTCATCTGTTACAGCTTTAGTTACTAGTTACTTTAGTTACTCCGCTACATTCATCTGTTCCAGCTTTAGTTACTAGTTACTTTAGTTACTCCGCTACATTCATCTGTTACAGCTTTAGTTACTAGTTACTTTAGTTACTCCGCTACATTCATCTGTTACAGCTTTAGTTACTAGTTACTTTAGTTACTCCGCTACATTCATCTGTTCCAGCTTTAGTTACTAGTTACTTTAGTTACTCCGCTACATTCATCTGTTCCAGCTTTAGTTACTTTAGTTACTTTAGTTACTCCGCTACATTCATCTGTTACAGCTTTAGTTACTAGTTACTTTAGTTACTCCGCTACATTCATCTGTTCCAGCTTTAGTTACTAGTTACTTTAGTTACTCCGCTACATTCATCTGTTCCAGCTTTAGTTACTAGTTACTTTAGTTACTCCGCTACATTCATCTGTTCCAGCTTTAGTTACTTTAGTTACTCCGCTACATTCATCTGTTACAGCTTTAGTTACTAGTTACTTTAGTTACTCCGCTACATTCATCTGTTACAGCTTTAGTTACTAGTTACTTTAGTTACTTCACTACATTCATCATGTTCCAGCTTTAGTTACTAGTTACTTTAGTTACTCCTCTACATTAATCTGTTACAGCTTTAGTTACTAGTTACTTTAGTTACTCCTCTACATTAATCTGTTACAGCTTTAGTTACTTTACAACCAGACAACGCTGCAGGCAACAAGACTGGGAACCAAGAGTTTTATAGTTTTATAAATGCATTTTGTCCAACATGTTTGTGAGAATTTACACCATAAAGTTGTGGGGAAAAAAATACTGGGAACCGAGCACTCGCTACAAACGAGCGCTGAACTAGTTTATTCAAATAAACAGACAACGCTATGCGTCAAACTCTTACCTCAAAGAGCTTCAGCAAGGTTTTCATGTAAAGACGTCGGATGCCGAAGGACACACCAAAGATGGCAGGCACGATAATGAAGACCAGCAGCAGGGTGAACCACACGGTGAGGGAGATGCCGAGCAGGATGCACACCAAGTTGTCAAAAGGGTTGAAGAAGAGCTCCATCTTTAAGTCAGGAGGGCGAGGAAATCTGTCAAAAAGGGTTGAATTTAAGAGGGCAGAGAGGCACAGCACTGCGCCTCCTGGCCTCAAGTGGCCCCGATCTTCTGTCAGAAAAAGGCCTTCATCAAGATAACTTTAGGGGACGCAGCTTCTCCTCACACTGAACAGAGAACGCATACATAAAGTACAAGTGGCCGTCTTGGCGAGGCTCTCTCGGGCAATATCAATGAATTTCATCATGTTTACCCTCAATCGGTTTCAGAAACTCAGTTGAAAAAATGAACTCCAGGTTTTTGGCGAGTATTTTTAAAAAGGTCCTCGGCTGCAGATGTCCTTTGCTTATTTGAGCGAAAGCCTCCCGCTGGCGACAGAGATGTAAACAATGAAACAAGCAGGCACAGCAGGTGGTTCTTTCGTCTGGTGAAGATCCAGCGGCTCGGTGTCAACACGGACCTGAAAAAGATGTACAAACAGACGCTAAGAAAGAGCCATGTCACAGCAGTATCTCCTCTATGAACCGAGCACATGTGGTGTAACTTTATAATGCAAAAGAGAAAACATTTCCCAGCGATTCCTCTGAAACGTTAATAACTTTGAATACCAGTCCCGTGTGCAAAGTTAGTGCAAAGTAAAAAGAAATGGATGCCACTAATCACGCAATAATCTGTAGCTTTAATGACCAAGTAGGTGTAAACACTTAAGGAACTTAAAGCTGTCTGTTTGTTAACACAGAAATAGACACATGGCTTAACAACAAAGCTGAACAAGGTAAACATAAACATTTGACTACTATGTACAGATTTGTATACATATACACACACATATAGATATAGAGAGATAGAGAGTGAGGGAGAGAGAGACAGTGAGGGAGAGGGATAGAGATAGAGAGAGGGATAGAGATAGAGGGATAGAGAGGGAGAGAGTGAGGGAGAGAGAGCTGCGACTACTAGCTAATCAATCCTAGAAAATGAATTGCCAACTATTTTTATAATCGTTAAAAGTAATTTTTCATGCAGAAATTGCAATTTTCAACCTCTCAAATGTGAAGGTTTCCTGCTCTTCACTGTTTTACGTCATATTATACTGAACATCTTTGGGATTTGGACTGACAAAACAAGACATTTAAAGACATCACCTTGGATTTTTGTTTACATTTTTCTGACATTTTAAAGATTAAACCATTACAGTCTGCCTATCTATCTATCTGAGGTAGTTAAATACCACAGTACATGCAGTGTATATTGACAGAAATGTACATATTTAAAGTATGTGTTTAACACTGCAAAAGGTGAATGCTCGGCGTTAGCGGGTAATTTCACAACGATTGATCCGGTTACAAACGCACTAAGTTAGCGGTTGATTAACGGGCATGTAGCCGTTTTCAGCGAAGGGTCAGATAACTTTATATAATAAGCAAACGTGCTGCAGTTGAGATACCGTTAGAGGCCCTGCGTCCCTTCTTATTATTATTATACATCCATGCTCGATCTTCATCTCCTCGGATGATGCTAACGAGAGGCTCGGTCCCCGGTAACTGGTACTGGGTTAACGTTAGCTAACAGTTGCCCGTTAGCTAGGAATGGAATGGAACGTTAGCTCTCACAACGGCAATTAGCATACAAGTACGACTCAAGCTAGCTAGTCATGGGACTCCAGACTCCTGTAACGTCAACGTGAACACATAAACAATATAATGTGTAAAGTGAAATTGTGGCCTCCGTAACTCTACCTCGTTTAGCTAGCTCAGCCCCCCCCCTCAAGAGAGAGAGATAGGACCGTCCGTCCGGGTGTGTAAATGAAACGCTGAGCCAACCTTTTCAGTTATAAGCTTTTGGCTTGGTAGTACAATTAGCGGTTTCTCACAGCTTAACGTTACTATCCTAACCAGGAGTTAACGTGAATGTATTTAAACGCACCGAATATTTAACTTACCTTCAGTCATGTTACGTCCCGGTACAGTAGGCTGGTCAATCACTCGTCTTTGTCTTTGTCTTGCGGACTGTAGCCAAACTCCACCCGGCGAACAACATGGACAGCGACGGGCGGCTCGGTGTTGACTACGTACGTATTAAATGAACAGCACTCCTCTACTCGGCTGAACGTCACTCAAGCTCCGGCCTGACCCCTAGTGGCCAAAACAAGGTACTGCACGTTAAGAGATTTACCTTCTATGGCCACTAGTGGCGCTGTGGAGCAATGTTTGGTAGTGCCCTATATTTAATATATAGTACCCTATATTTAATATATAGTGCCCTATATTTAATATATAGTACCCTATATTTAATATGCCCTATATTTAATATATAGTACGCTATATTTAATATATAGTGCCCTATATATATATAATATATAGGGCACTAATGTTTGGATGATTTTGATGAGATTTTATAAAGCAAGTGGCGAGGGGATGGCAAACATTTATGGAGAGAGATTTGTGTCAATAACAACTCGTGAGCTTAGAATTATAAGGTTCTATCTCTGTTTAGGGTAGTTCTGAGATATTGAGCATCAAAGTTTTTACATCCCAGCTATTTTGTGAGATGGAACCTTTTTTTTTTTTTTTTACAAAAATATAACACCACACAGGCATTAATAAAACACCTAAGGGATCAGATTATGTCAAAAACTCAATTTCGGCCAAAAGCGGAGATAGAACCTTATAATTCTAAGATCACGAACTGTGTGAACAGATTGACAACCGGTATGTAAAATGTGTAATTTGTAGATATAAAACCCTTTCCACAAATACAAAAATATTTTTTTCTAAACCCACAAAATATTTGTACAAAATATTAAACTTATCTGTAAATCCATAAGCAAGTTCCACAAATAAAATAAAACAATCTGTTAGTGATCATCTTTCCTAATATTTACAGCTAATTCATGTTTTTGCAGATGCGCTTTTTATATATTTAAAATGGGTTAAATTAAAATCATGTTAAAAAAAAAGGTGAGAAAATAGTTTTTTTTTTTGTAATTTGGATGAACCAACAATTAAAAGAATTGGAGACCAACACGGTATAACAAAAACTTTTCTTTATTCACACATTTACATCCATGTACAGTCTTGTCAAGTAATCTCAGATTTAGAGAAATGAAAACGGAACTGAAATTTGGCACCCCATTCAACCTTTGAACCCTGAATTAATATGCCTATTTCCACAAGAAGAAACTAAAAACTTCATACATTATATATTCATAGATAGTGTATTTCAATATGTTAGTACAGCCACTCACTCAACAGCCATTGAACTTGTATTGGATGTCAGGTTTCAAAGTGACAGTTCATAGCAAAAGGGAACTTCTTGTCAACATCACAAGTATCAAGCGCTACTCTCCAGAAGAGCCTCAAAGTCTGGGGAACAAACCATTTTGTGTTTGACGTTCCCTAACACGGTCAAGTCGCCCGTTCTTCCCTCCGAATTAATAGAGACTAGCTCCTAAAAAAAAAAAAATAACGGAGGTGGGGAAGAAGAGAAAAGCATGTCAAAAATGTTAATTCTGAAATAAAATATTTATTCCATGATAAAATGAAAGAATAGAAACACACGGGAAGACTTTCGGAGTTGAGTTCCTCCCCTTCCGGTGGGCCACCACGGGACATTATTTTGTAAATAATATGTATGGTTGTGAACGTGGAGAGACAAATAATTGTTTGATCCCGTTTGATTGAGCCATGAATTAGTTTAAAAGATAATTTTGCAAATGAAGATAGTCTCAGTTTGTTGTTAAACTGTTGAAGTATCAGACCGTGAAATCAGTGTAGGGATTAACACGTAATGCAAAATATTACTGTAATTGCGTTACAAAAGCAATTACAGTAGTATTTCGCTTTTTGCTGTAACGCAGTCATTTAACGCATTACAGATTACATTTCAGTAATATTATACCCTATACAATCTCACTAACGCCAGTTACAACGCATTTTAACCCGAACTTTTGTGTTTTTATTGTTTTTTGAAGAATTCACCAACACCACGAAACATTTCGGCAAAGATAAACAGTGTCCCAACAGGTAACGGTACGGACGACAACAGTGTCCCAACAGTAGGGCTGTGCTCGATTGAAGAAATTCTTAAGCCTGGTTCAGACGGCAGGATAATTAGGCTGATTTTAGCCCCGATTCCCCCCTCCCGACAATCCTAAGGATGCTCCGATTATCGTAAAATAATCTGATCAGATATTCCTGCCGTGTGTGGTGTGTTAAGACTGCTCTCGTCTGCTCGGAAGGACGTCGGGACCGCTCCGATCTCAAATCGGGGATATCCAACATGTTGGATTTTTTTGGCCCGATTTCTCCTCGTGTGTGGTGTCCCCCCCCCGGGGACAAACGAGCTCGCAGCCTGTGTAAAATAAATAAAGTCGCTGGCCATAACTACATCCACAACTGCAGTTCACCAGAGTACATGGAAACGAATATATGAACGTTTATTTCAACGGTAATTAATCTGTGTAATACGTAACGACATTTCTATGAGAAAAAACTAATCACCTTCATATCATGATGTAGCGAGTATAGTCCATGCTCGCGTTGTCTTCTTTGACCATCGCCTTTTCTTTTGATAACGTTTTTTTTTCGGTTAAAAACACACTACAAACTATCACGTTTGATCTCGAGGGATTTTGCGAGATTTCCCGTCTGACCTGGGAATGCTCGGGAGTCATATCGGTTTCGTGTGTGATGTGTTGATTTTGCCGTGTGCTGCGCACCACACACTGTACGAAAAAAAAAAAAAAACTGTTAGACCCGTGATTTTTTATCACCGTGTGTGGGGAGTCTCAGGATTGGAAAATCGGCCGACAATTTTAAAATCGTCCCGTGTGAAGCAGGCTTTAGTCGACTAACACTCATTCAATTGTATCAACTAATCGATTAGTTGATTTAAATCGACAGATCTGTAAATCTCAGTTTCTCTGCAAAGAGTCGTGCAAAAGCACCACTTTAATTCTTGTGTTTACCAGAGATGTGCTCGTACGTTTCTTGGAAATAAGTCAGTCAGCATGAAAAAAGCATAAAACATGACTAATGGACTAAAGAGATCTAAGTTGACTAAGACCAAAACGACCGATTAGTCGACTAATCGACTAAGAGGGAGCAGCCCTTACCAACAGGTAACGGTACGGACGTTTAGTGGTTTAGGTTTAGGGCTATACGATACCAATCATCACTATGGAAACACTGGTATAAGTGTCTTAAATAGAAATGTAGTATTGTTGTTTCTTTTGTTTGTTGTTTTTTATTTCTTAGTATATTTTTCTATTTCTTTTTAAGGTATGTTGTATGTCATGTCTGTGTCTTTTGAATAGACCTTGAGTCTAGAATAAAAAGTTGATGAAAAATACAATTATAAAGGTACTTTTAATTAAAATTTAATTTAATTAAAAAGAGTATTTTCATTTTCTCCTACTTTATACTTCTCCTCCACCACAGTTCAGAGTCAAGTAGGCCTAATGTACGTTTTACTTCACTATTTATTTTACAGCTTTAGTTACTTTGCATATTCACATTACTTATACAAAATATTATGAATAAACTATGATGTATAATGGTGGATAAAGATGAGACTGTGTTGATCCCTGCCAAGTCATTCTTCCGCTGTTATTTTGGTGAAAGTAAGTAGTGTAAAGAAATAAAATTCAGAGACAGTAATATTGTAATATAACTAATTACTCTCTAATGACAGTAACTAGTAATCTATTATGTATTACATTTAGGAAGTAACTGCCCCAACACTGGTGAAAATACTTAACAAATTAGATCATGGGACCGAAATAAGGTCCCACGGTGGTCCACTGGAAGGAAAGGTACGTCTATCTATAGAAACAGATACAGCATGAAGACAAACAGAGAATAGAGGTAGACAGATTAGTTGGCACCGATAGTTGATTGGTGGAACTATCGTTATCGGCAAAAATCCATACCGATAGTTTTTCCTGGTTACGTCTGTTGCTGGAGCGACTGAGAAGCGCGCGCTGTAATTCATTACACAGTACGCGAGAGCTGAGAAGGGTCTGCTGGCATCATGCATTACAACAGCTCCTCTAGAGGGTCTTTCTAGCCTTTACATCATGCATTACAACAGCTCCTCTAGAGGGTCTTTCTAGCCTTTACATCATGCATTACAACAGCTCCTCTAGAGGGTCTTTCTAGCCTTTACATCATGCATTACAATAGCTCCTCTAGACAATTGCACCTGACTGCAGTACGCAGATCGGGGTTGGGCCAAATGTGGGCGGAGCTAAACGTTTGACTCCGTGGGCGCGCCATCTGGTGGCGGACATCAGGCAGCACATTCTCAAACGTCAATGCAACACCTTTATAATATAATATATATTATAGATATATAGATTATAATAAATAATGATATTTGAATTATAGATATATAGATTATAATAAACAATGATATTTGAATTGTAAAAAGGAAAAAAGAACGGGGTTTGGTTTAGGAAAAGAAGAACGGGGAAAGCAAACATGACTCCCGGGAAATGAGCCCTGGTCTCTGGGGAAAGCCAGACAACAACTGACGGTTGTTAAGGCAGAGGCGGAGTGTCAATCGGGAAAGTCTGGACGGACTAACCTGCCGGCTGCCTGCCCGCGAACGGACGCTGGCTGCCCGCGAACGGACGCTTGCTGCCTGCCCGCGGACGGACGCTGGCTGCCCGCGAATGGACGCTGGCTGCCCGCGAACGGACGCCGGCTGCCTGCCCGCGAACGGACGCCGGCTGCCTGCCCGCGGGACGGACGCTGGCTGCCGGCTGCCTGCCCGCGGACGGACGCTGGCTGCCCGCGAATGGGACGCTGGCTGCCCGCGAACGGACGCCGGCTGCCTGCCCGCGAACGGACGCCGGCTGCCTGCCCGCGACGGACGCTGGCTGCCGGCTGCCTGCCCGCGGGACGAACGCTGGCTGCCCGCGAACGGACGCTAGCTGCCTGCCCGCGGACGAACGCTGGCTGCCCGCGGACGAACGCTGGCTGCCCGCAACGACGCCGGCTGCCTGCCCGCGAACGGACGCTGGCTGCCCGCGAACGGACGCCGGCTGCCTGCCCGCGAACGGACGCTGGCTGCCCGCAACGGACGCCGGCTGCCTGCCCGCGAACGGACGCCGGCTGCCCGCCCGCTAACGGACGCTGGCTGCCCGCGGACGGACGCTGGCTGCCCGCGGACGGACGCTGGCTGCCCGCGGTCGGACGCTGGCTGCCCGCGGTCGGACGCTGGCTGGCTGCCCGCGGTCGGACGCTGGCTGGCTGCCCGCGGTCGGACGCTGGCTGCCTGCCCGCGGACGGACACTGCCTGCCGGCCGGTGGTCTACATAATTTCCCGGTAGATGTTTTGGTTCCACTCCGCCGCTGGGTTAAGGAAAGGATAACGGGAAAGCAAACGTAATTAGCGGGAAACGAGCCCATGTCTCTGGGGGACGCCAACAACAGACGGTTGGGTTAAGAAAAACAGCAACGGGAAAAGCAAACTTCACACGCGGGAAAAGATCTCCGGTCAGCTTGAAAGTCCTGCGTTTTAGAGAAATGGTTCTGCCAATTGCTATTTGGCAAGTGGGCGGAGTCAAACGTTTAGCTCCACCCACATTGAGCCACTCCTCGATCTGCGTACTGCAGTCAGGGCTTACTCCCTCTAGAGGGTCTTTCTAGCCTTTACATCATGCACTACAATAGCTCCTCTAGAGGGTCTTTCTAGCCTTTACATCATGCATTACAGTAGCTCCTCTAGAGGGTCTTTCTAGCCTTTACATCATGCATTACAATAGCTCCTCTAGAGGCTCTTTCTAGCCTTTACATCATGCATTACAATAGCTCCTCTAGAGGGTCTTTCTAGCCTTTACATCATGCATTACAGTAGCTCCTCTAGAGGGTCTTTCTAGCCTTTACATCATGCATTACAATAGCTCCTCTAGAGGGTCTTTCTAGCCTTTACATCATGCATTACAATAGCTCCTCTAGAGGGTCTTTCTAGCCTTTACATCATGCATTACAATAGCTCCTCTAGAGGGTCTTTCTAGCCTTTACATCATGCATTACAATAGCTCCTCTAGAGGGTCTTTCTAGCCTTTACATCATGCATTACAATAGCTCCTCTAGAGGGTCTTTCTAGCCTTTACATCATGCATTACAATAGCTCCTCTAGAGGGTCTTTCTAGCCTTTACATCATGCATTACAATAGCTCCTCTAGAGGGTCTTTCTAGCCTTTACATCATGCATTACAATAGCTCCTCTAGAGGGTCTTTCTAGCCTTTACATCATGCATTACAATAGCTCCTCTAGAGGGTCTTTCTAGCCTTTACATCATGCATTACAGTAGCTCCTCTAGAGGGTCTTTCTAGCCTTTACATCATGCATTACAATAGCTCCTCTAGAGGGTCTTTCTAGCCTTTACATCATGCATTACAATAGCTCCTCTAGAGGGTCTTTCTAGCCTTTACATCATGCATTACAGTAGCTCCTCTAGAGGGTCTTTCTAGCCTTTACATCATGCATTACAACAGCTCCTCTAGAGGGTCTTTCTAGCCTTTACATCATGCATTACAATAGCTCCTCTAGAGGCGAAATAAAAACTATCACTGATGCCTTGTGTTTATTTTCGACACGTCTTACTGCGCGCTGCACGGAGAGCACATGCTTATTATTTTTTTTTGTTTCAGTTTGAATGAATGTGTTTTATTGACATCAATATTTATTTCATTTAGCATGTTTTCATGGTTCAATACAGTTTTTTTATAATAAAGTTCAGCACTGTTTTACTTTGAGTGTCACGTTTGTTTTTATCCAGTATGAATTCTAAATACCATCGGTCGATTAATCGGTTATTGGCAAATACAGCCCAAACTAGCTATCAGTAAAATCCACTATCGGTCGACCTCTAACAGAGACACTTCAATACTAGGGTCATACCTGAAGGAAAGAGCACGATGTTCCTAAAGACACGTCGAGCGTCACGTGTCCCAGTATGAGCTGCACCCGGCCAGACTTCCGCACAAGCATCTTTCCCACAAGACCCTCCCGCAGGTCTTTCAGATTGCAGTTGTTGTCTTCAGCTTCCTCCTCCTGTTTTAAAACCAAAATACCGTTTACAACGTAGACTGGGCACGCTTTCAAGGGCATAATTTTGAGTTCAACATTTTGAGATCTCCTCCCAGGCCAAAACTGAATCACTTCTTCTAACGTTTTTGTCTCTTTTGGCGCTTTTTTTTGTCAACGTTTTTGGCACTTTGAAATTTAACGCTTCTTTTTACTTCCATGTATAAACACCGCTAAGACCAACTCATTACTAGATTTACACTTATTTTTGGAATTCATGGTCAATAAACTGAATTTATAGGATGTTATACCTTATTATTGAGTTAAAAAGCCGAAATTATGAATTTTTTTAGACTAATATTAAAGGAAGGACAATCACAGAATGGCATAATGTCAACATTCAGTCGAGATACTGTTTCGAAAAATTTCTATTTCAACTATCGAGGGAGGTCCCGGGACATGTCTGCATGTATTGAGGAAAGCGACAAAAAAATTGAAAAACTTGTAAAACAAACTCAACGTCAAAAGGCTACAAATGTCAAAAAAAGGGCGACAAAAATTCTTAAAGAAGCAACAAAAACTTCGGGAAAAAAAAACCAGAAACCGAAAAAAAAACTGAAAAAATTGCAGAAAAAAAAAAAACACCCTTTTTTCCGCTGTCAAACAAGCAAAAGTGGATTGATACCCTTGTGCGCATGTGCGCTTAGATCGTTAAAATAGGGCCCTATATATCATTAGGGCTGGGTACCGAACGTCAATACTTTTATGGCACCGAAAAAAATACTCCAATCCTATGAGTATCAAAAAATTATTTATCTTTCGGTGCCAAATTTCGGTTCCAAAAGCGTCTGAACGCATAAGTGCAAGCTTATCTGTCCTATTATTATTAATATATCCCATATTGACACAGAGCAGAGCTCACACACACAAAAAACTGTCTGCAGTTTTGTTGAAGTCACAGGGAGTCACAGTTGGTTTCTAGTGTGGTTACAGTTTTTTTAAACTTCACGCAGACAGCGTTTGCTGCGATATGATATTAATGGCGAGGTGATATTAATCGCGAGGTGATATTAATGGCGAGGTGAAAGCGGTGGTGATGCGGTTGACGTTACACTTCCTCTTAGACAAGCAGCCACAACGGTGGTTTCTCTGCCCTGGTGACTGACTGCTGTGCACTGAATATTTCGGTTGTTTATTTAGTTTAAATGCTTGTTATAATTATAAGGCAACTTTTAATAATGTTACTCTGAGTGAGCAGTTTTACCAGAATTTTTTTAACAATGATAACTGTTTTGATTCACAATTAAGGTGGAAAATAAAAGCTTTGTGTTAAATGTATTTTTGTTGATGTTGAAATGGATTTTAAAACATATGGTATCGAAAAAAGTATCGTTAGGAATCTGTATAAAAACTGAGGTATCGAAATTGGCACCGTTTGAACGATACCCAGCCCTATATATGAGACATGTCTAAAATAGTTTTCTAAGAAGAATAAACAGAGAAAATGTAGCGGTCACTTTTTTTTTTTTATTGGGGCCTTTTATGTTCCATTCAATGTTCAATAAAATAAATGTTGGAAACGATTTTTCTCAATTTCCTTTTTAATTCAACAAGCAATTTGTTGTATTTTAGCCGAATGCTGAAAGCAGCAGAACTGAGTACACTTAAATATCCGTTTATTTATCGCAAGCAATGTCGCTATCGCAATATTGAACAATCTCCTTGCATACTGCATATTTTTCTCATATCGTGCAGCCCTAGCACCTCCCCTGGTTTACACACATTACCTCAACATCACCATGTATTTATCACTAGGGCTGTACTCATTCAATTTTATCGACTAATCGATTAGTTGATTTAATCGACAGATCTGTAAATCTGAGTTTCTCCGCAAAGAGTCATGCAAAAGCACCACTTTAATTCTTGTGTTTACCAGAGATGTGCTTGTACGTTTCTTGGAAATAAGTCATTCAGCATGAAAAAACGACTAAAGAAATCTAAGTTGACTAAGTCCAAAACGATCGATTAGTTGACTAAAAGGGAGCAGCCCTATTTATCACGGAGACGGCAGCTGTACCTACCTTAGACTCGGTCTTCAGAAGCACCGACTGCCCGTCCTCTGACTGCACCTCGGTTTTCACCGGCCGGTGCTCCTGGGTGGGCGGCTGGCCCGGCAGCGTGTCGGGCATCTGCATGAAGAACAGCTCCTCCCCTTTGCCCAGACTCCATCGATGCAGCAGGTCGGGAAGAACGTCGGGCTCAGGGAGAGGGGCGGCCGAAAAAAATCCCTCTGACTTCTTTATTTCCATTTCCTCGGGCTCCTGTTTCACTGAAGAAGGGATAATGTGTATGTTCAGAGAGCAGCGGTGCCAACAACGGTGATATTCATTTCCTATAAGCTTTGGAATAGTCTCCCAATAAGCTTCATGTCATCGGACTCTGGAAGCTTTTAAAAAGCAGCAAACTAATTAATGCTGCAAACATGTACAGTACAGGCCAAAAGTTTGGACACACCTTCTCATTCAATGGGTTTCTTTATTTTCATGACTATTTACATTGTAGATTCTCACTGAAGGCATCAAAACTATGAATGAACACATATGGAATTATGTACTTTATGTATGTACTTTTTTGATAACTCTGCAAACCCTTGGTGTTCTCTCAATGAGCTTCATGAGGTAGTCACCTGAAATGGTTTTACCTTCACAGGTGTGCCTTGTCAGGGTTAATTAGTGGAATTATTTCCCTTATTAATAAAAAAGCAAAGGGTGGCTACTTTGAGGAATCTAAAATATAAGACATGTTTTCAGTTATTTCACACTTTTTTGTTAAGTACATAATTCCATATGTGTTCATTCATAGTTTTGATGCCTTCAGTGAGAATCTACAATGTAAATAGCCATGAAAATAAAAAGGAAACGCATTGAATGAGAAGGTGTGTCCAAACTTTTGGCCTGTACTGTATTTATTGAGTTTTTGTACATTTGACAAACAAAAAGAGTACAACAAGGCACATGACATAAAACAGGAAGGGGGACCAAAGATCATATGTAGTAGCTGTAGTATCCACAGTCATTAATCTGTACATCCATAGGTGTATGCTTACACAAAATTCATACAGCAGTTGTTTATCTCAACACTGTGTAGTACAGATGGCCACTACAGGCATTAGGAGTATGTTATCTTAATTGGACAAAAAAAAAATCTCTCACTCCAACCATCCACATCCATATTGTTATTCTCAAGGAAATTGAAGAAAACGCTCAACACTTGTCAAGCCTATTTTTCGTTGTGTAACTTATCTACGTAAAACAGTCATTCCCCTCAACCACTGCGATATGCCAGAAGGTCTGTCTGATTTCCATGAGCAAGCAATGCAAGAACTTTACCTTCAACTGCATGTTCCATGGGTTCAACGTCGTCGTCCTCCACCTTCTCGATTTTAACAGCAGCCTTGGTGAATTCCTCAGTGAACCCCCATCCCGACACAGCGAGGGGAAGCTGGACGGGGCAGCTGCTCCGCTCACTTCTCAGGAAAGGGATCGTCTATGAACTGAAAGAATGCAACAGACGAGGAAAGTGAATGTCAAGCAAATGCAAAATAAAACGACTTAAAAGGGTTATTTCGGTATGTTTGAACCTGGACCCCGGGCCACGCACGGCAGTAAGCATTATCGGTTCGCTCACAGGTGTGGCATTTCAAGATACTGATTAGACAGCAGGATTATTGCACAGGTGTGACTTAGGCTGGCAACAATAAAAGGGCCACTCCAAAATGTGCAGTTATATTGTATTGCGGGGGGGGGGAACATGCCATTGAATGTGATTGAATTGTGGCCAGCCTAAGTCACACCTGTTCCATAATCATGCTGTCTAATAAGCATCTTGATATGCCACACCTGTGAGATGGATGGATTATCTCGGCAAAGGAGAAGTGCTCACCGATTAAGATTTAGACACATTTGTGAACAATATTTGAGAGAAATAGGCCTTTTGTGTACATAGAAAAAGTCTTAGATCTTTGAGTTCAGCTCATGAAAAGTGCTACGTTTATAATTTTGTTCAGTGTACTTCTTATACGTACACTGAAACAAGCCGAGCACCCAAAAGGTTGTATTTATATATATGTGTTGCAGGTTACATTTCTACTGTTCCCACTCAAATTTTTCCTTTTTAATTTTTTCGCAGGTCCTTCTGCTTCTTCTCCTCCGGGGAAAACACGGCCGCGTTGCATTGTGGTATACGGGGGTAAACTGTAGTATACTTATGTACACTCAAATTAGCAGTGCATTGTGGGTATTTTATAGTGGACTATATAGTGAATTAAATGCAGAGAATTCGAACACCACTACAAAATGGCCAACACGCTATATAGGGAACTATTTCTGCAATAGGGAACAGTTTCAAACACAGCTAATGAGTCGGTGTTAGCTTATTTGACAGAAATCTACGCATTTTCCTGTTATTCCTGACGAATTGATAAACAAAGTGTATAATGATTGAGTTAATGATAGCCCAATGAACAAAACTGGTTAAAAAAATGAATATATAAAACTGAAATTAGCTCTCATATTCTAGTACAGTACAGACTCAGATTACTATTCTAAGCGTTCAACAACATCATTGAAGGGACCCCTACAGAGAAAGACCTTTTTGTAAAAGAATAAGAATAGCACTTTAGAAGGTCCCAACAATTACTGTTATTGTTGGGGCTTTGTAAATTATAGAGTGTGGTCTAGACCTACTCTATCTGTAAAGTGTCTCGAGATAACTCTTGTTATGATTTGATACTATATATAAAATAGAATTGAATTTAGTGGACAAACATTGAAGGTGCCCACAGGGGTCCAGGTTAAAAAAATACCAAAGTTACCATTTAATAAAGACTTACAGTATCTCGCTCCAGCTTGGCGAGAATCTCTTTGGTCTCTTCCTCCGTCTCTCTCTTCTCCTTTTTAATGTTGATGATGGGTGAAGGTCCCATGCTCGGAGCTTCTTTCTCATTCTCATAGCCACCTGCGTGTGATACAAA
Source organism: Perca schrenkii (assembly GCA_025617405.1). NCBI lineage: Eukaryota > Metazoa > Chordata > Actinopteri > Perciformes > Percidae > Perca > Perca schrenkii. Next base: position 3,231,137 of record CM046791.1, on the reverse strand, counting down.
TAATAATAATGTATACTTTATTAATCCCGCAAGGGGAAATTGCAATGTTTTCACTCTGTTGTTATTACACACAGGCCTGAATTACCTCTACATGCACCAATGGAGATCATTGCCCAGGAGGTGAAGTGGCACCTCTCCAGCTACCAGTCCACCACCATACTTTTGTTCATATGGGGACTTGAACCAACAACCTTCCAGTTCCCAACCCAAAGTTCCCTACTGACTGAGCTACTGCCATCCCCAAAGATGCACTTGAACCAAGACATGATCCAGCATGTGTAATAAAGCCTGAGGAACTGCATTTGTAAAGAATAGGGTTTGATGTCTACAGCTCGGTTGGTCGCTGTGCTCTCTTTACGACCAAATTCTCATTAGACAATCGCTGTTGTTACTTCCATGTGCGCTAGAGCACTTTATGGTAAAAGGTACTTTATGGTCATATAAAGTACAGGCCAAAAGTTTGGACACACCTTCTCATTCAAATGCGTTTCCTTTTTATTTTCATGACTATTTACATTGTAGATTCTCACTGAAGGCATCACAACTATGAATGAACACATATGGAATTATGTACTTAACAAAAAAGTGTGAAATAACTGAAAACATGTCTTATATTTTAGATTCTTCAAAGTAGCCACTCTTTGCTTTTTTTATTAATAAGGGAAATAATTCCACTAATGAACCCTGACAAAGCACACCTGTGAAGGTAAAACCATTTCAGGTGACTACCTCATGAAGCTCATTGAGAGAACACCAAGGGTTTGCAGAGTTATCAAAAAAAGCAAAGGGTGGCTACTTTGAAGAATCTAAAATATAAGACATGTTTTCAGTTATTTCACACTTTTTTGTTAAGTACATAATTCCATATGTGTTCATTCATAGTTTTGATGCCTTCAGTGAGAATCGACAATGTAAATAGTCATGAAAATAAAGAAACACATTGAATGAGAAGGTGTGTCCAAACTCTTTTGGCCTGTACTGTACACATACATGTGGTGAAATTCATTCTCTGTATTTAACCAATCCCTCAAGGGAGCAGTGGGCAGCCAATCACAGCGCCCGGGGACCAGATCTGAGCCAGTGCCTTGATCAAGAGCACTGACTGGAGAGGGTGGGGGAAACCGGAGCACCCGGAGGAAACCCACGCAAACACGGGGGTGAACATACAAACTCCACACAGAAAGGCCCGGAACCACCTGGATTCGGACCCAGAACCTTCTTGCTGTGAGGCCACAGTGCTAACCACTGGGCCACCGTGCTGCAGCAGCCTTTTTTTTTTTTTTTTTTATTCTGAGGCATGTTGTTGAATCTGGTTGCTAAGAATAGAAATGGTCCAATACAATTTTTTGCTTCCCGATACCGATTCCTGAACTTGCGTAGCGGCCGATACCGAGTACTGATCCAATACGGGTGTGTCACATAATTAATTATCTTTTAACATAATCAAAGAACTGTATACTACTCTCCCTGTATGGATGTGATATGATTATTTTTTTAAGTAAGTGCTGTAGTACAACTAGCAGGAGACAGAAGTTATAATTGAGGTAAGTTTGGAGACATTACCTTATTTAATCATTAAATGAATACATATTTTTGTTGTATCTCTTTTCGGTGTTGTAATTTGTAGACGTCCTTAAGCACTCGTCTTACTGCCAGTAGCAGCAGCAGAGAGCAGAAGCCAGCAGGCAAGTGTTCATAAACTCCTGGTGTACTTACAAACTTTCCAATCCATCGTTTTATGAGTACATAACCTATTTGTACTACTGTAGAAGTTTGGTATAATTTCTGGCATTATTAGTGGGGTAACTTATGAGATACAAACCTGGATCCGTTAGCCCCTGCAATAACGCTAATGGTGCGTTCTTTTTGTCGTGTAATCGCGACTAGTAGCTTGAGTGTGACGTCACAACCGTGTCGAAAAACGAATAACCGCGGGTAGGCTACTGCTCTGCTTTCTGCTCAAGACTCTGCCATTGTTGTCATATAGCAACCGAGTGTCTGTAGCCAATTTCAGCTGCACAAGCTACAAAATAACTAATCAGGCGATATTTAACTCCTAATAAGACTGTAGAGACATGCCTATAGGTAGCAGTATACAACACTATGTTTAACTCCTAATAAGACTGTAGAGACATGCCTATAGGTAGCAGTATACAACACTATGTTTAACTCCTAATAAGACTGTAGAGACATGCCTATAGGTAGCAGTATACAGCACTATGTTTAACTCCTAATAAGACTGTAGAGACATGCCTATAGGTAGCAGTATACAGCACTATGTTTAACTCCTAATAAGACTGTAGAGACATGTCTATAGGTAGCAGTATACAGCACTATGTTTAACTCCTAATAAGACTGTAGAGACATGCCTATAGGTAGCAGTATACAGCACTATGTTTAACTCCTAATAAGACTGTAGAGACATGCCTATAGGTAGCAGTATACAGCGCTATGTTTAACTCCTAATAAGACTGTAGAGACATGCCTATAGGTAGCAGTATACAGCACTATGTTTAACTCCTAATAAGACTGTAGAGACATGCCTATAGGTAGCAGTATACAGCACTATGTTTAACTCCTAATAAGACTGTAGAGACATGCCTATAGGTAGCAGTATACAGCACTATGTTTAACTCCTAATAAGACTGTAGAGACATGTCTATAGGTAGCAGTATACAGCACTATGTTTAACTCCTAATAAGACTGTAGAGACATGCCTATAGGTAGCAGTATACAGCACTATGTTTAACTCCTAATAAGACTGTAGAGACATGTCTATAGGTAGCAGTATACAGCACTATGTTTAACTCCTAATAAGACTGTAGAGACATGCCTATAGGTAGCAGTATACAGCACTATGTTTAACTCCTAATAAGACTGTAGAGACATGCCTATAGGTAGCAGTATACAGCACTATGTTTAACTCCTAATAAGACTGTAGAGACATGCCTATAGGTAGCAGTATACAGCACTATGTTTAACTCCTAATAAGACTGTAGAGACATGCCTATAGGTAGCAGTATACAGCACTATGTTTAACTCCTAATAAGACTGTAGAGACATGCCTATAGGTAGCAGTATACAGCACTATGTTTAACTCCTAATAAGACTGTAGAGACATGCCTATAGGTAGCAGTATACAGCACTATGTTTAACTCCTAATAAGACTGTAGAGACATGTCTATAGGTAGCAGTATACAGCACTATGTTTAACTCCTAATAAGACTGTAGAGACATGTCTATAGGTAGCAGTATACAGCACTATGTTTAACTCCTAATAAGACTGTAGAGACATGCCTATAGGTAGCAGTATACAGCACTATGTTTAACTCCTAATAAGACTGTAGAGACATGCCTATAGGTAGCAGTATACAGCACTATGTTTAACTCCTAATAAGACTGTAGAGACATGCCTATAGGTAGCAGTATACAGCACTATGTTTAACTCCTAATAAGACTGTAGAGACATGCCTATAGGTAGCAGTATACAGCACTATGTTTAACTCCTAATAAGACTGTAGAGACATGTCTATAGGTAGCAGTATACAGCACTATGTTTAACTCCTAATAAGACTGTAGAGACATGCCTATAGGTAGCAGTATACAGCACTATGTTTAACTCCTAATAAGACTGTAGAGACATGCCTATAGGTAGCAGTATACAGCACTATGTTTAACTCCTAATAAGACTGTAGAGACATGCCTATAGGTAGCAGTATACAGCACTATGTTTAACTCCTAATAAGACTGTAGAGACATGTCTATAGGTAGCAGTATACAGCACTATGTTTAACTCCTAATAAGACTGTAGAGACATGTCTATAGGTAGCAGTATACAGCACTATGTTTAACTCCTAATAAGACTGTAGAGACATGTCTATAGGTAGCAGTATACAGCACTATGTTTAACTCCTAATAAGACTGTAGAGACATGCCTATAGGTAGCAGTATACAGCACTATGTTTAACTCATAATAAGACTGTAGAGACATGCCTATAGGTAGCAGTATACAGCACTATGTGTACGACTTCATTTGGTTACAACAAAGACAAGACAAAAGTGCTTAAAATTGTAGAAAACCACAATGTTTACTACGTGTGATGCACGACGTAACCATCTTTGAAAGTGAACTCGGGGTCCTCTGAGTTCAGACGACTTGACGAGTCGTATATATACGACCTCGGGGGGGGGCGGGGGCGCTCTTTTTGCAACTTCCGGTTCGTAACTCCGGAAAACGACTTGTAGATCGACTTCAGTGGACAAAAAGAACGCACCATAAATCTCCCAATGTTCGATCCAGGTAAAAAAAAGCTTCTGGGGGGGTGTTTGGCCCGAGGTCATGATGCAAAGGACCCTAGGGTGAAATTACTCCGAACCATCACTTTAAATTAAGTTTATCTAGAGAAAACATGCAGGTGTTTTTCCCATTGATCGATTGGTTGGAGAGTCGGTAGAATTTCAATCAACCTAGATTTTCTCTGGTTGAATACAGCCTTAGTAAAACTACTCAGAGTTAATGGTCATCCAGCTGAACTCTAGGGCTGTCCTCGACTATAGAACTTCTTAGTCGACTAACACTTATATGATTTAGTCGACTAATGGATTAGTTGATTTAATTGACAGAGCTGTGCTCTTTGAGAGGTGGTTAAGACTAGAAAAGCCCAATATAAATGTAGTTAATTAACCATCTGTAAAACTGAGTTTCTCCACAATTAATCCTGCAAAAGCACCACTTTAAATCTTGTGTTTACCATAAATGTGCTCAGAAGTTTCTTGGAAATAAGTAATTAAGCACAAATAAGCATAAAAAAAAATGACTAATCGACTAAAGAAATCTTAGTCGACTAAGACCAAAACTACAGATTAGTCGACTAATCGACTAAGAGGTGGCAGCCCTACTGAACTCCCACCTTTCTTTTTCATCATCATCTCTGCAGGCCCCTGCTCAAAAATGGAGTGGGACTGGATGACTTCTGGGCGTCCTCGGCCCCGGCCTCTGTCTCTCGGACCGCGGCCCCGACCTGCGTCCCTCCGGTCTCTCCTCTGCCCGCCTTCAGCTTTCGTTCTGTCAAACAGAATCAAGTCATTGGCCGACAGTCAAACACACAGTTCAATGTTCAATCCTTGTTCAGAGACAAACGTTTCTTCCATGTAACAGTCCTTCCAGAAAAATGTGGAGTTTTTTTTTGTGATTGTTGCGGGCAAAAATCCTTGATTATGCGGCACGTTTTCTTAAAAAATGCGATGGAATATGCGGGATATTTATGCAATTTTACGCAATGAACTTGCAAAAACTGTGGTTTGATGAAAAAGAGGGAAAAAAAAAAAGTGATTACCCAAACACCCTGCTTTTCGATGATGTTCACGTCACTTCATAACGTCACTTCATAACGTCACTTCATAACGTCACTTCATAACGTCACTTCATAACGTCACTTCATAACGTCACTTCATAACGTCACTTCATAACGTTCCCATGGTAAGAGGGGAAAATAGCTGCTCTTGTGTGAAGTAAACGCAACATTTTTCAACTTTCTGCTGAGATATATTATGGGACTTTTTTTGCAGTGAAAATGCGGGGATTATGAAATCATGCAAGCCCCGCATATTTTGCGCGGAAATCGGCAATTTATGCGGCGTATTTGAAAATAAATATGCGTACTTTGGCTGATTGTGCATGAAGAAATGCCAATGATTTTTCTTTTTTTTCTCTTTTCTTTTGTATGTATCGGTTTTAATAATGTTCTTAGAAATGCCCAACCAGGGACAAGAGTTGAGAATTAGCACTAGCTATAAACTCTATATGCTGCGCATCAGTTACGGGCTTTGGGCTTTGTATTGTAACTATGTTTGCTTGCATGGTCCCTGTTAAATAAACAAATAAAAAAATAAATAATTATGCATTGAATTATGCGATCGCATCATCGCGTTTTTCTGGAGGGACTGAAATAAAGTCAGATTAGAACTTACTCTTCCTTGGCTTTTCGGCCGATAATGTTGGGTGTGAAGGTTTTCTAAAATACAAAAACACAAAAAAATAGTACTTAAGTATAGAAACAAGGAGTTTATTTCTGCATTTAAACATTTCCTGGACAATGACAAAATTATTTTAACTAGGGCTGCACAATATATTGTTTTTTTATGGTCATCACAGTATCAACTGGCGCAGTATACATATTGCAAAAGACACTCAGAGATTTGATTGTTTTAGTTGTAAGAAAATATCAGATAACTGCTAGGGGTGGGAATCTCTTGGCACCTCACGATTCGATTGTAAACAGATTATCGATGCAACAATATCCAATGCGTGATTTTGAAAAGTATATATACACAGTACAGGCCAAAAGTTTGGACACACCTTCTCATTCAATGCGTTTCCTTTTTATTTTCATGACTATTTACATTGTAGATTCTCACTGAAGGCATCAAAACTATGAATGAACACATATGGAATTATGTACTTAACAAAAAAGTGTGAAATAACTGAAAACATGTCTTATATTTTAGATTCTTCAAAGTAGCCACCCTTTGCTTTTTTATTAATAAGGGAAATAATTCCACTAATTAACCCTGACAAGGCACACCTGTGAAGGTAAAACCATTTCAGGTGACTACCTCATGAAGCTCATTGAGAGAACACCAAGGGTTTGCAGAGTTATCAAAAAAAGCAAAGGGTGGCTACTTTGAATAATCTAAAATATAAGACATGTTTTCAGTTATTTCACACTTTTTTGTTAAGTACATAATTCCATATGTGTTCATTCATAGTTTTGATGCCTTCAGTGAGAATCTACAGTGTTACAATCTACAATGAAAATAAAGAAACACATTGAATGAGAAGGTGTGTCCAAACTTTTGGCCTGTACTGTAAATCTGAGTTTGCACTACCTAGACAAAGTTTAATGTTGACATACATTTATCACACACAAGTTTTAATGAAATGTTTTGTCTACTGAGGTTTTTATTTTGTAGTCATTCCATGCTTAACCCTTGTATTGTCCTTCGTGTCACTGGGACTTGGTTAGTTTATTTACATTTTGTATTAGCCTGTCCAAATGCATTCGATCGCAGCACGGGTCTCTGGGACCCCCCCCCTGTGCCAGTTCACGTGAAATAACATCACATAATGGCGAGGGTCACCGGGGGACCAGAAGGACTACACAAGGGTTAAGTCTTAAACCTGCTCGTGAAAGTCCCCTTCTCTCAGTCATGTTTAAAGGTGCAGAATTGGCTTCTTAGAACATGAAGGTGGTCAGATGTCATGTGATAAAGTAGATGAACAGCCTATATGTGCTTTGCATAATTATTTGATGTATGTCTTATTAGATCATATGTACAAAATTACAATTTTATATCCCTTTTTGGCCATTTTTGAGTGTGTTTTTTTTCTGCACTCTTGCCTAAACTCTAAGTTGTTGTCCATTATCCCATCCTCTTTCAGTCAGTCACTCTGTTTTCTGATTTGTACTGGTCTGGAGTCAGTAACTTTTAAATAAAAATCAACACATTTATAAAAAAAAAATCGTTCGAATCGTAGCGTAGGAATATAAGTTCCTACGCAACCGGTAGGAATCGGACCGGATTAGAACGCAAATTTTGGTTCCACTTAATGAGTAGACTGAAATATTTTCCCTCTGTCGCTCCGAAACGGATGTAAAAATATCACACTTTCTCTGCAGTCTACCGTTAGCTAGCTACCGTAAATGTAGGCTACTTTTAAATTGCCGTATTTTCTCTCTGTGCACGTACTACATGTTTGATGTCATTTTTCTGTTTTTTTTTCAAGAATTGGTTTAGGAATCTGAGTCGTTTTAAAAGTACCGGTTCGGCATTATTTTTCCCACCCCTAATAACTGCACTTTAAAATGTAACAGTCACTGTTTTTAGGGTTTGCCTTTTATTTTCAATTACATGTTCAATAAAAGATTGGTCATTATTTCCTTTCATTAGTTTTAAATCCAACAAGCAATTTGTTGTATTTTAGCAGAAAAGATCGTCACAGCATATTGTCCTCATATCGTGCAGCGCTGATTCTGACAATGAGATGCAGTACGTCACCTTCTTCACCCCCCCCAGGGTGAGGTCTCTGGATCGCATCGAGGGGAGCCGGCCTGTCGAGATGGCGGCCGGAGGTCTGCGGCCCATCAAAAGCGGCAAACCGCTCCCTCCGGGGGCCGGCACCACACGTTGACCACTGGGGTCCCCCGAGCCTGAATCTGCCATCCTAAACTGGAGACGTGTGGAAAAAGGAATGAAGACCTTGGTTAGTTGTGTTTATAGTAGGGCTGTCCTTGACTAAAGAAATTCTTAGTCGACTAACACTTATAGGATTTTGTCGACTAATCGATTAGTTGATTTAATTGACAGAGCTGTGCTCTTTGAGAGGTGGTTAAGACTAGAAAAGCACAATATAAATGTAGTTAATTAACCATCTGTAAAACTGAGTTTCTCCACAATTAATCCTGCAAAAGCACCACTTTAAATCTTGTGTTTACCATAAATGTGCTCAGAAGTTTCGTGGAAATGAGTAATTAAGTATGAATAAGCATAAAAAATGACTAATCGACTAAAACCAAAACAACCAATCAGTCGACTAATCGACTAAGAGGTGGCAGCCCTAATATGCACAATAGAATATATAACCCTGGTATTAAACCATTACTGATGGCTGCATTCCACTTAGGAGAGATCCCTGGTATTAAACCATTACTGATGGCTGCATTCCACTTAGGAGAGATCCTGGTATTAAACCATTACTGATGGCTGCATTCCACTTAGGAGAGATCCTGGTATTAAACCATTACTGATGGCTGCATTCCACTTAGGAGAGACCCTGGTATTAAACCATTACTGATGGCTGCATTCCACTTAGGAGAGACCCTGGTATTAAACCATTACTGATGGCTGCATTCCACTTAGGAGAGGTCCTGGTATTAAACCATTACTGATGGCTGCATTCCACTTAGGAGAGACCCTGGTATTAAACCATTACTGATGGCTGCATTCCACTTAGGAGAGGTCCCTGGTATTAAACCATTACTGATGGCTGCATTCCACTTAGGAGAGACCCTGGTATTAAACCATTACTGATGGCTGCATTCCACTTAGGAGAGACCCTGGTATTAAACCATTACTGATGGCTGCATTCCACTTAGGAGAGACCCTGGTATTAAACCATTACTGATGGCTGCATTCCACTTAGGAGAGGTCCTGGTATTAAACCATTACTGATGGCTGCATTCCACTTAGGAGAGACCCTGGTATTAAACCATTACTGATGGCTGCATTCCACTTAGGAGAGGTCCTGGTATTAAACCATTACTGATGGCTGCATTCCACTTAGGAGAGGCCCTGGTATTAAACCATTACTGATGGTTGTATTCCACTTAGGAGAGACCCTGGTATTAAACCATTACTGATGGCTGCATTCCACTTAGGAGAGACCCTGGTATTAAACCATTACTGATGGCTGCATTCCACTTAGGAGAGACCCTGGTATTAAACCATTACTGATGGCTGCATTCCACTAAGGAGAGACCCTGGTATTAAACAATTACTGATGGCTGCATTCCACTTAGGAGAGACCCTGGTATTAAACCATTACTGATGGCTGCATTCCACTTAGGAGAGACCCTGGTATTAAACCATTACTGATGGCTGCATTCCACTTAGGAGAGGTCCTGGTATTAAACCATTACTGATGGCTGCATTCCACTTAGGAGAGGTCCTGGTATTAAACCATTACTGATGGCTGCATTCCACTTAGGAGAGACCCTGGTATTAAACCATTAATGATGGCTGCATTCCACTTAGGAGAGGCCCTGGTATTAAACCATTACTGATGGCTGCATTCCACTTAGGAGAGACCCTGGTATTAAACCATTAATGATGGCTGCATTCCACTTAGGAGAGGTCCTGGTATTAAACCATTAATGATGGCTGCATTCCACTTAGGAGAGACCCTGGTATTAAACCATTAATGATGGCTGCATTCCACTTAGGAGAGACCCTGGTGTTGTGCATGCTGACTCACTGAAATATCTTACTGGGACACTTCGTTAGCCATCGTTAAGGTTATCATTGTCAGCTGTGCTTTTCCTACTATGACAAGTCAAAATGTCTGCTGTGTGACTGTCCCCTGGAGCTGGAGTAACCTACAGCATGCGTTCTTCTGAATGGAGACAGCCATTACTCCACGAGCACAAGGCGGCCTCTACTTTATCACCACAGCAACGCTTGTAGTTCAGTGACATAAACAACTGACAGCCATTTTAAGCGTACGAGCCGATGACCACTTTAAACGTGTCTTATATCACGACTATGACTCGTAATATGTAATGTTATTGCGTCAAAAACGGCACAACATCAGCTGCACGTGGCCAAATCCGAACACGACCACAGGCGCACGCGATGCGAGTCTGTTGAACTTTAAATCATAATTACACGCTGTCAGGAATAACCGTTGACACGATACGCTTCTCCACATACTCACGTTATGAGTCGTCGGTCGTCCTAATTAGATATTTAGTCCAAACTTGTCATTACAACGCGTTGTTTTGTGCTACCGCTGCTTCTGACACGGCATTACCATTACGCACGGCCGGCGCCATGACACTTCCGCAGCGTCATTATCATCATCATCATCACTCTCTCTGAATTCACGCGCATCAAACATGCGCAGAAAGAAACAGTCTATGTTTTCCAAATTTAAAATGTACAATTTGTGCGTACAATATACAATGTACAAGCTGTTAAATCATAGCCTATCCGCCTGAGTCCCAGCCCATTGACTTATGTCCACTGTAGTGGACATTTGAGTTTCATTCCTCTCCAATCTTTTGTGCAAGTCTCTTTAATTCCTGCTGTAGGCTACTGTACATAGACAGTATATAAGAGGTACTGTCCAGTATCTATTAAACATTTGAAAAAAAACAACGTTTTCCCCTCCCGCTTGATCCTAATTCTAAAATACTTTTCAGAGACACTTCTTTCAAGCCAATTTCTTGCAATTTTCTGAGTAGATCTTGTCTGTGACGGTCATAATTTCTACAAAAAATCAAAACATGTTGCACTGTCTCTCCGGATCCTGACATGAACACAAACCACTCTGGTGCTTACCTAAAATAAATAAATTGCTGTTCAGAAACGTGTGACCAATCTTCATTCTAGAAATATTAACCTCGTCCCTACGTCTACCCTCCCTTCTTGTACAAACATTACCTGAGTCAGTGACCTTACTAGACTTACTAGAGAATAAATGCCTCCCTTTATGTTCTTGCTCCCAGAGCTGTTGCCATTTGAAAATTGTTCCCTGCCACACAATACTTTTACCCTCTACCTTGGATAGATTAATGGTGACATCTATAGCCAAAAAGAAACAGTCTATGTTTCCAAATTTAAATGTACAATTTGTGCGTACAATATACAATGTACAAGCTGTTAAATCATAGCCTATCCGCCTGAGACCCAGCCCATTGACTTATGTCCACTGTAGTGGACATTTGAGTTTCATTCCTCTCCAATCTTTAGTTCAAGTCTCTTTAATTCCAGCTGTACTGTACATAGACAGTATATAAGAGGTACTGTACAGAGGACATCCTGGAATTTTCAGTGATGTGTTATTTGATTGGCTGGGAGGCCGGGAACCGCCTCTATCTTTCCATCCAAAATGTACAGAATAGGAACATAAGCACATTTTATGGAAAGATAAGTCAAATATTGTTTGTCTATGGTTTTGTTACTATGATAATCATATATTTTCTTGTTCATTAAGGTGTTAGGAATCATATATTGAGTTCTGATAGAAACTACATTATGTATCTTTTGAAAAATTTGCCATTTTATGAATGTCAATTATAGTGGACACATCAGGACTATCTTCATGTAAATAATGACTCCACGTCTACCAAATTTGTCTGTTTTCGTACTCAAATGATCCTGTTGTCCACTACAGTGGACATTCTTTAAATAAATAAAAATAACATTAAATTTAAATTTAAAAATTTAAATTGTAAGATGTTTTTTTAACCTTAAACAGGTATGCAATCACAAAAAAATATGATTAGGGAAAAAAATGTTTCCTTGGTTCTCAGGAGGATATGACATCTGTAAGCTTTACAAGATATTTATTTGAAATATTTTTTTTTCTTTTTTTTTTTTTACTTTTTTTGTTACTGAGCAGCCTCCAACTGAGCTTGAATTTTATTTTTTTTATATCCGATCGTTTGTAGCACGTGAAGCACGTTGTATGGAATCATCAAAATATATTTCTGGGGTGATCAAAATAAGGTATAGTCAAAATAAAATAAAAAAAAGATTAATTTTTTGGGCTTTATTGACAGGACAGCTGAAGACATGAAAGGGGAGAGAGAGAGAGAGAGGGGGGAATGACAGCAGGTCAGAGTCGAACCCACGGCCGCTGTATCAAGGAGTACACCTCTATATATGGGCGCCTGCTCTACCAACCGAGCTATCCGGGCGCCCAGAAACCCATATTTCTGATATAGAAATTTTGAAAACGAAGAAAACACAAGAGTTAAAAATATGTATCTGTAAATGTAAGTACACTGAGGTTTATCAATACTAGGATGGAAAATGTGGTATGTATACCGCATTTTTATGTTATATAGGCTACCCCCTGGGGGACAAGTACGCCACAAGATTAAAAAATAAAAAATAAACAGCACAACAGCAAGACAAGAAGTGCAGACAGTATAATTTAAGATCCCGGCAGCCTACGGGTGCAGTCTCGTGGAGACAACTTAATTTATGATTTCAGTAGAGATTAAAGAGACCCATCCCAGATTAATGTCTATAATCTGCTACTGAACAATAGATATGGCGGGGCAGAATAAAGACAGATAACAAAGGGATAAACTCATAGTGAGAGGGCCGTCCATATTATTTGTTTTGAAAGAAATGACAATGATGTATTGCAGTAATTCCTGGAGGAGACTGGGTGCGGTATGGATTCACTTCCAGCCAGCCGCGGCAAAGTGAAACCCTCGGAGTGTAATTAAAGCGCAATCATCCATCATTAGTCATGGGACGTGACAGTCGGCCTCGGTCCAAACGCCCCGCTCAGCCTCAGAGGTGGAAACAGCTTCTAGCGTCTAGGCCACATGTGTCAAACTCGAGGCCCGCGGGCCAAATCCGGCCCCTTGCAGATTATGATCCGGCCCGCATATAAATTTAGGTTCACAATAGATTTTTTTGCCCACCTAGTTGTGCGCCAAAACCAAAAACAAGGTAAAAAGTGTTTTTTTAACTGCAGTTACGCAACTCACAGATTTGCCAAATCTGAGACTAAGAAATTTCATATTTAGGCAGAAAGATTGTTGTAAAAAAAAATTGTTGTTTGCTTGATTTGCTAAATTCTATAGGCTACAGTGCTACAGCAATGTCAAAAAAAGCGAAATGCAGTAATACAGTCAAAGATATTTGACATTTTCAATGAAACAGAAGAAAGTCACAAATCTCTCCATGTCTGGCCCTAACCTGACTCCGCCAGATGGATTGCTTCGCATTTGCTCGGCATATCAATCTGGGAACTTTCCGTTGGAGAACTTTTGGAAAGGGGTGAAAATCCTGGTTAGCTGATTGGATGAAGCATCTGTCTATCACCTATGTTGGTGATAGACGGGCCAAATCAACCAATCAGATCCACGAAGCGTATGAAAATACAACCACAAGCCAGGCTACCCCTGCTGCTGCAGGCAAAGCATAGCTCGTTAGCTCAGAAAGGAAGCAACATGTCGGTAAAGGAGATTTGCCGTTTGTGTAACGAGAATTTAGGAATAAAAGGCACCCATTTCAGGTTCCCAGACCGCTGTCTGAAAATACTGGTTAGCTGATTGGATAAACCATCTGTCTATCACCACCTAACCCGCCTCAAAACCAACGCTGATTGGCCCGGTCGTGTGGCTAACGGCTCCAAATTTTCTCTACCTCAAGATGCCAGACTGATCTGCGAGTGGAAAACTGGAGCTGACGAGATCAGGACGCTCTCACGAGGCTAGTCTGGCCCTTGATGTGATTCTCTTTTTCCAGTGTGGCCCTCTGGGAAAATGAGTTTGACACCCCTGATGTAGAATATAGTATCCTATATTTAAATATAGGGCACTACTACAATACATGCAGTGTCGCCCCCACCGACAACGCATAGTATTGTGCGCACCGGCGCGTCGCGTATCAAAAACTAGGACGACACATTTGGCTACGCATCGACGCATAATGGCGGCCGAAGCGTAGCGATGCGTAGCCTTGCGGACGCGTATGCGTGCCGATGCGTTGACTCTGTAACGGCCCTTAGTATCTCAGCTTTCTTATCTAATAAAGGCAGAAATTACCAAATATAAAAAAAAAGCTGACCTTTAATCGTTCCTCTTTTAGGGCTGGTCGATATGACGATATATATTGTTAAAACAATATAAAAATGACAACTGCATATATGTAGGCTACTGTATATCTATATGCTTTCTATCGTGATGTCCAAAAACCATCAGCCGAACTACGTTACGGCAATATTTATTTAATTTGGACGATACTTGGAGCTTGGGGAGAATTTAAAGACTTTGTGACATAGAAATAAAATGGATATTTCTGTAATTTGTGATGTCCTGAAAATTATGATTTTCCCCTTTGTGTTTCCATGAAGCCTTAACATTAGCATATTTTAACATTTTCTTAAATAAAAAAGTGGATTTATTCATCACACGATCCATCTCTTCCTATCAGGACTTAAAGCCCAAAAGGTCCTCTGTTATCAGCCGGACCAGACACACAGCCGGATGCAACAGAGCAGCCCAGAGCACAGTGTGTGTGTGTGTGTGTGTGTGTGTGTGTGTGCTTGTGTGTGTGTGTGTGCCTGTGTTTGCTTGTGTGTGTTTGTGTGTATGTGTTTGCTTGTGTGTGTATGTGTGTGTGTGTGTGTGTGTGCCTGTGTTTGCTTGTGTGTGTGTGTGTGTGTGTGTGTGTGTGTGTGTGTGTGTGTGTGTGTGTGTGTGTGTGTGTGTGTGTGTGCCTGTGTTTGCTTGTGTGTGTGTGTGTGTGAGTGTGTCTGTGTGTATGTATGTGTGTGTGTGTGTGTGTGTATGTGTGTGTGTGTGTGTGGTGTCTGTGTGTCTGTGTGTCTATGTTTGCTTGTGTGTGTGTGTGTGTGTGTGTGTGTGTGTCGTGTGTGTGTGTATGTGTGTGTGTGTGTCTGTGTGTGTGTGTTTGTGTGTGTGTCTGTGTCTATGTTTGCTTGTGTCTGTGTGTGTGTGTGTGTGTTTGCTTGTGTCTGTGTGTGTGTGTGTGTGTGTGTCTTGTGTCTGTATGTATGTGTGTGTGTGTGTTTGTGTCTGTATGTATGTGTGTGTGTGTGTGTGGGGTGTCTGTATGTGTCTGTATGTATGTGTGTTTGCTTGTGTGTGTATGTGTGTGTGTGTTTGCTTGTGTGTGTGTATGTGTGTGTGTGTGTGTGTCTATGTGTATGTATGTGTGTGTATGTATGTGTGTGTGTGTGTGTGTGTGTGTGTGTGTGTGTGTCTGTGTGTGTGTGTGTGTGTCTGTGTGTGTGTGTCTGTGTGTCTATGTTTGCTTGTGTCTGTGTGTGCATATTTTTCTGTCGATCGACTAATCGATAAATCGATTAATCCTTGCATCTCTAGTTCTATGTTTTTTTTGTGTTTTTCTTTTTAAATCATCGAATAAACCGAACAAACAACAAAGTCGATAAAACCATTCCCCTGACGATGAAGCCAAATCTGCTTACTGGGGATTTACACGGCGTCCTCCCTCTCCTCGGGGCGGGCTGGGGGGAGAAGGCCTGCAGCGAGCCTCCATATGGCCTAACAGTTGGCACACGTATATGTTTTGAGGTCTTGACGGAGCTCTGTGTAATTTACTGGGACATCACTCAGTGTAATCTCTTCTGAACACGCAGTGGCCAGTGGAGCATGTAAAAAAAAATAAAAAAAATGGTAATGTTCACCCCCCTCCCCCTAACAGCCCTTGTGTCATACACGCTGTCTCCATATCTGAGAGGTGACATTTATGCAAGTGTTGAGTCTATATGAGAGTGTCTGGGGAATCTGCGCCTCGGGGTGGACTGAGGTGTTATTTTCAAGGTGCGTCAGCACCTCAAAAGTGTGTTCTTACTCCGGCGTGGCAGCTCCCAAGAGCACGATGCTGACGGGGTCACGGTCCAGTTGGAAAATTCACATTTATCGCTTCGGTGGGGGTTTAATTCATCCTGTGTGACTGCGTATAGGAGTCAAGTAAACATCACGCTGAAGAGCTGAGAGCAACATGAGACAGGGAGGGAGGGAGGGAGGGAGGGAGGGAGGGAGAGAGAGAGAGTAAGGGAGGGAGATAGTATGGGATGGAGAGAGAAAGGGAGGGAGGGAGGGAGGGAGTAAGGGAGGGAGATATGGGATGGAGAGAGGGATGGAGGCAGTGATGAGAGAGGGAGGGAGAGAGTAAAGGATGGAGAGTAAGGGAGGGAGGGAGGGAGGGAGAGAGTATGGGAGGGAGAGAGTGAGGGAGGGAGGGAGTAAGGGAGGTAGAGAGTAAGGGAGGGAGAGAGTGAGTAAGGGAGGGAGGGAGGGAGAGAGAATGGGAGGGAGAGAGTGAGGGAGGGAGGGAGTAAGGGAGGTAGAGAGTAAGGGAGGGAGAGAGTGAGTAAGGGAGGGAGGGAGGGAGGGAGAGAGAATGGGAGGGAGAGAGTAAGGGAGGGAGGGAGGGAGTGAGGGAGGGAGGGAGGAAGGGAGGGAGGAAGGGAGGGAGAGAGGAGGGGAGGGAGGGAGTGATAGAGGGAGTGATGACAGAGGGAGGGAGAGAGTAAAGGATGGAAAGAGTTAGCGAGGGAGGGAGGGAGAGAGTAAGGGAATGAGGGAGAGAGTAAGGAATGGAAAGAGTTAGGGAGGGAGGGAGGGAAGGAGGGAGGGAGGGAGTGAGAGAGTATGGGAGGGAGGGAGGGAGGGAGAGAGAAATGGAGGGATGGAGTAAGGGATGGAAAGAGTTAGGGAGGGAGGGAGAGAGTGAGGGAGCGAGGGAGGGAGAGAGTAAGTGATGGAGAGAGCAAGGGAGGGAGGGAGAGAGTAATGGAGGGAGGGAGTAAGGGATGGAAAGAGTTAGGGAGGGAGGGAGAGAGTGAGGGAGCGAGGGAGGGAGAGAGTAAGTGATGGAGAGAGCAAGGGAGGGAGGGAGAGAGTAAAAGAGGGAGGGAGGGAGTGTTTGTGTGACACAGAGAGAGAGAGAGCTAAAGAGAGAGCGAGATAGAGAGAGAGCGAGCGAGATAGACAGAGAGACAGAGAGAGAGAGATAGAGAGAGCGGGAGAGATAGAGAGAGGTAGAGAGAGCAGGAGACAGAGAGAGCAGGAGAGAGAGAGAGCAGGAGAGAGAGAGAGCAGGAGAGAGAGATAGAGAGAGCGGAAAGAGGAAGGAGAGAAGCAGAGTGTAAGAGAGGAGCCTGTGTGTTGGTCTCACCTCCCGATCAGCCTCCGACTGCAGCAGACGATCTCCTCCCATCCCGGCCGCGGCTGCGATCTCCTCCCACAGCCTCACACGAGTAAGGATCCTCCTCACTCAGCCAATCACACGCTCAGAAAATACATGTGTTATGAAGTTGTGTAAGATCACACAACCTCGCGCTGTGATGCTGCGTTTCATGCGTGCGTTTCTCACAGCTAAAGTCAGATGAATTCAGTAGTTGCGGTGTTAATGCGTGAGGTTTATGTACACAGTCGTGTGTGTTGACATTCATTGACAACCTTGGACATTTGTTACATCCCAACTGATGCCATTTCCCACGACACTGCGAGGATATTTCATGCAGCATGCATTAACCGCTTCATGTGATGCTCATTTTATTAAATGTTAATGCCTGGTTTAGTCACACAATATCTGTTGAATAGGGTGTTCACACAACATTGATTATTGTTTTCCCTTCTAATGGCCATTTTTAGCCCTTTAGTTTTAAAACATGCACTGAGAAAGATTGTGCCTTTTCTTCCTTCCCTTTGTGCAACCGTCTAAATGTGCAAAGTATTCTCCTTGGAGCGAAAGAAATGACTTTGAAGCACAGAGTTGCTTTCAGAGCTCCGGCTCTGCTCCGTATGAATGAACGCAGCAGCTTCTTTTATCATGTCGCCTCGCACGGATAACAGCGAGTGTGGCAATCGTAACGGAGCACTCACAGCCCAAATGTGCACACTTCTATTACAGGGGTGGGGAATCACAGGGTACCTAACAATACACGATATATTAGGCCTGGGCGATATATCAGTATTATATCGATATCGTGATATGAGACTAGATATCGTCTTAGATTTTGGATATGGTAATATCGTGATATGACATAAGTGTCTTTTCCTGGTTTTAAAGGCTGCATTACAGTAAAGTGATGTACTTTTATGAACTTACCAGACTGTTCTAGCTGTTCTATTATTAATGATTATTTATCTAAAATATAAGTGTGAAGATATTTTGCGAGAGCACCAACTGTCAACTCTACAATATATCGCCGCAATATCGATATCGAGGTATTTGGTCAAGAATATATCATGATATCTGATTTTCTCTATATCGCCCAGCCCTATATTAGAAAATATGGGACGTAGAAATAAGGGCTGAAAATGTGTAGAAGAAAAATTAAACAATTTAAAGTTACAGTATTTATGTTTACATTTTATTGTTATTTGAACAGCTGAGCATTGAACCAGGTGAAGAAACCTGTTTATTATTTATTCATTTGACTTTTGCAACTGTTCACTGAAATAGCCATATTTGGCTTTGACTTTGACTGAACATTTGCTCTCACTTTGCGGAAAAACATATCGGGATATATATCGTTTATCGATATTCAGCCAAAATATATCGGGATATGACTTTTGGTCCATATCGCCCAGCCCTACGATATATGGTCTATATCCACGACGTTCCACTTCCAGGATTGCTCCGGTGCCCCTTCCTCTTTCTTTGTGTTGGTGTTCTAACCTCCGGCTGATTTGTGAGGACTATGGTTAACTGCTCCTCAGATCTCTGCAGGGTAAATCCAGACAGCTAGCTAGACTATCTGTCCAATCTGAGTTCTCTGTTGCACGACTAAAACTACTTTTAAACGTACATGTGTCGTGGAAGTTTCCTTTGCAGCAGGGGTGGAGGTTTTCAGAGTTTAGTAAAATGAAACAAATAGGACAGACTGGACCAAAACCAAGTTGGGTTTTTGTATTTTATTAAAAACATATATATATTTGCAAATAGGAGCAACATGATTTCACAAAAGGCCGCACAGAAAAACAAAAGTTTCTATTGCATAAGGACATGATTAATCCAGCCTAAACACTGTCACTACATTAACAGACTATCACATGTGCACTTAAATTAACATGTATCATCACAGTTTTCACCACATCTTTTTTCTTGACAGACATGAACCTTCCTCTTCCTTTCTCGCACTGACAAAACATAATTTAAAACATGGTAAAAGACATATTTGTGAGTAAACACGCCCAGTGTGGAGTCAGTTTCTCAAATGAGTGAACAGAAACACCAGGCTTATATGCATCTTCAGAGCGACAGCACACACACACTTGGATTATTATGACGCTACAATTCTTACAGGCAATCTGATACACATGCAGACATCTCGGAGCCATCTCACCTCCTCCTCCCTGTACGACTTTCACCCCCAGTTACATCTTAAGTGGCATGGGAAAACTAGAGATAGTTTTAGGGTGACCTTGTACCTTTATCGGTTCAGACAGACAGTGCTCACATTACGTTCGAGACTGGACATCTCAGCAGTTTAAGCAGAAACTGAGATAAACTGTCTTTCAATAATGTGAGAGAATTAAAGTAGAAATAAAACATAAAAATATAAGGAATTATGCTTAAATGTAATTTTTCCCATTACACACGTTCCACCAAAACAAGTTCAAATACTCTCGCTACTCGCTCTTAAGCTGCTTATACACATAGCCGACGGCCGACCGTTTACAGAAAAGCCAGTCGAGATGATCAGTGTCCCCGAGTTGGTCCAAAAAGTGCCCCAGAACACACCGAAGAGACGAGACGTAATACATCTCCATAACAGCAGGCGGCGCTAATCTGAATTGTCGCCCAAACAATGAGAACCGGCAGCTGATTGGACAAACGCGTCACATGGGTTTGTTTTCCCCGGAAATTCAAAGCCAGACTGTCATGGCGGCTCGTTCAGAATCCGATCTCAGATTGGACTAAAATAGTTCACTGAAACATGTTTCTGAGAACATGTTAAGAGAGAAATAGGCTGTGATGCCGTTGCTGAATCTTTCTTCATTTCAGATCAACAAAAGGTCAGTTTAAAAGATTTTCATCAGATTTTGAGAGACTCTAGTCATCTCATCCCGCTCGTCATTTCCGGGTGAGTCCCGACTGCCCCCCCCCCCTCCGACTGAACATGTCATGTCGGCCAAAATGAACGCCGACAGTCCCCCCAGACTGACGACAGCACGGGACACACCGAACAGACTCGAGTCACCGACCTCACCAGACTGTCCCACGGCCGATAATCTACTTGGTGCGTCAGCGCCTTTATACTTCGTCACGTTGATTCCTGCTGACCTACACTGTAAAATATTACAGACCCATTTAGTTATGTCCACTTATTTCTTTTTTTTAACTGAACAAGCTTATACAAGTTGTCGATTTTGAACTCAACTTTATGAGTTTTTGAAAGTTAAACTTGCATTTATTCGTTGGGTTGACTATTTAAAAAAATGTATGTGTTGATTGAACTTAGGTATGTAAGTTAAGTTATCAACCAATTGCAGTCAAGACTGCAACTGGTTCATTGGCTGGCCAATTCCCATGATGCAAGGCGGTAAATAGAGTTTGCTGAAAAGTTTGCAGTTTGTTCGAAATACAAATGTAACTTCATGAATTCTGTTTATTAAACGTGTGTTTAGAATGTAGTGTTTTGTTGCCTGGTAATTGTCATTGTTGTGCTGGTTTACATTTGTAACCATGAGTTAAGTGACTGTTACGTTTGATAAGAGGTGGAGTATTACGGTGTTAGACATTGAACAGTAATAGGCTTCCTACAGACATTACTCTGCGGCGTGACACTTCACCAGTGGCCATTTTATGTCAAGTGACATAAGATCAGCAGAGAGACCGCTATTTTGCACGGGGCCCTGGGGTGACCCCACCCAAGCACCCACTCTATCTCTGCTGTAAATGTGGTTATGTTGTTTTAACTTGAAAGTGTGAGTTGAAATAAAGCAGAAAGGTATGTCTGTTATACTAGGCAAGGAAGGTTTCTGGCATTATTAAAGAAAATAAATGATTTGTTTTAACTTAAAGTATGAAGTTAAAGCAAGTAATACAAAGTTAAATCAACTAAAAGAACAACTTTAACAAAACTAGAACACTGTAGTTACATCAACCTCATTAACTTTAATTTCTAAGTTTAAACAAAGGCAGTCTTCAAGTTGAGTGAACTTCGATTTTCAAGGCAGCAAGGGAACTTGCATTTCCAAGTTAAACTAACATGAAATTTATTACAGTGTACTACAGCCACTAGGGGGAGCTGACCCTATGAACCTAAATATGAGTCGTAATTGCTGCTTCTGTTCAACTTTCCCTCGTTCATGTGTTGAGGGCCGCCTCGAGGAGCCACGAAGCAGCGATGCTAGGAGCAGGGAAATCTATTCCGAGTGCCTTGTTTTATTATTATTACATTATTATTATTATTATTATTATTATTATTATTATTACATGTCATTTAGCTGACGCTTTTATCCAAAGCGACTTACAATTGATCTATATATATCAGAGGCTGTACACTTTTGGAGCAACTAGGGGTTAAGTACCTTGCTCAGGGACACATTGGTCCCTGAGCAAGTGGGTGGTGATGGTGCAGTGGATATGTCACGCACCTTTGGTGCGGTAGACCTGGGTTCAATTCCCACTGCGATACATCAACCAATGTGTCCCTGAGCAAGACATGGTGGCCCAGTGGTTAGCACTGTGGCCTCACAGCAAGAAGGTTCTGTGTTCCAGGTCGAATCCAGGTCGTTCCGGGGCCTTTCTGTGTGGAGTTTGCATGTTCTCCCCATGTTTGCGTGGGTTTCCTCCGGGTGCTCTGGTTTCCCCCACCATCAAAAACATGTACTAGGTTCTCCAGGTCAAGGCATTGGCATTGGCTCAGATCTGTCATTGGCTGCCCACTGCTCCCTTGATGGGTTAAATGCAGAGAATGAATTTCGCTATGTGTATGTGACAAATAAAGTACCTTTACCTTAACCCCTAGTGACCTCTGATATGTAAGAATTGTAAGTCGATTTGGATAAAAGCTAAATGACATATAATGTAATGTAATGGTTGATGTATCACAGTGGGAATCAAACCCAGATCTCCCACCCATGTGTCATATCCACTGCACCCTCGCAACCCACCATGTTTTATTCATTAAACTTGGAGAAACTGAAAGCTAGTGCTGCAGCAGAGGTAATTGGCTCACATTTCCTTTCACAGGCAGATTCATCAGTCAGAGCTACAGGATTGTGTGAATGGTGTGGAAACCTTCGTTTGAACTGCATGTAAGTTACTCGATTTAAAAGTGGAGCACACACACACACACACACGCAGAGACACGGGGGCTAATGACTTGTCCTGTGAGAATGCCCTCTTTCTTTCTTGCCCCAGTTTTCTCCTGGCTCTGAAAAGACACCGTGGTTAGAAAATTGAGAGCGTGCAGCTGGCTGGAAAACTGGCGCGTGGAAGCACACGTGTGTGCGTGATGATGACTCTGCTCTCTGCCTGCATGGTCCCCGTGCGAACGATCCAGCGCACAAATTTCACAGTTCACAGGCTTTAATGAGCTGCTGCAGCCTGTCCATCATGCCGACGACGGCAGAACACCTTAAATAACAGACCTCAGAGTCAGACAATGACACTGCGCCAGGCATCTGCAGGATCACGACAACAAAACAAACCGTGTTATGATTGTTTCTCCTGAATTGCTTAGGGTTATTTTTAGGCACATCTGTGATTTAGCTGCTCAGCGTGAGAGCGCTTTTGATAAGGGAAACAAGCAAAGAGCTCCGCCGATGTTGAGATGCTGGAGAAATAAGGAGAAAATATGAGTATTACTGGAGGAGATGATTGCAATGGCAGTTCTAAACCATTTCAAATGTGGTTTGGGCCACATGGGATTTTAGGAGTCTTCCCCCGTAAAAAACGCTCCCATAGGTCGTTTGTTCTAGGAGCAATTACGACTCATATTTAGCGAAGTATAAGAGCTCATAAGACTTTCACCCAGGAGAGCGGGGTGTGTGTCCCGTTTGAAAATAAAAGCAAACAGTGTTTTTTTATACTTCAAGGAACTTCGTCAAGTTCTGCGTCACCTGCGTAACCAGAAGTTAAGTAACGTAACAAACGATTTTAACCCAAACCACGATCTTTTTATCTAAATTTAACTAAGTAGTTTTGGTGCCTAAACGTAACCAAACTGCAACTGTTTCTCAACCTTAAAGACATGTTTTAAACCGCGACTATTACGTTTAGATATGAGGAAGGACAACTTTAGCCTCGTGAGACCGTCCTGATCTCACAAGCTCCAGTTTTCCACTCGCAGATCAGTCTGGCATCTTGAGATAGAGAAAATTTGGAGCCGTTCGCCAAACGACCGACCAATCAGCGTTGGTTTTGAGGCGGGTTTAGGTGTGACGCAACAAGAAGCGACTGTTCGGTCTAAACAACGTGGCGGCTTCCACGTATGAGATGAGCGTAGCTATCGCAGCAAGTTTTATCCGAATTAGAAAGTATTCCTTCATTGAAAGAAGAGCAAAAAAAACGGCACTGCCGAGCAAATGCAACGCAATTCATCTGGCAGAGTCAGGTTACTTAGTACGTCATACTACGTCGTTGATCTGATCGGTTGATTTGGCCCGTCCATCACCAACATAGACAGATGGTTTATCCAATCAGCTAACCAGGATTTTTGCCCCTTCCCAAAAGTTCTCCAACTGAAAGTTCCCAGATGGATATGCCGAGCAAATGCGACGCGAGGGGAGGAACAAACGACTGATTAACATCTATAAAAGAACAGTAGGGTGCAGATTCTAGATATTATTTTTAACATCTTTAAGATCCAATCGTTAGCTTAAATATCGGCATAGGAAAAAACAATCGTTGGTCATCTCTTCAATCGTTGATATGCGATCCAATCGCCAATCTAAGCCTAAAATATATAAAGCCCAACTGTTACCCTTCCCTTCAGTTTGGTTCTCCAAAAGACTAAAGAAATATAACAATAGAATAACAATATGAGGGGCAGAATTAGACCTGCAATCGGATGATTGCAATAAAACATTTAAGATGCGATACAAGCAATTACAAGCAAACTGTGGAGGAATAGCTATGTACTGAGGCTCCACTTTGCACACGCTGCAGGGACTTACCATCAGTTTGTGAGAGGTATGGTGACAGGTAATCAAACACAGGCAGACAGAGGACTGACCAACAGATTGCCCCCAGCCCGACACTCAAGGCTGTGTGCAGCAGCCTGGATCGAATCACTGATGGGCGAACTAAAAGGAAATATGATCGTACATCACCTGCTGCTGCTGAAACCTACTTAAATCTCCCCTGTTTCTGGCCAAAGCTGCAAGATTTCCCTCGAGCTGCAAGGTGTTCACTTAGCTCAGCTGTTTTGAAAAAATGTGCACTTCATCCAAGAAGCATATGCGTAGATTTCGGGGCGGATGCAGGGTTTATGTCCCACCAGATATTTAGCAGATGTAGATTTGTCCCCCACTCCCAAAAAAAGAAGTCTAAATAACTGTTCAGGGGGCTTAAAACATGTTTATATCCTTATTAGGGGTTTGCGTTTCTCCAAAAGTTGATGTCTTAATTACAGTACTGAAGGAAAAACGAATATTTGAATCCCAAAGTTGAAAATCTAACACCTACCCAACAAACGAATATCTGTATAGTCAGTAGATAGAGTTTTTTAATGATTGTATGAAGAAGTCTGAATAGTCTTGGAGAGAAAAAAAGTTTGAATATTTCGAAAATAAAAGTCAGATGTACAGACTATCAGTGTCGGACTTTAGTCTTTTCAGAGTCTTCTAGTGTCTACACTCTACATGATTTGGTCGACTAATCGATCAGTTGATTTAATCGACAAACCTGTGTTATTTTAAATGGTCGTTAAGACTAGAAAAGCGCAAAAATAAATGAATGAGTTTCTCTACAAAGAATCATGCAAAAGCATCACTTTAGATCTTGCTTTGTTCCAGAGATGTGCTCATAAGTTTCTTGGAAATAATTCATTCAGCATGAAAAGGAATAACAAATGTCAACTGAGACCATTACTCGACTAATCGCCTCAGAAGGAGGCAGCCCTAGTTTTTTTTGGTTTGTGAGCTGTGCCTTCTTTTGAGAATCACAGCAGAAGATCGAGGGAGGCTGCAGACGTTGTGGTGGTTGCTGGGAGACTGCTGTAGGTGGATTATGAAATCCACGGAGCGTATCGAGTTGTGTAATGATGGGAAATGTCAGTTAAGGTCGAGGAAAGGCGGGAGGACCGGGGGCGGGGGGGAAGAAAAGAGCAGGACAGTGAATAACACAGATTCCTAAATGAAAGGCTAATTGGATTCTGTCTGAGGTGATTCAGATGTTTCTGAACTGTCGACTTTATCTCTAAATTATACAATTTAATCAAGACTGTCCTCTCTGGAAAATTGCCCAAATAAGTTGTTCAAGCAGCAATTACAACTTATATTTACGTTCACAGTGGTGGCGCCCTCTAGTGGCCGCAGTAGTTATGAAGAGAGCAAAGGAGAAGAGTATGACCCCGATTTTCCACTGGGCACGCCTGTGCTGCGTTTTGGATTTGTTCCATCCTCCGCCATGTGGCCATACCACACCGGGACGCATATTTACGAATCCTTATATGGCCACACCCGACAAAGCAGCTTGATTGGTTAGGGATAGGCATTGACCTCGAGTGGATAAAGGAACACGCCGATTTATTGGGAATTTAGCTTACTCACCGTAACCCCCAGAGTTAGACTAGTCGATACATACCCTTCTCATCTCCGTGCGTGCTGTAACGCTGTCTGACGGCTCCAGCGGCATCAGGCCAGCACAGATCCTGCAGGTGAATGGTTCCAGTAATCCTACTGCTCCCAGTAAGTGACAAAAATAACACCAACATGTTCCTATTTACATGTTGTGATTCATAGAGTCACAGCGTGTACAAAAAACAACGTAACATGAGACACAGCCGTCTTCTAACTGTAAACAAACCGGGAACTATATTCTCAGGTGGAAGAATATAGTACTTGGGCGAAGTGATATGCTCGCAGCAAGCCTGTCTGAGAATATAGTTCCTGGTTTGTTTGCTGTTAGAAGATGGCTGTGTCTCATGTTACGTTGTTTTTTGTACACGCTGTGACTCTACAAATCCAAACATGTAAATAGGAACATGTTGGTGTTATTTTGTCACTTTTGTCACAATTTGGAGCAGCAGGCTAGTTGGAACCAGTTACCTGCAGGATCTGTGCTAGGCTAAGCTAATGCTGGAACCGTCAGACAGCGTTACAGCACGCACGGAGATGAGAAGGGTATGTATGGACTAGTCTAACTCTGGGGGTTACGGTGAATAAGCTAAATTCCCAATAAGTCGGCGTGTTCCTTTAAGGTTAGGACAGCCGATTGGTCAGGGGATAGGACCTGTACAAATCAGGTTACATTACCTTGCGTAAGCATGGACGCCTGGCCAATCGTAGTGTGTAAATGCTAATGAAGGGCGGGTCTTGGCGTGGCCATAGTAGGATTCGTAAATACGTCTCTACAAGTACTTTACAGAACTATCCCGTGTTTATTAAGCTAGTATCTACCTTCACCTCCAAGTACTCCTGTAATTAAACTGCATGCCTTCTCTTTCCTGGCATTGTCTTTATAAAAAAGATCTGTGATGTCTATAATGTTTTTCCGCTTCCAAGATGAATCTCTCGTCGTTCGTTGATGTTGTAGAAGAAACATGTATGACATTGGGGGGGGAGGGGGGTGGGGATACTAGCTGTTTCACTTCCTGCCCAGCTATCCGAACATCTCGCGTGAAAATAGACCTGGCACTTATCTTTAGCGGAGAGCTGCTTCACGCACGCTTCTGGGACGCAATATTTGTTTTCCCACTATGGCCACGCCAAAACCCGCCCTTCAATAGCATTCACACACTACTTTTGGCCAGGCATCCATGCTTACATGTTCAGGTCCTATCCCCTGACCAATCCCCTGACCCTAAACTTTACAGAACATACGGAGCTATGTCATGAAGAAAAGTATCTGATTTTATATCGTTGTATGGTTTAAGGGATTTGTTGATTTTATCTCTTTTAGCAGATGTTGTTGCCTCTTTCTCAAGCACCGGTATAACAGGGATTTACACTCTAACTCCAACTCTGATCTCTCGCTTTAATGGCAGATGACGGAAATGGACGCCCCTCTCGCCACCCCGTGTAATATCCAGATTTGTGAGGTGACCTGCGACTCCTTCCGAATCATGTGGGACATGAGCCCCGAGGACAGCGCCCGAGCCACGCACTTCTTCATCGACCTGAGCCGCAAAGAGAGCAGAGACCCCAACCGCTTCAAACACAGGGTGGGACCCCATGTAGCTTCCTCTGGATGTATATCTGTCTGTCTATAGGCTTAATACAACCACCCCCACCCACCCATATCATCTAAATTGCGCTTTCTCCAAAGTGTTTTCATGTTTTCAATATTTTTTGTCGCTTTTTCCGACATTTTGTCACCTTTTTACGTTTTTTGGGGGATCTTTTTTTTTTTTTTTAATAAGTAAAACAGTTTTGTCGCCCTTTTCAATGTTTTTTTTTCACCTTTAGTTTTTGCCGCTTTGTTTTTTTTTCATAATTGTGTTGACGTTTTTGTCACCTTTTCTGAATGTTTCTTGGACAATTATTTTTTGCTTTTTTCAATGTTTTTGTAGCTTTTTTCGGGTTTTTGTCACTTTTGTTTGAATACATGCAGACATGTCCCGTGACCTCCCTAGATAGTTGGAGATCTCAAGACACTCAGACACTTATGATATTAATCTGAGTCGGTCAGTGGCAAAACGAACACTTTCGTGAAGGTAAATATAAGCTGGACAACTGCTCTAGTAACTTACATTGTAGCTTGTTTTGCTGCTGCCGACTACAGCGATCCTTTTAATACTGGACCAATGTCGAAGATTGTTGTTCCCATCAATCACTTAGACACAAAAAAATATTAAAATAGGGTCCAGGTTGGAAAAAAAATCTGTAGTTATCCTTTAACACTGTCAAAATACCTACCACACATATTTTCCCCCATGGTGGTCCTCCGGAAGGGAAAGGACTTCGCCTCTCTAGAGAAAACCAGCTAGTTATGACATGAGAAGGAGTCAAGAGTAGAAAAAAACTGTTGAAACTGGAGCGTTCAGAACAGTGAAATATCACAGGTTCAGAGGGATTTCTTTGAAGCTTTGAAATTGCCATTAACATCTGACATTGAAACAATATAGATGTGACAGAAAATACAGAAAAGCAGGATAGGTCTCCTTTAAATAGTAGCGGCAGCCTAAATGAGAAAGGAAAACATGCATTTCATTGAGGTCTAGTTGGGTTATCGGAGAGGTCTAACTGATGATATTCTGCAGTCTGAACACAGAAAACAGCAGTTCGCCCTTTCAGTCACTTCCAATACAGCCGGAAAAAAGAAAACGAGTGCAGTCAACAGCTTCAGGCCATGTGACTCACTTGTACATTGCTTCCTGTAAAAACTGAGAAATTCATCTGCAGCACAGAACAGTTTTCATGGTAACAAAATAATCACATTTCATACATCAGAAAGATAAAGCAGCAATCAAATGGTTTATCTTTGTTTTCAAATTGATTTGTGAGAGTGAGAGGAGATGGTTTGAACAACATTTAGCTACCAGCTACTTTCCATCTGCAGTTTCTAGATCTCTGCCATGTTTAACATACTGTATATTTTCATGTGATAAACAAAATATACTGCATGCAAAGGCGTAACTTTAGGTTCAATATTGGGGGGGGTTTGAGATCCCCACTTTTGAGCAAAATTTTAATTTTGAGCGTCACTTATTTTTCTGCATTCTGGTGAATTTTTCTGCAAGAATTTGTGCCTTTTCTGCACCAATTTATGGTGCAAATGTCTTGATGTAAAGGAAGTTATAATAGGTTTTTGAGGTGGGTTGCAGTGGCCAGTTTTGATTATTACCACGTTGTTCCAGACCAAATGTTATGAAACAATTGTTTTATGGTTTGTCTCCTATCATCTCCTGGCTTGACCTCTGTGAGTTTATTCTGAAAGCAGATACGAGATCTCGAGGGAACAAAGTGACACAAAGGTCCCATAATGTAAAAAGTAAGATCCCAATGTCTTTTTTTGATTATAAAGCATGTTGAGGTGCTATATAAATACTGTGATAGTATCAAAGCGCTAAACCCACAGAGAAATACACACAGCTCGAATTCAGAAACTTTAAACGAGCCGTCAGGACTTCTGTAGAGTTGTGATGTCACAACTACACTACAGTATGCATGCATGCAGGTAGAAAGTGCAGCTACAGTCCTGTTACAGTCATTCCCCGGCTGCAATGACAGTGCAGAGACGCTGAGAGCGCTGCTGCTGAAGACCCGGAAACACTGACCAATCAGAGTGGACTGGGCTTTTTTTGGGAGTGGGTCTTAAAGAGACAGGGTGAATACAAGTATATTCAGACAGACAATGAGACAAATAAGGTGTTTTTTGAACACTGAAGGATGTAAACATGTTCTAGT
This sequence comes from Perca schrenkii, assembly GCA_025617405.1. Taxonomy (NCBI): domain Eukaryota; kingdom Metazoa; phylum Chordata; class Actinopteri; order Perciformes; family Percidae; genus Perca; species Perca schrenkii. Next base: position 3,201,315 of record CM046791.1, on the reverse strand, counting down.
AGAAACTCAAAATACAAGTATGAACCTGAAAATGAGCGTGATATTGAGAATGAGGACAGCTTGCTGTCACGTGACATTTTGGGATTCTACACTACGTGATCACTGGGGATTAATGGGACCTTCAAGGCACCGAATCTTTTAGGCCGTCTTTACTTCTTTCAGAGGCTGTAGCTGGTTCCGTGTTAGAGATATAGTGAATATATTGGTATCATCCAGTGGTGTCAATGTGGTGTGATATTAGCTTGTGGAGAGGGGGGGCTACATTTTGAGCATGCACCTGGTCCCCCTTTAAGTGATCAATTTGGTGTCTAAATTAAATCCAAGTAGCTGAAGTCTAATACTTATAATCTCCCTTCATTTCAGATGCAAAATATTAACTGTAATTAAGGCCTATTAGTGTCTATGTGAAGTCGAGGCAGGGCCAGGACTGAGTGAGTTGTTCCTGAATGCAGGATATGCTCTCTGTGCAACAAACAAACCTGCATCAGAGGTGTTTCCATGGCTATATGGACCCTCTGAGCCTTTGGTAATTAGCTGTGCTTCTAAGAGGCCTTGGCCAAAACAAAGCCGGCGGTTTGATTAGATGTATCCTAGTTACAGCAGCTTGGGCTTGAAGTGGAATATTATGCTAATAAGGCAAATGTTATGGAGGGAGCTGTCGGACTCAACAATTGCATTTACATTTGCTTTGACATGTAAATTAAACACACAGCAGCCTGTTCTCTCGCCTTGCATCCTGGCCCCTGACGTCAACTCCTTCCTGTTTCCTTTGTCCTCCAGGATGTGCCAACCAAGCTGGTGGCCAAGGCGGTGCCTCTCCCCATGGCGGTGAGGGGACACTGGTTCCTCAGCCCACGGACGGAGTACTGCGTCGCTGTCCAGACGGCTGTCCGACAGCCAGACGGAGACTACCTGGTGTCGGAGTGGAGCCAGGTGGTGGAGTTCTGCACCGGGGGTGAGGATAACACACCTTACAGCTAAAGTTACATGTATAATATATAGAGTATAGTTTGGATCGATGGAAGTACATTTCCAGGATAAAGCCTGACATGCGGCGTAATGTCCACTCTCTGTGTGTTGCCGTTCCTGAACTCCATTCTTTTCGGGAAACAGCAACAAACTCCGAGCTAGCGAGCTACACGCTGAAAATGTCAAGTTTTGGAGAAAATTTGGATGGTGCAACAAGGCAGGCCTGCTCGGTTCTTTTGGGGGATAATTGTAAAGATTTACTAAGAATATGTTTAAGGCGTTTCCTCTCTAACTGGGACGTTTTGGGACTGATTGGTGGGATTGCTGTGGATGAAGTACACACGGAGATACACTGGTAAGAGCCAATGAGGTTTAACCATGTAGCAGCTAATTTAAATAGCTCACGTTACTGTATTGTGTCAACAGTTAACTTCATTTAATATTGGATGTGGCGTTTCCTTTTGCTTTTCACTTTCAAAGATGGCTACGTCGTGCATCACACGTAGTAAACATTGTGGTTTTCTACAATTTTAAGCACTTTTGTCTTTGTTGTAACCAAATGAAGAAGTCGTACACATAGCACTGTATACTGCTACCTATAGGCATGTCTCTACAGTCTTATTAGGAGTTAAACATAGTGCTGTATACTGCTACCTATAGGCATGTCTCTACAGTCTTATTAGGAGTTAAACATAGCGCTGTATACTGCTACCTATAGGCATGTCTCTACAGTCTTATTAGGAGTTAAACATAGCGCTGTATACTGCTACCTATAGGCATGTCTCTACAGTCTTATTAGGAGTTAAACATAGTGCTGTATACTGCTACCTATAGGCATGTCTCTACAGTCTTATTAGGAGTTAAACATAGTGCTGTATACTGCTACCTATAGGCATGTCTCTACAGTCTTATTAGGAGTTAAACATAGTGCTGTATACTGCTACCTATAGGCATGTCTCTACAGTATTATTAGGAGTTAAACATAGTGCTGTATACTGCTACCTATAGGCATGTCTCTACAGTCTTATTAGGAGTTAAACATAGCACTGTATACTGCTACCTATAGGCATGTCTCTACAGTCTTATTAGGAGTTAAATACCGCCTGATTAGTTATTTTGTAGCTTGTGCAGCTGAAATTGGCTAGAGACGCTCGGTCGCTATATGACAACAATGGCTTTCAGCCGAGTCTAGAGCAGAAAGCAGAGCAGTAGCCTAACGTTAATCAAAACGTAATGTTCATGTATCAAACTGTGAAATATATTGGTGTAATATGTCAATAACTGGGAGAATAGAATCCTAAATGTTACTAAAAATGTTACAAAAATCCATCTTTTCTCCGACTCGTAGTATTTGTGTGACAAAAAGAACGCAACAACGCCGCGGTTATTCGTTTTTGGACACGGATGTGACGTCACACTCGAGCTACTAGTCGCGATTACAAGACAAAAAGAACGCACCATACATAGAGTATGAGTAGAGTATAAAATAAGTACAACTTCACAGGCTACGCATTCATATTTTACACAACTCCTTTCCATCCACTTTGCAGACTACGCCATGGAACACCTACAGCAGCTCCTCGACAAGGCCACGGGCTCAGCAGTGAGGCTGCTGAAATTCTCTGTGTTTTATCGCAACCAGCACCCAGACTACTTCGACTATGTCAGGTCAGAGCTGCATCCTTATCTCTTAATTGTGCGCCCAAAGCAATTCCAGCAGCACTTAAACCACACAGAAACAGCTACTCTGGCTCTGTCCAATGGCAATAAAAAAGCTGCCTATACCAGCACCTCTATGCCCCGCTGGTTGCCTAGTATCTCACGGTGATGTCAAGACTCCAGATAGGTAGTGCGCCCGGCCAATATCTGGCACATTACCCGCTGTGAAACCACCATTGTTTTAAATGTCGGTTTCGTGCTCATTACACAAACTTTAGAGGGCAGGATGGGAGGGTATGCCAGAAGAAGTTAAGAGGAAAACACAAAACTTTCACCCAGGAAACGGTTGTGTGTATACCAGGAGTACTACTTAAAGGACAATTCCGGTGCAAAATGAACCTAGGGGGTTAATAACATATGTGTACCTAGTCGACTGTTCTCTGGGATCTGTTTCAATGCTAATTAAATGTGTCTCTAGCTTGAAACTAGCTACCGCAAACCGGTGATTAGCTGCTAACGCTACCTTTTGGGGCAGAGGGTAAATCGCTATTTCTACACCACTAACAAGGCCACTGTGGTGTCTTTAATAACAATGCTGTGGTGATGAATGAAGAGGAATTCGCCGACACTGTTCTTGATTGTAAAAGGGTTTATTTCATCAAAGAATTTCAGCATCACTTTACAAGCTCCTGCAGAAACTTGGAGATACGACAGACCTGGTCCCAAAATAAGTCGTTCTGAGCTTCTGCTGTTGAAGCACTGTATATATGCTGGGTATGGTGTAACATAAGACATAGTTATATGAGGGGTAGAAAGCAAGAATAGAACAAAACCCTTATAAATCCTTAACAGAGACATAAGGTAAAGTCATAAATTCTCAGAAAGCAAATTCCATATAGACTCAGGAAAATTCCCTAACAAGAATAGAGCAAGGTTATAAATCCAGATACTACACCACACTTCCACGGTAGCATAACGAGGGTCCCTACATGTAAACCGAAGCATTGAGAACTTTGTAAGTGTACAGACAGTTTATTAAAAAGATAGTTTATAAAGTAACGTTTAATCACCGGTTTGCGCTAGCTTGTTTCAAGCTAGAGACACATTTGATTAGCATGAAAACAGATCTCACAGAACGGTCGACTCGGTACACATATGTTATTAAACCCCTAGGTTCATTTTGCGCCGAAATGGTCCTTTAAGGGGACCGATGTTTTATCCCAAAACCACAAACGTTCTCGTAATCCTAACTAGTCGTGTCTAAACTTAACTGTTGATCTTTTGTCGGCTAAACTTAACTGCACCGCCAGATTTTTTGTATAGTCCGACAGAGCCAGGCTCCCTGTATCCAGTCTTTGTGCTAAGCTAAGCTAACCAGCTGCTCGCTGTAGCTTCAAATTCAGCGTACAGACATAAGATTGTAGGGCTGTCCTCAACTAAAGAAATTGTTAGTCGACTAACACTTATACAATTTAGTCGACTAATGGATTAGTTGATTTAATTGACAGAGCTGTGCTCTTTGAGAGGTGGTTAAGACTAGAAAAGCACAATATAAATGTAGTTAATTAACCATCTGTAAAACTGAGTTTCTCCACAATTAATCCTGCAAAAGCACCACTTTAAATCTTGTGTTTACCATAAATGTGCTCAGAACTTTCTTGGAAATGAGTAATTAAGCATGAATAAGCACAAAAAATGACTAATCGACTAAAGAAATCTTAGTCGACTAAGACCAAAACTACCGATTAGTCGACTAATCGACTAAGAGGTGGCAGCCCTACAATATACATATAAGATTGATATCGATTTTCCTCATTAAACCCACATGAAGAAAAGTGTATTTCCCAAAATGTGAGGTAGGCCTATAATTCTCCTTCATTTCTCCTCATATCTTGGAGTATAGAAGGGAATGCGGAGGCCTGATGCGTCCGGCCCTGAAAGACATCAGCGGGAGTCACGGCTCTCCGATCAACGGCAAACTGCAAGGCGTCTTCTTCAGCTGCAACACAGAGTTCGATACAGGCCTCCCTCCCCAGGACTCCCCCTACGGCCCGCTGCGCTTCCAGATCCCCGCTGGACACCTGCTGAACCCCAACATCTCGCTGTACTTCGCGGACTTCTACTGTATGTACACAGCGTACCACTACGTGGTGCTGGTGCTGGCTCCCGTCGGCTCAGAGGGAGATAACTTTTGTCGCACTCGGCTGCCAATGCTGGACTTGGCGTCCAACCCCTTCCTGACGTACACGGCGCCGCAGACACCGGGGGAGGAGCCTCGGTACTGCCACGCCAGCGACGTCATCCTGGAGGTGCTTTTCACAGAGCCGGTTCCTTTGGATCAGGGCCTCGTGGAGCCGATCCGAGGCCACCACCAGCTCATGAGCCTGACCACAGCCAACGCCAAGAAAGACCCGAGCTGCAAAGTGTGCAACATCAGCGTGGGACGCTGAGCGAGATGTAGGACGGACCGGACAAATACTGAAAGACAAAAACATTGGAGAACATCACGTATAAGGGGTGGGGGTGACCGGCTTCTGGGGCTCCAGCCCTAAATGTTTTTATTTTGTTTTTTTAAATAACTTTAACTCTGTGTCATTTCCACTCTGTCTCTCTGATTGGACCAAATCAATGCAGCAAAAGCTCTGTTACTGGGAAAATATATCGGCGTTCATTTTGTGAACTCTACTGTAAATTGGTTTCAAGATCAGTAGTGCTGTTTACACCAAATTCCTACCCTACCTACGTTATACAACCTAAAAATAGTAACATCAGACGAGGGCTGCCACTAACGATTATTTTCATTATCGATGACGATGTCGAATACGTTTGAAATTATATCGGACCGAATGGATCAAATTCTAGATAGTGAAACGAGTCATTTTGTGTGTCTGTAAATAACAAATATTGTCATTGTCGATTAATCCGTCGATTATTTTCTGGATTAGGGTTAGAGGAGAGAAGAAACTACAAAATATTCACTTTTAACAAACTTTTAACGAATCTGAGAATTTTTAAATTTTTAAAAATGACTCAAAGCGATTAATCGATTATCAAAATAGTTGCAGATTAATTCAATAGTTGACAAACTGATTAATCCTGCCGCTCTACAACCTCAACATTAGTTGTGTTCTGGTTTCAGAATGATTAAGTCAGTTATAGATATAAAACAGGATTTCAGCTCTACAGGATGATTCTTTTCCTTGGCAACTATCCTGTTTTCCCTAAATGATGTACAGATTTTTAGGCATTTTATTATCAAATGGCTTGAAAAAAAAATTGTGCAAATAGCTGCCGTAAATGGAGCATGCCCCCGGAACACCCCCCCTTAGATTTTGGGCTAAGCCCCGAATGTATATGTCTGTCTCCGCCCCTGCTTTAGGACACCGTGGAAACAGCCCAACTCTCGGTGCATGCATGCTGCTGCCCCTCTTCCTGCCCCCCCATGCCTGGACTAGAATAGTGAGTATTAAATAGAAGATTAACAATGTGTATCGCAGAACTGCATCATGCTCACAGCTGGAAACAATATACATCCTTGACGGCTGAACAAAACATAATTAAAGACATGATAGAAAGCTTTAGAAGGTTGGAAAATATCTGTGCTCCTCATTTGTCCGGAGTCATCTGTGCTTCATTTTGTGTATATATTTCACTTTTTTTTTAATTTACATTTCTTTCCTTCAAGGGTAACTACCGGTTTTTTCAACCTGGACCCTATTTTCCTGTGTTTTTGTGTCTAAGTGACTGATGGGAACAACGATCTTTGACATTGGTCCAGTATTAAACGAGATCGCTGCAGTCAGCAGCGGCGAAACAAGCTACAATGTAAGTTAATAGGGTTATTGTCCAGCTTGTATTTACCTTCACAAAAGTGCTCATTTGCCGCTGACAGGCTCAGATTAATATTCTAAGTGTCTGACAACATTATGGAAAGGATCCCTACAGAGATAGACCTTTAAAACCTCTTTGAGACCTTTCTGTTTAACAAGAAACAGCTCTTTAGTCACTAGCGCTAAACCCACCATTTAAAAAAAACATGAAAATTGGTAAACTATGTGTTTATTTCTACCACAACCAGAGTTGTGATGGTTGGAAAAGTGGCAAGTCGACTCAAAACGGCTTTTCATTGTTTCGACTGTGAATGAAGTGTATTTTACGATGCTAAAAATACTGTTATTTTACATGGAGTCTGGTGGATTTAGCGAACGCAATTTCGCTTATGTTTTTAGGTTTTAAAAAGAGATCTTACTCTTTAACAGAGAGGTCGACCTCCTAAGAAATCCTTTCCATAATGTTGTCAGACACTTAGGTTATTAATCTGAGCCTGTCAGCGGCAGAACAAGCACCTTTATAAAGGTAAATACCAGCTGGACAATAACCTTATTAACTTATATTGTAGCTATTAACTTACGATCTCACTTAATACTGGACCAATGTCAAAGATTATTGTTCCCATCAGTCACTTAGACACAAAAACATAGGAAAATAGGGTCCAGGTTGAAAAAAAAAGGTAGTTACCCTTTAAAGAGGCACTATGCAGTTTTAGCCATTTCTTCGCTGTTTTCTAGCTTTTTGCTGGCAGGTTTCTCTACAGCGCTCCCCCTACAGCTCCGATGTTTACTTGTGTCTGACTCCTCTCTCGGTCAGTCTGCCGTTTCCTCTTCCTCTGTTCCTCCGACAATGCTTTCCGAGCTTTCTGCTTCTTTTTAGCCGGCTCAGCCATGACGATAGTGTGAAAAACTCCATCGCTACCTTGTTAGCCGCTTCCTGAATGGGCGTATGTGCGTTTGTTTAACATGTGCAGTGCCGTGAAGCAATACGTTCCATGGCGAGACCTGATATCACGCCATACTTCCTGATGCTGAGGCCAGCGGCTTGCCGGCCGAACGTTGCAAGAGTGTTTTTTTCCGCTCACAGGCGCTAGGGGGAGCGCGACGACCACAATTCAACCCGAAAAAAAGTCATATAACCATTCCAATGACTCCGAAGCTGTTCAGTTAAGGTAAATTAAGCTAAAAAAAAAAACTGCATAGTTCCCCTTTAAGATGTATTTGATTTTGTGTTTATGTTGTACAAGTTTGATGTGATTTCTCAGAGAAATTAGTTTGATTCAAGCTGAACGTCCAAACGCTGGAAGCATGCCCCTTTTAAAACATTACAGCTTTACTTTCTCTATAAAAATCTCTCTATTTAAGTCACTGCCAGATGTTTTGTCTTATTTTTTGCCAAATGTCTAAAACTAACGTCACACTGTATCTTTCCAGTTTTCAGCTTCCCGGCCAAAATGCTTTTATGCGTCTTAAAAATCTCATTGAAGAGTTATGATTTGGAAATTGTAACTCAGTGTCTAAATGTTGCACGACAGACTTGTACTGCAAAGAATTTGCTGCAATGTGACAACGAAAGCAGGGCCGTGGAGTGTGTTGGGGTTTTCGGAGGAAGGTGACAGGGATGATGGTATCACAAACGTTTCCCTGCAATCATTCTGTGACAGCGAGCCTCGGCTCTATAAACAGCGCTGAGCTAAGATTAGCTTCTCTCTTGCTGTGGGGTTTGGGTTAGTCCCTGCCCAGTAATCTCTGACCTATATGGGAATCCTAGAAATGGCCAAAGTGAAAGGGATCCCTCCGGTCCCTGGTGACAAACAGTAATGCATGTGCTGGTGACTGGCCAGAATGTAGCGCATGACGAGAGAACGAGCACTGAAAAAAAAGAAGAGAAATGGAAATGAAACGACCCATTTTTTTTATACAAAGCACTAACAAAGAAGTCTACAACATTTATGAAAACAAATTCAAATGCAATAATTAAAAAAAATCCACTTCATCTTTACCCAGGACTTATGTTTTATGTATGAGAAAAATCTGGATCATTTCCAGGATGAGTAAGTCATTCCATTTCACTTATGCCAACCTCATGCCAAACGACTTTTGAAGCGACTCCACTGTCCAATATGGGAATGAAATCTAGGGATGTCCCGATCACGTTTTTTTTGCCCTCGAGTCTGAGTCATTTGATTTTGAGTATCTACCGATACCGAGTCCCGATCCGATACTTCTATAATATATAAAAAAAGAATAAAGAAGAGCGAAAAAACAGATCCAGGATGTTCCTTATTTTTTATTTAATTCACCTCCAGACCACAGACATACTCACGCTTTCCGCTTCAAGCTGCTTCCGTGTTCTACTTTGCCGGCATTTAACCAATAGAGTCGCTGCAACAAAGTGATGTCATTAAGCACGCGTTGCTGTTTCTGTGTGGAGTCAAAAGGGTCTAACTCTGTGCCACCGCATAACTATAGATGTGTTAAAAATGAATGAGAATATATATACGTATATATCCGAGTCCTGATCGGGAAATAACGTCCAATTCCGATCGAGTCTGAAACCATGTGATTGGGCCCGATTTCCGATCACGTGATCGGATCTGGACATCCCTAATGAAATCACGAGAGTCTTTCTCCTGTCGTCTCAATCGTTTGGAGTAAGCAGTGGTGTAGCGTGTGTGATACACAGTATACCCACTAAGAAAGCTCCAGGATTTCCGTATACCCACTTAAAAATGCCCAATGACACAAAACAACATACTTTCCATTATATTTTTGATATATTGTGAATTGTCATCTGTGTTTTTCTTCTTCACATCAGGCTAAATAAAGGGATGTCCACCGTAAATTGGTGCATAAAAGTGTATCTGAATACAGGAAATGAAGTTGTTACTCAAAACGTCCCTCGGGAGGACACCCAGACCCCCCCACTATGATAGTACAGTGTACCCACTCCAATACATTAGACTACACCACTGGGAGTAAGGTGGTCACAGAACTCAGTCCGATATCCTCGACGGTCCAATTTAAGCTTTTATACTTTTATTAACTGCTCCTCAGATCTCTGCAGGGTAAATCCAGACAGCTAGCTAGACTATCTGTCCAATCTGAGTTTTCTGTTGCACGACTAAAACTACTTTTGAATGTAAACACGTTCCACCAAAACAAGTTCCTTCCCGAGGCTGTTTTGCAGAGGCACCGTGGCTCGGTTCGGCGCTTAGTGCCGCCCAAGATGATTGTAATTGGTTTAAAGAAATTCTAATAAAGCAGAGTGCGTTTTTCTCCCATCCAGGAATGCTGTATGGACTCGCCAGACCCTCGTATGCAGCGCTGTGGAGGAAGATCTGGCAAAGCGAGACTTGCGTCTTCTAGTGTATGCCAGGCACAACACAGGATTTGGTCGACCAATCGATTAGTTGATTTAATCAACAAATCTGTGCACTTTGAGTTGGCAGGCCTAACCTCAAATAAAAAGATGCTGGTTCTCCACTGGCATCTTCCTCACACACCTACACATACAGTGTACAATGGCTAATCATTTTCCTGATGAAATCACCATAGAGCGTTCAGTGGCTAGGATGCAAGGCGCGACGAGAGAACTATTTCACAGTGGGCTGGTGCGTACGATAAGGTAAAGCAGCTAGTGAAATTATGTTTGTTTCCTGTCTGCTGTGGAGTAGGGAGGTCATAAAACTCAGCGTCTTTAAATGGGAGATGGTGTCAGACTTCAGTCTTTTCAAAGTCTTTTCCGAGTCTTCTAGCACACGGCAGGCATTGGATTCTTCCCGCGACAGAGATGTGAGCTCACACACACGGCAATGCTGTAATTCTGTCCGTTGTTATTATCCCAAAAGGGCTGGCTGTGCCCTGCTGGCAAATAACTCAAACAGAACTCTATCTTCCTTTTAGCATCCAGCACTTTTGGAACGGCAATGTCGAATTCGAAGATGTCTGTCTGAGGCCCTCCGAAGCGTTTCTGCACGTACGTGCACGGCACATCTGCGTAGCTCTGCCACGAGTCAAAGGTGATGCGCGTACGCACGTCCTTCTGGAGACTGATGTTCCTGACTCGCACCGTGCCTCGCAGCGCCTGTTCAGTCACGCTGCAGTTCTCCAGGGTGACCATGCTCTCCGCCAGCTTGGCACGAAAGGCCTTGAAATCGGCAGAAGGCTGCGGGAAGCCCAGTTTGAGCCGAGTTCCTGGGCAGCAGGTGCTGACGGTGCAGCTGTAGCTGTCCCCCGTCATGCTTCCCAAACCCTGCAGCGACGGCAGCAGGCTGAGGTCCGACTGCTCCTCTTCGTCGGAGAACTCTTGCACGGCCGTCAGGGACAATCCCCGCGAGTCGGCGAAGATCACGCGTCTGTTCTTGTTGATCGGGAGCCAAAGGTCGTCGTCCGAGTCGTCATCGTCCAAGGAGAACGGGAGCGGAGGGAGCAGGTAGACTTGGCTCAAGATGTCTGAAACTGGAGGACGGATGCAGGGGCGCTGGGGCTTCAGGATGGGGACCCAAACGTGAGGACACAGATGTTCGCGTTGGTTCAAGCACAGCCTGACGCCAATCTCCGCAAGTCCGGCAGATTGGGCCATCGACCTGAGGCCGGCCGGCGGCAGGAAACTGCCAAAAGAGAGAAACGGTGATTTCAATGAAGACTGCTGCCCTAGAAGTGTGATTAAACTTTTGTAAATATTGCAATTGTGCTGTTATTAATGAGGGGCATTAAAGGGTAACTCTGTTTGTCTCCCCATGTTTAGTGTCTAAGTGACGGATGGGAACAACAATCTTTGAAATTGGTCCAGTATTAATTAGCGAGACGCAGAACAAGCTGCAATGTCACGTTAATGTGCAATTGCGCACCTTCAATTTGCGTCGATTTAAAGTTCTGTTTTTACCGCTGACAGACTCAGATTATTATTATTATCATATTATCACTTATTATTAAGTGTGTGACAACATTATATTTTGTTTAACATGAAACAGCCCTGAAATCACCATCACCAAACTCCAACAGACTCCATGTAAATAATCAGGACTTTTAGCGTGTAAAGAGCCAGCATATCTCCACCAGACTCCATGTAAATAATCAGGACTTTTAGCGTGTATAGAGCCAGCATATCTCCACCAGACTCCATGTAAATAATCAGGACTTTTAGCGTGTATAGAGCCAGCATATCTCCACCAGACTCCATGTAAATAATCAGGACTTTTAGCGTGTATAGAGCCAGCATATCTCCACATGTAAATGGGTGAATTAAGGGTTTATTTCAACCAAACCAGAGTGGTGATTGTTGGAACAGTGGAAAGATGAACCAAGACAGCTTTTAATAGTTTTATTTAGTTTCTGTCCACTTTGAATGAAGTGTGTTTTATGATGATAGAATAACTGTTTATTTACATGGAGTCTGGTGGGTTTGGTGATGGTGATTTTGAAGCTGTTTCATGTAGCTACTAAACGGATCTTACTCTTTAACTAAAAGGTCTATCTCTGTAGGGATCCTTTCCATAATGTTGTCAGACACTTAGAATAATAATCTGAGCCTGTCAGCGGCAAAAACTTTTAGTGGACGCAAACTGAAGGTGCGCAATTGCCAATTGAAGTTACATTGCAACTTGTTGATTGTTGTTCCCATCAGACGAAATACAGGGAAAATAGGGTCCAGGTTGAAAAAAACTGAACTTACCCTTTAATGAGATGCATTACGGAATGCATCGCAAGATTAAGGTGACATAATAAATTCACCCTTACTCTTGCAAGACTAATGCACACATCACAGCAACAGAATCACTACACACTACACAATCTGCATTAAGCTCTTACGTTGTACTGGACATCTCCGTCCTGGTAGTCTGGTGCTGAGCGCTGGGAATAATATCCTCAATGTTGTGGTTGGAGTTCTTTAAAATAGAGAAAAACATTGAAAGTCTGTTTGGAAACTGGAAGTATTTTGATGAATATTGTCAAATCATTGATCTGATGCATGTGAGAGGAATTGGCAAATATATTTTAAATCTTACTTACAAACTCCCATGAGCAGCAAGTTGATGTGTGTAGTCTCAGTCATGCCTCTGAATGTCACACAGCGTCCTATTTATACCTCCGTTAAACCCCCGCCCCCCCCTCCCCTCTCAGGACCAATCAGCTACGTCTTCTGGTTCTGTCATAATGTTGTTTTAGCCTCCTTTAGTTTACATTTCAGATCATTTCCAGCAACAGTTAACTTAAAGAAAGCATGAAAAATGTCAACAAAAAAAAGCGTCAAACATTAAAAAAATTGTAGAAAAAAGTTCAAATGTAAAAACTTTTAAAAAAGCCCAAAAAAGATGTGATTTTTTTTTTAAAAAGACATAAAAGAACCCCGATTTTTTTTTTAAATAAAGCTTAAAAAATCAAAAAATAAATTGTCAAAAATGTGAAAAAGCGTCAAACATTTTTTTAAAAGCCAAAAAAAGAAATAAAATTCTTTTTTACAATTCTTTTTAAATAAAGCTTAAAAAATAAAAATAAAAACTGCTCTGGCTTGTCAGGCTATATTTCAGCTTTTCCTTCTTTTATTGTTGGTTTATTTATCATTTGATTTTTCTTTCATATTCTTTTGTCCATTTTCCATCTCCATTTTGTGTCTTTATTGATGTGTTTATGTGTATATTATGTTATTTGATACTTTCTTGTTACATATTAAACTGTAATCATACTCTATGTTAAAGGGAGACACTTTATAAGCCCCTTAGGGTTTTTTTTTTTTGGTCTTCTTTGCAGACGTTTTATTTATGATGGATTGGTTATTATGTACAAATAATTTCTTAAAAAAACAAAAAAAATGAACGTTTTTTGTGCAAGAATACTACTATAAGAAATAATGATAAAGAAAATTGAAGTGAGATGAACAAACAGAAATGTATCTCTCTTTTTTTTTTTAGATTAAAGAGAAGTTTTTTTTTCTTTGGGGGACATAGTTTAAAGTTGGAATAAAAGGAAATTAATCTGCAAATGTGTCCTCATAACCGTGCCGGTTGAGTCGGTCTACTGTGTCTAACTCTACTCTGCATTGTGGAAACTATCGGAGTCATACCGGCTCTTTTCTCAGGCTGCTCCTGTCCTGAAAAGATCTTTGCCCCAGAGAGTGTCGGTATCATCGGCTGACGTCAGTATGTGGGATGCAGAGGGAACGAGTGTCAAATCAACAGCAGTCAGCCGACTGGAAGATGATCAAGAATCCCTGCAAAGTACGTGTGGAACGTGCGTTACATGAAACCTCCTCCACAGCGCTGCGGAGGAAGGTCTGGCTAGTCCACACAACATTACTATTTTTATTTATTTATGTATTTTTTCACTCTTATCTTTATTGTTTTAGGAAAGAAGGAGAACAAAAAAAAAAAACATAGCATAAGTAACCTCAGTTTTGAAAATGATTACAAAATGCTAAAATAAGATCAAATGAACAATCAAACATAAGACAGCAACCAGATGTCGTGATAAAAAAAAAATAATAAAAACATTCAGATTACACAGATTCTAATGCTATTTTATAGGTTGTCCATTTGACCCATTTTTCTTTAAATGAAGGGTATGTGATGATGTGGGGGTAAGGTGAAGGGTATGTGATGATGTGGGGGGGGGGTAAGGTGAAGGGTATGTGTTGATGTGGGGGGTATGGTGAAGGGTATGTGATGATGTGGGGGGTATGGTGAAGGGTATGTGATGATGTGGGGGGGGGGTAAGGTGAAGGGTATGTGATGATGTGGGGGGGTATGGTGAAGGGTATGTGATGATGTGGGGGGTATGGTGAAGGGTATGTGATGATGGGGGGTATGGTGAAGGGTATGTGATGATGTGGGGGGTATGGTGAAGGGTATGTGATGATGTGGGGGGTATGGTGAAGGGTATGTGATGATGTGGGGGGGGGGTAAGGTGAAGGGTATGTGATGATGTGGGGGGTATGGTGAAGGGTATGTGATGATGTGGGGGGTATGGTGAAGGGTATGTGACGATGTGGGGGTATGGTGAAGGGTATGTGATGATGTGGGGGGTATGGTGAAGGGTATGTGATGATGTGGGGGGGTATGGTGAAGGGTATGTGATGATGTGGGGGGTATGGTGAAGGGTATGTGATGATGTGGGGGGGTATGGTGAAGGGTATGTGATGATGTGGGGGGTATGGTGAAGGGTATGTGATGATGTGGGGGGTATGGTGAAGGGTATGTGATGATGAGGGGGGTATGATGAAGGGTATGTGATGATGTGGGGGTATGGTGAAGGGTATGTGATGATGTGGGGGGTATGGTGAAGGGTATGTGATGATGTGGGGGGTATGGTGAAGGGTATGTGATGATGTGGGGGTATGGTGAAGGGTATGTGATGATGTGGGGGTATAGTTAAGGGTATGTGATGATGTGGGGGGTATGGTGAAGGGTATGTGATGATGTGGGGGGCTATTTTAATTCCAAAGGCCAAGGGAACTTTATCAGGATGCATAGTATAACTGGCCTTTAAAAATAAACATCTGTCTGCCTCTATGGGAATTTAACATAGGGGTGTGTATACTTATGCCCCCTGTATTTTAAGGAAGAACATTTATTTATTTACAATACATTATTCATTCACAAAGAAAATTGGTGTCCTTAAAGGTTGGATTTTTCCTCATTTTTTTTAATTAAGCCATTAAGATCAATTCCCAAAAGATGACTTTTTATTACTCTTTTTAGTCAACTTTAGCATGGGTTCATACACTTCTGAGCACCACTGTAGGTCTGGGTCCTAATAGGACGGCATCGGACTGTTAATGAGTGGTTTTTGGACAACAAACTAGAGGACATTTTGATGATTTAAGACTTGATTACAAGAAGTTTTACTGGTCAAGATTTGACTAATTAAGTCCAGAAAGGTGACTGTCTTGTAAAATGATTATGTTGGATGCAGCGTTTAATAAATAATAAACTCAAAAGCTTTCACAACACTCAATCATTTACAATTTATTATTTTTCTCAAAAAACACATTTTTAAATGCTTTAATTTCCCAACATTTTAATATGAATATGAAGGAGTTGTGTTCATGTACTCTAACTGCTTCTCTGTATGTTATCACGGGTCTAAAATCTTTCCTGGATAGATCATGAAGACCCTCCCAGTGTATTATTTCTAATCTCATAATAATAACACTGGATTATAGGATTCTATATTAGCTGGATCAGCAGTGCAGGTCAAAAGGACGACTGTCTGTTGACGCTTAGTTCAGTTTTGCAAAGCCTGGTCTCTTATTAGTTCCAAAAATCCGGGCAATTTGTGAGAGGGCAAACAATAAGCACTGATTACTACCTCTGGGACTCTTACATAACAATATTATTACAACAATTATGTCTCAGAGAAGACAACATCCTATCAGGGCCAAATTAAACTTGTGAAGCAGACGAGAGTTAAAAACATATTTACAATTCTGGATGTGGTAGCCGAGGTAGAGAGATGCAAAGTTGCAACCCTGCTTTTCGATGAATTTGAAAAAATGCGGCCCCCACATAAATATGCAAACTTTGGTTGATTATGCATTTTTTATATATATATATATATATATATATATATATATATATATATATATATATATATATATATATATATATATATATATATATATATATATATATATATATATATATATATATATATATATATATATATATATATATATATAATGACAGGAAGGCATATTAATTTAAAAAGGTAGATGTAATTATAAAATTGTGATCAAAAGAAACAACTTTCTTTCAAACACAGACGCACTTTAAAGTGTGTAACTTGGGTAAGCACTAGAGCTGAATCGATGAGTTGTAAACTATTACAAGAATTGCCAACTATTTTGATAATCTATTAATCAGTTTTAGTCATTTTTAATGAAAAAGCATTCTGATTCCAGCTTGTTAAATGTGAATACCTTCCAGTTTCTTCTCCCCTCTGTGACAGTAAACTGAATATCTTTGAGGACGTCATCTGGGGCTTTGGGAAACAACTAATCCATTAATCTAGGAAATAACCGATAGATTAAATCGGCGATGAAAATAATCCTTAGTTGCAGCCCTATACAAAACATAACTCGGGTATATAACAGGACTGTAGTACTCGAGTCCGGACTGTAGGCGCTTTTCGGTTGTCTCGGACTCGCCAAATATTGTAGTTGGTCTCGACCGAGTCCAGCACTATATGCATTTTTTCTAAAGTAACTTCCTCCTTCAAAACAAAGCCATTGATCCACCTAGAACGGGCATCGTGATTGGTCGCCTGGTACACGCCTGGCTGCATCATATACCTCAATCATCAGATATCAATTGGTTTCATTTTGGCCACAGACACCATGTCAGCGAGCACTTTGTACTCCGGATTCTGCAGGACAAGTCATTAGGTCAAGAATGGGAACATTTCCATTTTATATTTTAAAAAGGTGCAGTAGGTAAGACTTCTAAAACTAACTTTCTGTCATATCTGCTGAAACTGACCCTATGTTCCAGTAGAACTACATGAAGCAGGTCATTTAAAAATAAATCCAGCTCCTCTGGCTCCACCTACAGCCTGTAGTGAGATCTGCAAAAATCCACCGCTCCCTGTTCAGATGCACCAATCAGGGCAAGGGGAGGAAGTCCAACTGCGTGTCAATCACTGCTCATGCACAAGCATTCATTCTCCCTTGCGGGGGGAGGGGCTTAAGAGACGGTTTTGGGCTTTAGCAGAAAGGGGGGAGGTACTGAGAAGTTGTCGATGTTTAAATTTTTTTGGCTGAGTCCTGGATCTTCACAATCCTACCTACAGCACCTTTAAGTAAATAATAAATCAGGCCTAATTTGATCCTATAGCGTGTCACTCTGCACTTGCTTTTTGTTTATTACAAATCATAAAGCAAAATGATCATCTTAAAGAAGAAGATATACTGTCTCCCACATCACATAAATAATAAACAGGTAAGGGAGTGGCCTTGAAGAGGATTCTTTGGTTTCTGTCTCGGTACTCTCATTTAGACTCGGTCTAGACTAGTCCTGGTCTTTGATTTAACAAAGGTGGACTCGATTACAGCCGTGGTATATAATATACAACTAGCTACTACTTTCACTTGTTTCGCTGCATGTAAAATAAATCAGTGGACTTCAATACTAGTCTAAAGTTTAAACAGTGTTTTGCATGCTTGTTGGAAAGATACAGGGCCTAGTTGCTACGCAGTACGATGGTCAGCAAACTGATGAAATGCCTTCGCTGTTACTGAGCCTCAGCTAGATAAAAATAACAAAATAAATCAGCAGATTAGATAGACTTTTCTTTAGCAACCTCACAGACACCAACACATCAGAATACATTATGATTATGTAACCAAACTTATGCTGTGACATGATTAAAAAGAGCCAAAAAATAACACCGCAGCTCTGCGAACGCTGCTTTGGTGAACAGGGTTCATTCGTCAGCAAACACTTCTGACGATACGAGTGATGTTTGCGGTTATTTTTCCACAGAGTAACTTGTAACTGGAAGACATGCAGCCGCTAACGGCAGCATTAGTGTCCCACGAGTTTGTCCATAATCCCGACAACGGTGAGGAAGATGGGTGCATTCCCAGATGTAATCTCTGCAGGTTAATGTTCCTCATATTACAAAAATAGGTCACGGCTCATTTTTCTGACCTCCGGGAGCCAAGCACATCCACACCAACAGACAGACCTGTAACAACAAGAATAACTGGGTTTTAATTTATATGAGAGTGTAGTTCAGTGAAATTACAAATCTGCCTAATTGTAAACAAGGGATGTAATGCTGCATTAAGACAATTACAAAGTCAGCTTATTATCACCTTAAAAAAGGTCTATAAGCCAGTACCTCCAGAAAAATTTGATTATGCAATCGCATAATTCAATGCATAATTAGCCAAGTCCGCATATTTATGCGGGGGTTGCATTTTTTCAAATACGTCGCACTTTCGCTGCATAAATTCCCGATTTCTGCGCAAAATATGTGGGGCTTGCATGATGTCATAATCCTTGCATTTTCGTTGCAAAAAAGTCACATATATCTTAGCAGAAAGTTGAAAAATGTTGCGTTTACTTCACACAAGAGCAGCCATTTTCCCCTGTTGCCATGGGAACGTTATGAAGTGACGTAATTATGTCATAAAATAACTTTTTTTTTCTCTTTTTCATCAAACCGCAATTTTTGTAAGTTCCCGCAATTTCATCGCATAAAATTGCATAAATATCCCGCATATTCCATCGCATTTTTTAAGAAAACGTGCCGCATAATCGAGGATTTTTGCCAGCAACAGTCACAAAAAAACTCTTTGTTCTGAAGGACTGGAAAGCACGGCTCAATCAGACGCGCCTCGGCAGCGGCTCATCTAAAGATTCAGCGTTTCCCCTTTTTTTTTTCATGCATGAACAGAGATTCCTCTATTTATAGTTATATGAAGGAATATTTCAGTCATTTGTCTGTAGCTCATTCGGTTAAAAGAAATAGTGAGAAAAGCATACTTTCGACTTCAAATCGTGAGTTGAGTGTATCGTTCCATCTAGGGCTGTCCTCGACTAAAGAAGTTCTTAGTCCACTAACACTTATAGGATTTTGTCGACTAATCGATTAGTTGATTTACTTGACAGAGCTGTGCTCTTTGAGAGTTGGTTAAGACTAGAAAAGCACAATATAAATGTAGTTAATTAACCATCTGTAAAACTGAGTTTCTCCACAATTAATCCTGCAAAAGCACCACTTTAAATCTTGTGTTTACCATAAATGTGATCAGAAGTTTCCTGAAATAAATAAGTAAGCATGAATAAGCATAAAAAAAATGACTAATCGACTAAAGAAATCTTAGTTGACTAAGACCAAAACGACAGATTAGTCGACTAATCGACTAAGAGGTGGCAGCCCTAGTTCCATCACTATTGTAAACATGTTTTGGTTCTTGACGGAGACATTTCTTTCATAATCTGTTGGCAAAAGACAAAGAAAACTGCACAAAAAGAAAAACAAAACAGCGAGAGCTAAAAATTAATCCAGATGTCACTGCAAAGCAGATGCTTATGTAATGTAAGAGCTGCAGAAATTAATCAGCAGATGTCAGCACTGGAGGGCGTCAGGGCAGCGTTGAGTTAATGAGGACAACGACACACAAACTCACTCTTACTTACCTCGACGTTCAGATCAACTGCACGGCTCCGCTGGAAACAAGCGGTGCGATCGTTCGATACCGCATCAGATGTTGAGAGCCCTCTTCCAGATCTACAACGTACTCTCTGACAGAAGAGGAAAAAGCAGAGATCATATCAGCTGTTTTTCGGTATCTTTGCAGAAAAATAAAACAGGAGTGGATGTGGAAAAGGGACACTGCCGCCCGGTGGGTTTTAAAAAACAATGACAAACGATGAAAACGTACCTCTGATCGTCTGTTTCAGGCTCGACCAAGATGTTTTCCTGTCTCTCCTTCACTCGAAGAAACACAAACGAGTCCAGGCAGGGCTCAGGCACTGGGAATAATTCAATTTGGGTTTTAAAGTCGAGCGATCATTGAGGAGCGACCCTCATTTACGACCACATCGAGTCCAATTACAAAAGACAAAAACACGGAACATCATCACAGAAAAACACCATCATAAGAAAAGTAGAAAGACGAGAAAACGTTCCGAATTGGGAAAATGATTTGATAAATTAAATCAGGATAGTAAGGATGCAAAATAAAGTGCAATTATATAAAGCAATTACAAGTAGAAGTTTGCAAGTTTAAAACCAGATTTCTAAATTGTCTAAAAGGCACAATTGAGCGTTGGAATTAGTTCCAGGAGTCGGGAGCACTAAACATCTATCTAATGCAGACTTATCTCGGAGCTGAGCGGGCAGACACAGACGCTGGGTCCGGTTAATTAAGCGTACTGCTAACTTCTAACACTAATAACATTACCGTAAGCAAAACACCCACGCGAATCAAATCCACACTTAACCGTCAAGCCAGTAACCCTGTATGGAAAAACACCTCTGCTGAAGCGTTCAACTCGTTAACGATAATACGAGACAACGAAAAAGACAACACTAAAATGTCTGTTTTCTCACACACACTATAATTACCAGTTTTCGCCCACTCATCCTGTCTATTTCTATCGGAGAGCGGGAGAGAGAGAGAGAGAGAGAGAGAGATAGTGTCCTATCAAGACATTCTTAAAAGGCCTCTGCAAATTATCGTAAGCCGATGTACTTGAACGAGATAAAGAGGTAGTCGTGTATTTTCCTGCAGATGCTCATTTTCAGAAGGATTCTCTGCCTACCTGACAAGCAGTAATAAGCGTTAACAACTAAGCCTAATAATAGGATAATACTGTAGTCTCAGAGATAGTGCCTGCAGGTAACATCCAGACACACCGGCAACAATAGAGCCTCCTCCACAGCCTGTCAAAAGTGACTCTATATCAGTGACCCCCCCCGGGCAGCTTACCAACCATGACCTTTCGCGCCACGTTTGTGGCAAAATCTTTGTGGGGACCCGTCATTGACATAATGCATTCCCTAGCCCCTTACCCAAACCATCACAACTAAATGCCTAACCTTAACCTAATTCTATCCCTAATCTTAAAACCAAGTCTTAACCCTCAAACAGCCCTTTAACCTTGTGGGGTCCAGCATTTTGACCCCACAAAGCTGTCGGGACCCCAGAAGTATAATGACTCCAGGTTTTTGGACCCCACGAATATATTTAATCAAGAACACACACACACAGATATTTTGTGATTAATTCTGTCAGGTAAATATAAGAGCACAATGTCCTACTCTGATGTAAACGTACACTGTAAATCAGTAGTAGGCTACAGTGGAGTTACATTAGTTTGGGTCCTTCTGTAAGTTATTTGGAGTTTTGGAGAATTCTACAAGCAGCAAAAGTTCAAGTCCATTTATATAGCACATTTAAACAGCCGCTAGACAGACCAAAGTGCTTTACAGAGCTAGCATAAAAAAAAAAAACATAAAACCAGCAAGACAAAGCGTAAAACAAAAAATAAAAACAAAAAGGCTAAGAGCAACCTTAAAAACACTGACACAAATATACAAAAGAAGGACCAATCAAAGAGGAAATCAATATGCTAATGAGAATAAGTAGGTTTTTACCAACATCTTGAAGATAGCAAGGTTGGGGGCTGTTCTAATCTCTAAAGGCAGGGTGTTCCACAGACGAGGCCCTGCCACTGCAAAAGCAAAAAACCACAGACCGAGCAATTGGCCCGTTCCAAACAGGCACATTTTCACCGGGCACTCCACTAGTTAGAATATGTTTAGTTTTAGTGCGATGGTCAGTGAAAATGTCAGAGCAAATGCAAACATCTGCCAGTGCAAGCTAATAAAGCAGCATTTCTGACACAACTTATTCAAGACTGAAGGGTAAATATAGAGAGCCTGTGAGGTGAAAATAGAGAAAACACAAAATAGACGTTACCTGCTTTGAGCATATCCACCGTCTGCAGGTTGGGCGGCATGCGCTTCAGTGCTAAAGCCTTCAGGTAGGTTTCTGTGTTCGCATAGTACCTGCACGCCAGAGAAATGTGTTTTTAAACCTCAAGTGTTACAAAAACAGTAGGATAAACAATCAGCTCTCACCCTACTCTATTATACTCAGATGTTTCCTGAAAAAATGTATTTCTTTAACTCCCTCCAAAAGAAGTTTTAGCCAGCGTTAACTAGGGCTGCCACCTCTTAGTCGATTAGTCGACTAATCGGTAGTTTTGGTCTTAGTCGACTAAGATTTCTTTAGTCCATTAGTCATTTTTTATGCTTATTCATGCTTAATTACTCATTTCCAAGAAACTTCTGAGCACATTTATGGTAAACACAAGATTTAAAGTGGTGCTTTTGCAGGATTAATTGTGGAGAAACTCAGTTTTACAGATGGTTAATTAACTACATTTATATTGTGTTTTTCTAGTCTTAACCACCTCTCAAAGAGCACAGCTCTGTCAATTAAATCAACTAATCGATTAGTCGACAAAATCCTATAAGTGTTAGTCGACTAAGAATTTCTTTAGTTGAGGACAGCCCTAGCGTTAACCATTACATGTGGACCGTTACATTTCATTATATTTATATATTTCGATCTTTCCTCCTGAATTTTGTGTTTTCCTTGACATGAATAAAAGACGTTTTCACCATAAATTGGTTAATAAAAATGTATCACAGGACGCTCAGAACCCACACAAATGGGGCCCCACAAAAGACCCATTCTGAGCCAGGAGAAACCCTGCATACTCACTCTTTGGCAAAGGCAAACTCCTCGGGTGAAAGCAGCGATGTATCTCCCTCCCCTCGAGACTTTTCCCTCTCCAGGACATGCGGGAAAAACTTCTCAATCTAGACATACGGGGGGCACAAAGATCAGGCGACTGTCGACAGGGACTGAGCGAAACGAGAGCTTTATTTTGCACGCCGCATCGCTGAGCCTACGGACCTTCTGCAGACGAGAGCGCAGGTAGCTGCTGAGCACGAAGCGAATCCTGTCGATCTCCATGCGATGGATGCTGGCCTTCGCGTCGCCTTTCTTCACCCGCTGCAAGTTGGCGTCCTGTCGGAGAACATGTCAGGACACGGTCAGAGATGAACAGTTTCTTTATTCAGCGTGACTTCCAATGACCACAAGAGAATATGAAAACTTTCAGTTTGTCTTAGATTCAGATTGTTCTTTTACTCGGTTGTTCTTTTCTTCTTTCTTTTAGTTATTTAAAAAGAGCTTGAGGCAGAAGATTGTTTTTAATTGCCAACAACTACTTCTGGGATTCCTGTGCACATGAACCTTGAATTACTTGCCAGAATAACTTGATTCGGTACAGTCAGGACTCCTTTATATATTATATAACAGTCTTTCATACTTGCAGGCTGTAAAAAGTCATCTTGGGAACATTTTATTTTGTATAAAAGGGTTTGTTTTGTACAAGCAAAACAAAAATACTGGGTGTAAAACAAACCAGACTGACAACTAAAAGGGCAGAAAGAGAAAAAGATCGCTCTGAGCTCTAGCGGCAAAATGTGTGCAGATTAAAATAGGAACAGCTTTCGGTTTCAATGTCAAGTGCACAATAATGCAGCCTACAACAAGCTGGAATTAACTTCTTCAACCTACACAACAGAAACCGAAGGCTACTTATATACTTAATTTTAGATTTTTAAGTACATTTTGCTAATGGTATCAATACTTGGGTGTGCATACTAGTCAAACATTTGAAATGCAGGACTATTTACTTGTAACTGCACTTTTACAGTGTGGTATTACTTAAAAAAAAGAAGAAGACAGGAATACTTCTTAAAGCTAAGCATGATAATCATTGGTTTTGTGCCCTGCACCTCACTGACTATGTGCTGTTCTGTGACATTTCGAAATAGAGCTGGGCAATATATAAGTATTATATCGATATCATGATATGAGACTAGATATCGTCTTAGATTTTGGATATTGTAATATGGCATAAGTGTTGTCTTTTCCTGGTTTAAAAGGCTGCATTACAATAAAGTGATGACATTTTCTGAACTTACCAGACTGTTATAACTGTTCTATTATTTGCCTTTACCCACTTAGTCATTATATCCACATTACTGATGATTATATATCTAAAATCTCATTGTGTAACTATTTTGTGAAAGCACCAATAGTCAACACTACAATATCGTTGTGGTATCGAGATCGAGGCATTTGGTCAAAAATATCGGGATATTTTATTTTCTCCGTATCGCCCAGCCCTATTTCGAAATGTAGGTGGAGTCATGAGTGTTTCTGAATGTACACTAAGTTAGACAAAACCCACAAAGAAGAAGGTATACCCGTGTATATAGGGGTGGATTTCAGAGGGGGAATGCAGGGGGGTATGTCTCCCTCCAATATTTAGAAGAGGGAAATTTGTCCCACTCGAAAAATATGAAACCACACTCCCCAAAAGAGGTCAAAAGAACCTTTCAGGGGGCTCAAAACTGTGTCTACTTGTGCTACAGCGTGGGTTTAAAGAACACAACAGGAGTCTGAGGTGATGACGGCGCAGTGGATATGACACGTGCCTTTGGTGCGGGAGATCCGGGTTCGATTCCCACTGCAATACATCAACCAATGTGTCCCTGAGCAAGAGACACTTAACCCCTAGTTGCTCCAGAGGCGTGCGACCTCTGACTTATATAGCAATTGTAAGTCACTTTGGATAAAAGCGTCAGCTAAATGACATGTAATGAGTCTGGAAAATACAGATGTGATTTCATCTCTTTCATGTAGATTTAAACTTTGGAGCATCTGGCTTTAACAAGATCTCGTTCTCTAGCAGACTTGCTGTTGTAGATGTTCATTACTGTACTGTTTGCCTCAGCGTCGGCCCAGGCGAAGAACAGACTGCAGGGCATTGTGTGCACAGCAGAGAGGCTGACTGGACACAGGCAGCTGTTAATCAGTGACCTGTGTGAGGCCAGAGTCAGGAAGAGGGCAGCTACAACTGCTGCTGATCACTCACCCATCCAGCAAGTGACATTTTTAGGCTGCTTCCCTCAGGAAGAAGGCACAGTGCGATGAGGACAAGGACCTCACGCCACCTCAATAGCTTTTTTTCCCCAAGAGCCCTTTAACCTCCTGAATAAGTGATCCACTTTGGACTATTTTATTTAATTGTTTTAAGCATGGCTTTATGCAGCTATACGCATATAATGTTTGTTTGTTGACCTTCTGTGTTACTCATTGCCGGGTCAAATTCCTGTGTGTCTGCTGGTGCATTTGGCGAATAAAGTGATTCTGATTCATGATTCCTAAAAAGATAACGTCCCGAAACACGTGCGATGTTCTGAATATGCAATGAGTTTTGAACAATACAGGAGAATAATTATTTCCTTTACATAAATAAAGACACTTAAACCATAAATTGTTGCATAAATATTCACCAGAATGAAGAAGTTAAGGGTTTTAACGCTCAAAATGTTATTGTTGAAACAACACCTACGTCCGAGGGAAGTGGGGGAGGAAGTATTCAGATCATTTACTTTAGTAAAAGTATTAATACCACACTGTAAAAATACTCCGTTACAAGTCAAACTCCTGCACTTAAAATGTAACTTAAGTATCATCAGGAAAATGTACTTAAAGTATAAAGTAATCAGTGTTCAATGTGTCTCATCATCTCAGCTGGACATGTAGGCCGTTATATTGTTGGGTAGTTTAATTTATAATAAAACATCAGATTTTATAAAATACATGGGTTTTGTGTACAAAAATATTCACGTGTAAAGTTACTAAAGCTGTCAGATGAATGTAGTGGAGTAACTAAAGTAACTAGTAACTAAAGCTGGAACAGATGAATGTAGTGGAGTAACTAAAGTAACTAGTAACTAAAGCTGGAACAGATGAATGTAGCGGAGTAACTAAAGTAACTAGTAACTAAAGCTGGAACAGATGAATGTAGCGGAGTAACTAAAGTAACTAGTAACTAAAGCTGGAACAGATGAATGTAGCGGAGTAACTAAAGTAACTAGTAACTAAAGCTAGAACAGATGAATGTAGTGGAGTAACTAAAGTAACTAGTAACTAAAGCTGGAACAGATGAATGTAGTGGAGTAACTAAAGTAACTAGTAACTAAAGCTGGAACAGATGAATGTAGTGGAGTAACTAAAGTAACTAGTAACTAAAGCTGGAACAGATGAATGTAGTGGAGTAACTAAAGTAACTAAAGCTGTAACAGATGAATGTAGCGGAGTAACTAAAGTAACTAGTAACTAAAGTAACTAAAGTAACTAGTAACTAAAGCTGTAACAGATGAATGTAGTGGAGTAACTAAAGTAACTAGTAACTAAAGCTGTAACAGATGAATGTAGTGGAGTAACTAAAGTAACTAGTAACTAAAGCTGTACCAGATGAATGTAGTGGAGTAACTAAAGTAACTAGTAACTAAAGCTAGAACAGATGAATGTAGCGGAGTAACTAAAGTAACTAGTAACTAAAGCTAGAACAGATGAATGTAGTGGAGTAACTAAAGTAACTAGTAACTAAAGCTACAACAGATGAATGTAGCGGAGTAACTAAAGTAACTAGTAACTAAAGCTGGAACAGATGAATGTAGTGGAGTAACTAAAGTAACTAGTAACTAAACCTGTAACAGATGAATGTAGCGGAGTAACTAAAGTAACTAGTAACTAAAGCTGGAACAGATGAATGTAGTCGAGTAACTAAAGTAACTAGTAACTGAAGTTGTAACATGTAAGTTGGACACACAACCCACAGAGCAGCAGGCCCCCCCACCCCCCGTTTAGTTTACCATGTGGCTCAGCTGCTCCATCACACACTCCACCACCTCCGATTTGTTCTCCAGCAGCTCCGGAGAGAACTTCTCATTCAGCCAAGCCTGTTAGTGACACAGAGAAACACACAGCGGTGAGGATCCTGCCACAGATACAAACACGTCAGCAGTGTAGTCTATGTGATAGGCAGGTATACACAGTATAGACACTGAGAAGGCTCCAGGATTTCCATATACCCACCTTAAACATGCGCAATTATTATTATTATTTTTTTTGTGATTCCATATGCGCATGCACACACACACACAAACGTTTATTTATTCTGATTATTCATATATATTATTTCTGCGCAATAACACGAAACAACATACTTTGAATTGTAATTTTGATTTATTTTGAATTGTCATCTGTGTTTTTCCTCTTCACATAGGCTAAATAAAAAAGGTATTTCCACCGCAAATTTGGTGCATAAAAGTGAGTCAGAATACAGGAAATGAAGTCGTTGATGCTCAAAACTTACCTGGGGGATGACACCCAGACCACCCCCAAAATATGATATGCCCCCCCCCCAAATGGCCCATTCTGGCCCATATATACACAGTATAGACCCATACATTACAGTATACCCACTCAGTGTCCCCCCCCAAAAAAAAATTATTCACCTCTATTCACACACACAATGAGGTATATTTTCTGTTGTGATTGAACTGTATTTTTTTAGTTACTATATAGGCCAACTTTGATCTTAGGCTAAGCATTCTGTAGCAAATAGCAATAAACCCCACTATTAATTACATTATCTTAATAATAAAATGTTCTCCAACATGCACTCTAACAATGCTGCCCTATTTCTGATACCGTGGGGGGGCGCCACGGTCAAATCAAAATAGAGGAAACACTGCCACTACAATACATTAGACTACACCACTGAAATACGTTATATATATATATCATACATATACATAGTATATATACATACATACATACATACATATATACACACATATCTATGGGATCTATGAGATGGGATATGACACAGAGACACACACACACACACACACACACACACACACACAGAGAGAGAGACACACACACACAAACAGAGAGAGAGACACACACACACACATCTATGGGATCTATGAGATGGGATATGACAGAGAGAGACACACACACACACACACACACACACACACACACACACACACACACACACATCCATTGGATCTATGAGATGGGATAAGACACAGAGAGAGAGACAGACACACACACACACACACACACACACCACACACACACACACACACACACATCTATGGGATCTATGAGATGGGATATGACAGAGAGAGAGAGAGACACACACACACACACACACACACACACACACACACACACACACATCCATTGGATCTATGAGATGGGATAAGACACAGAGAGAGACACACACACACACACACACACACACACACACACACACACACACACACACACACACACCTCTATTGGATCTATGAGATGGGATATGATATATACAGTACACATACATGTATGGGACCTAATACTATGACAGTTGTAAACATAAACTTTCTAAATGTCCCGTTGATGTCCCGTGTGTATGTATGTTAATGACATCAACTGACATCAGGCTGTTGCCTAGCAATGGAATTCCACTGAAAAGGTCTAACGGCTCCCTCATGTTACCGTCAAATAGGGTCATCATTTTGTAAAACATTGAGCTCACTTCTTCCAGTTTGGCAATCAGCTCCGCCGGGGTCATAACATCCTCCTGAGCGTCATCTTGGTTGACGTCGCTGCCGGCATCAGACAAAGCGTCCGACATACTTTTCGGTCACGAAAAAAAACAGACAACGTTAACCGGAACGCGAGCTGTATGCTGAACTAAAAAGTAAAATGTAACGTTATAAGCGTTTCACACGGAGTAGTTTAGAAAAAGTTTACCGAAGAAACGTCCACCAGCTACTGAGCTCTGTGTATCTGAGACTCCTTGTTAATTCGCGCCACGACAACAACTCTTCTCGCGAGATTATATGTCATAGGTTTGTTTTTTTTCCCCTGCATTCAGTCTGCAAGGCAAGGTTTTTCCACAGGCTGTGCGTATTGTGTACATGGGTGTATAATAAGAAACGGGTTGTACAATCAAATGCTTTGAAGACATTCAAAACTACAGTTTATATCGTGGTTGGTGTGAGCGTCTGTCTCTAATAGGCGGGAAGTGACGCAAATCTCGCAAAATCCCGCGAATTCTAAACACTAATGGCGACCGGTGGTTGTAAACGATTCCCCTCGAATGGGTGTTTTGATCAGAATCTTAAAGGTTTCGAGGAGGACACGATGACAAAGTTCGTCGTTTGGACAAAAGACAAGGCTTTTGGTGTGGACGGTACGTTTTTGTAGCTCTAAACAAGACTGCCTTCAGTTTTATTTGGCGTAACGTTATTATATTAGCTATGGTTGTGGCTAAAAGGGATACAGCTAACACCGGAAGTTACGCAAAATCTAGGCTAATAGTCCTGTATTTTTTAAAATACTTTAACCCAGGAAACGCGTGTTCGTTCCTCGTGAGTGTTTTAATCCAAACCACAATCTTTTCCCTAAAATTAACTAGTCGTTTTGTTGCTAAACTTGACTATCCTCGCTGTAGCTGTAACGTTATCCCATTCATACGGTGGCCGAGACGGTTCAACACAAACGCAAAAGCTACAACACAAACGCAAAAGCTACAACACAAACGCTAAAGCTACAACACAAACGCT
The DNA here is from genome assembly GCA_025617405.1 of Perca schrenkii. Lineage (NCBI taxonomy): Eukaryota > Metazoa > Chordata > Actinopteri > Perciformes > Percidae > Perca > Perca schrenkii. The sequence goes on along the minus strand of CM046791.1, from coordinate 3,171,841 downwards.
AAAGCTACAAAACAAACGCAAAAGCTACAACACAAACGCAAAAGCTACAACACAAACGCAAAAGCTACTTTGCTACAAGACAAATATTAAAGCTACAACCAGTCCTTCCCGAAAAATGCTTTTTTTGTGATTGTTGCTGGCAAAAATCCTTGATTATGCGGCACGTTTTCTTAAAAAATGCGATGGAATATGCGGGATATTTATGCAATTTTATGCGATGAAATTGTGGGAACTTGCAAAAACTGCGGTTTGATGAAAAAGAGAAAAATACGTGATTTTTTTTTCTCAACACCCTGCTTTTCGATGATGTCCACGTCACTTCATAATGTCACTTCATGAAGTCACTTCATAATGTCGCTTCAAAACGTTCCCATGGCAACAGGGGGAAATGGCTGCTCTTGTGTGAAGTAAACACAACATTTTTCAACTTTCTGCAAAGATATATGTGACTTTTTTGCAACGAAAATGCAGGGATTATGAAACCATGCAAGCCCTGCATATTTTTGCGGAAATTGGCAATTTATACGGCGAAAGTGCGGCATAAATATGCCGACTTTGGCTGATTGTGCATTGAATTATGCGATCGCATAATCGCGTTTTTCTGAAGGGACTGTACAACACAAATACACAAGTGACAATGAAAGCGAGTGTGGTGTTAGGAGGAGGAAAGTTCTTGTATGTTTGAGTAGTAAGTGAAGCTTAGCTTTTTGTATTTGTGTTGAACCGTCTCGGCCACCGTACATTTAGTCTCAACCCTTAGCTAGCTAGCTGGATGTGACACTGAGAACACTGATTTGCTGTTGACATGTTAACTTGCCTTTACAGACCCCAAACCAGGATCCAAAAAAATAATGTGGGAGCTGCAATACGTTCCTTTTGACGGGATCCCCTTCATGGTGGTGGGGAGGAGGGTCTACTCCTGTCACCAAGGGTTAGACAAGCACAAACATGATAAACAGACAAGACAACTACAACTGGTATGTCAATAAACAGTTACCCAGCATGCACTTTGCCTCACATTTCAACCTGGGGGGGGGGCGGGGGGGGGGTCAGCAGATGGTTATGGAGAAAAAAATAAATACAAATATTTTAGCCCGGGGAACGGTTTGGTACATTGCTGTGTGAGGTTGGTACATTTCATGTGTTATATTCAGAGCTTCATTTCTAAAGAAAAGAGAGGGGTCTGAAGGCAGGTCAGGGGTTAGGGATGAGCAAAATATAGATATAATATCGATATATATATATATATATATGAGGCTAAATATCGTCTTAAATTTTGGATATCGTGATATGACACAAGTTTTGTCTTTTCCTGGTTTTAAAGGCTGCATTACAGTAAAGTGATGTCTTACCAGACTGTTCTAGTTGTTTTATTATTTGCCTTTACCCACATTATGGTGATTATTTATTCATCTAAAATCTCATTGTGTTAATATGTTGTGAAAGCATTAATAGTCAACCCTACAATTTCGCCGCAATATCGCTATTGAGATATTTGGTCAAAAATATCTTATCGTGATATTTATCGTGGATTTTCTCCATATCGCCCAGCTCTAAGTCAGGGGGAGAGGAAAAAGTCCCAAACGCATCAAAAACCCACAGAGCCCGGAGCACATTGGACAAGGCTAGGTGCTCAAAATAAACTGTCATTGAAGCAAAGCATTATTTGTTTACATTTATTAATCAGAGCATTTGCAAAAATCACCCAAAATACACAGGGGGAGGGGTGTAGAAACAGCTGTTGCAGCTCTTTCTCTTGTTGTATAGGGGTCTGGGGGGGATTATTGCGAACACCATTCTCCTTGTTCTGTAAGTGTAATATGTTTACCAGTAATCACGTTCAGTTTTGGTGAGCCCAGAGGGGGGAAATATGGCATTTTAAAAGTAGCCTACATTTGCAGTCTTTCTCTGTAGTCTGGGTAGGTAGACTACAGAGAAAGAGTGATATTTTTACATCCGTTTCAGAGGGACGATATTTTACATTACATGCCATTTAGCTTTTATCCAAAGCAACTTACACTTGTTACATATCAGAGGTCACACACCTTAAGTATCTTGCTTAGGGACACATTGGTTGATGTATCGCAGTGGGAATCGAACCCGGGTCTACCGCACCAAAGGCATGTGACATATCCACTGCGCCATCACCACCCCCATATTTGCACCCATATTTCAGTTGACACACGGAGTGAAAACAAAATGATTAACCCAAATTTGCGTTCTAATCCAGTCCGATTCCTACCGTAGTTGAGACAGCCTGCGGGCTGGCAAAAACTCAGTTTCTTTTTCATTTATTTTGAATGGGGGGTAGTGCGTTTAGGCTTGGGGGGGGCGGGGGGACATAAAAAAATGATACACAAGCACCGAACTGCCCGGGAGTTTGTGTAACAGCTGAATGTTTTACTGCAACAACCAAGCACTCGCTATGTCTCGCTCGTCTCTTTCTCTCTCTCCTGTTGGATAAAGCTGCCTTCTATAAACAATCGTACGGAGAACTATATACAGTATAACATATAAATTCTACTTCTTGTGCTACATTAGAGTTAGTTAAAAAACAAGACGTCACACAAATGGGCCGTTTAAGTTACACAACCCTGCGGCGAATCACTTTTTTTGATCTGAATGCACCAGTGGCGTGTTAGCCTCTCCGACCAAGTATTGGTGCTAAATATCAACACAGATGGAATGTCTGGCTTTCACAATTCATGAATAAAAAAAACTGTATTTTGTGTATTTCCAGCAGTGTAACGTTAGCTTCTCTCCCTATTTGTCTTTAGCTTGATGACCACTCGGACCATTGTTATAAAAAGAGGCGAAGTATTCTCAAAGACTCGAAGAAACTAGACTGCCCAGCCAGAATATATGTGGTTCATCTAATCAGATTCCCTGATTACAAGGTATTTATTTATATTTCTTCAGTGATATTCCAAACGAGCCGCCGTTCTAGTCGGCTTGACTCGATTTCCTTGCTTATCCAGAGTTCATTGAAGAGAAACTGGTTGGCAAAGTGGGGGAACTGGCGGTCGTAACAATATCAGTTAATATTTTGTGTTTTTCAGATACCCAATGACATCCATAAACAGAGGAAGGAGTGCGCTGGGCGTCTGAGACGTGGCTTAGCAACAAACCCGTCTGAAGTGAAGTTTGAGGAGCAATATGTCGCATGCTTCCCAGGGATCGAGGAGCACAAGAACCATCCTGTGGTAAGAGAGGTCAGCAATCCTTTCTTTTGAGGACACACTTGGAGAACCGGTAACCTGACGAATGACCTTGTCAAAGGGCTCAGAAAGCAGCAGAAATGCAGAACAGAGTACACTTTAATATCAGTGTATTTATCTCAAGTAACATAGATAGATAGATAGATAGATAGATAGATAGATAGATAGATAGATAGATACTTTATTGATTCCCAAGGGGAAATTCAAGGTCCAAGTAGCTTAAAGACACACAGCATACACATACATCATAAACAGGATGATAAAATAATAAATCCACATGAATGTACTGAGGGATGTAAAAGCATGAGAGGCTTGCAGTGACAGTCTGCATGGTAAGGTGCTCTGAGAGGGGGTGTCATGGTGGTAGGGCAAATAAGTCCAATAGTGCAAGGATATAGTCTAGAGACCAGCATTAAATATGGACAATATAATAGAATAATGTAGACATAGTAATAATATAAAACTACAGCAGTGCAAGGATAAAGTTAAAAAAATATATATAGATGGCATTAAATATTGGCATTATAAGGGAACGGAGTAGACCGTAGGATAGACACAAATCAACAGTCAATATTAGAAGTAGTATTCAACAACGCTATTGGATATTTTCCTCATTTGCAGCCCTGTTGCATGTGGCTTTAACTTCCACGCCTGCATGTCACCTCGTATTGGGTAAAATATGTTGAACCTAGGTTGTGAAGAGTGCCGATAATAAGACAAGCTTTGTTGTGTGACTTCATAGGGGCCGGTGGACAGGAGTTCCACTTCTCCCAAAGACGGCAGCAAGACAAAGAAAAGGCAGAAGTGTGGGAGCTTGCTGCGCCAAATCTCCGCTCTCACTCCCCATCTACAGGAAGAGCCGTTCCTGGACTCGCTGATTGTTCGACTGAACGACCTTTTGGAGGATGTGAGGCGTCATTCCCCTAAAGATGAGCCCCTTCCCCTGTCTGACACGCCTCCGTCCAAAAAAGTTAGATACCTCAAATCGCTCAGCATGATCCCCCAAAAAAGAAAAAACTCTGGAAGGTTTGGCCGCCCTGCTAAAGCAACAAAAAGTCAGCTTCAAGCTTTAAATGCAGATGTAATGTAGTTTTTAGCTTGTAGCATTGGGTTGAATATTTTTGAAAACCTCTTGCTGCAAAGAACTCTCGCACACTCTGGGCCCTATCCTGCACCCAGCGCAAGGCAGCGCAAAGCCCGACGCCCGGGTCTTTGCTAGTTTAAGACCGACGCAGTTGTCAGTTTCCTATCCAGCTCCCGCGTCGTTTAAATAGCAAATGCACCTGCGCCCATCTGTGGCCCATGGGCGTGCTGGTCTTGCAGGGAGGTGTGTTCAGGTGCATTCTGGGCGTGCTGGTCTTACAGGGAGGTGTGTTCAGGTGCATTCTGGGCGTGCTTGTCTTACAGGGAGGTGTGTTCAGGTGCATTCTGGGCGTGCTGGTCTTACAGGGAGGTGTGTTCTGGTGCATTCTGGGAGTATTGCTATCTTGAGGCAGCGGGAAGTGATCGCGCCATTGACCAACAAAAACCTGGTCTAAAGTCAATAACGCAGCATTTCATTGTTATTTTAACAGAGCCTTAGTAAAATGCTCCTAGGCTCGTGCACAGCACACACACACTATGCTTGTTACACACACAGGGACGCACAGCAGCACACACACACATACACACACACACACACGCAGAAGATTACAAATAAAAATATTAGGGTGCAAATCCTCCATCATAACAGCAATGCTCCAAGGTCCAAACGCGCCTGGCTTTTAAAGGGAATGGGAGATGATCTCTGATTGGTTGATTGCATGTTACGCCCAAAACACACCTCTGATTAATGAAGACACTAAGGACAACCCTTTAGAACCAGGCGCCCGGCACACAGAGCCCTTTTTCTGCCGTCAAACTAGCAAAAGTGGATTTGGACAAGCCCTAAACACACCTGCACCAGGCGCTTCACACCGTGCACTTTAGATCGTTAAAATAGGGCCCTCTGTGTTTTTCGCAAAGGTGAATTTATTTGCTGCCAATGTTTCCATACTAGATCTTCATCAGCTGACCAAAATGTTGCCAGCTATTAAATTTACCTTTTACGTTTAAGTGGGGACGTCGTGCGGGAGTTTTTTACCTACTCGTCTCTCTCAGACGCGCCTGTCTCATGAAACGGATGTGCAAAGTATTTTTCTGTTCTGTAATAAAACATTTAAAAGCAAAACAACGTTTTCCCTGATGGGTTTGTCGAAAGACTGAGGTGGCGCATAATTTGGGGGGGTTTAGGGGTTCCTCCTCCCTCAAGAAAATGTGATGTTTTTCAATTAAAGAAATGCAATTTGGCATCATTTTGGACCATTTAATATCACCATATCTGTGTCTAAAACTGAACCAGGGTTCGATTCCCACTGCAATACATCAACCTATGTGTCTCTGAGCAAGACACTTAACCTCATTCACCAACCGTTCTTACAAAGAATGTGTTCTTAAACCCTTCTTACGCACTTTTTTACGAAGATTCTGACATTCATTGAAGATTTCTTAACTTGGATTTGTTCTTAGCTAAGAACAAAATCTACGAACACTCAGAAGCACTCTTACACACAATTCAGTGATGACAATTTGCTCCAAATAATTGGTTACTGCATTTTATTTAATTCTGCAGTCGTTTACAATGATAGTATTGTATTGTAATGTATTTGTGATCATTTTTTGGAAGAAAAACAAATCATAGTATGCAAAGAAACACTAACACTGCAATTTACATCAGCAATTAAACTAGGGTGACCATCGGTTAAATCCAGACAGGCTTCTCAGAGGGTAATGAACATGCTTTATTATGCCTCAATGGTGCAAAAATAACTTCTGTAATAAAATCAAATCTGTAACAACCTGTAACAAAATAATAGCTCTCTTTTAAAATAAATAATATGAAAAATGTTCTAAATATGACCTCTCCTGTGTTAGAAAATCCAGCTTCAACAAAATATCTAGGGTGAACAAACGATCTACAGTAAACGTAATCAACCACGTCACCAAAGAGCGCTTGAATTTGTTTACAACTCCATTGCTCTGATTGGTTGTAGGTAGGGCTGGGCGATATGGCCTAAAAATAAAATCCCCGATTTTTTCAAAAAAAATCCGATTTAAGATTTAAATCGATTTTTTTCTCCCTCTACTTAAAAATCAATCTGCAGATGACAAATAAATTGTTCAAAACAAGTTTTATTTTGTTTTGACTCATACACACACACGGAGCATGTACACCATTATGATTATTCATGCCAATTTTGTGGAAATATAAATTGGTTTGAGTGTTTTCCCTACCAGTTTTTTTTGTTTTTTTTTGGGGGTGGGGTTATATATTCAACAACAACAACAAAACGGATGGGTAAGATAAAGCTGTTTTCACACATAGGCCTACAGGTAATTCACTTCTCGTTCCTCGCTAAAAGTTCAAATCATTTTAACGTTATTGCGCAACCTTGCCCCTATTTTCACCTGTTGCTGAGTAACGTACGTTAACATCCCATGGTCTCTTTAATGTAGCATACCTGTAGCAAGCTGGTAGCAAGCTCCTTCGTAGCGATAAAAACAAACGTCGAAGCGGAGCTCCGTGCTACAGAGCGGAGATTGCAAGTTCTTTAAGCCGCTACAGACCTCCGTCACAGGTCGGTCGCATCAGCGGCATTTAGTAGACGTGTTGAGCTGCAAAAGAGTACCTCAACACCGGCTCTGGTGCCCCGCAGGGTGCTCCTTCAGGTCAGCGGTAGCTGGTGGTTCAGTTTCCGAGAATAGGTGACTCTCAGCCGGGGACAGTGCACCGCGAGCGGCCGGTCATTTCAGCGGATAAGTAAGTAATGAAACGACTGGTTAAGAAAATAATTAATGTTAGTCCCTGTCGCTGCCATGTTGTTTGTGTATCTCTATGGCAAACGCGTGGGGGGAGGGATGAGCCCTTTCTGAGCTACGGGAGCCCAGAGGAGCTTCGGCGGATGTTAAGGAGAAAATCGATTTTTCATTTAAACAAATCCACGTTAGCTACACATTCGAGTTAATCGATAAAATCGATTTATCGCCCAGCCCTAGTTGTAGGTCTATCTGTTGCTCTGATTGGTTGTAGGTCTATCCGTTGCTCTGATTGGTTCTAGGTCTATCCCTTGCTCTGATTGGTTGTAGGTCTAGCCGTTGCTCTGATTGGTTGTAGGTCTATCCCTTGCTCTGATTGGTTGTAGGTCTAGCCGTTGCTCTGATTGGTTGTAGGTCTATCCGTTGCTCTGATTTAGGGCTGGGCGATATATTGATATAAACAAATATATCGATATAATTTTAAATGAGATATGGAATTAGACCATATCGCATATATCAATATAGTTCAAATGTGATCCTTGCTCCCCCAGATATGTCGCCGTGAGGTTCTAAACATACGTCAAAACCCGCCGCCATCTTGGAACAGGGGGCCGAAGCATTCAGATCAACGCTAAAGATGCCGGGCTTTTGTACTGCTTAATTATGTTCGATAGAGGAAATGAAAAGAACAAACAGCAATGGATAACATTTAACAGGTCACAATGTGTTTTATGATTATATATGCCGCCTTCGACCAGCAATCTGAGCTCCGGCGGCAGCGGGAGGCGGAGAGCTCCGTGGCCGGCCGCAGCGTCTCTTCCCCCGGGAAAAACACAGCTTCGCCTCGCTGCTGCGCCGGTCCCCGCTGATCCAGATCGGACCAGCCAGAGAGGTGATCGGTAGGATCTTACACGTAGTCCAGGACGAACTGTATGTCGATATCGGCGGAAAGTTCCACTAAGTTTGCCGGCGGCAGGCGGACGGAAAGAAGCTACAGCGGGGCAGCGACCGTCTGCGGCTGCAGGATCTGGAGCTCAGTGCCCGTTAAAATTACATGTAACGCATAAATACATACAGAAATAAATAGTGGAGGAATGAGCCTGAACATTTCAGTCTGTTTAAACTTCACCTTGAAGCAGAAACTCTTAGTTCAGAAGGGTGAAGTTTCCGTTTGGACTCAGATCTGTGAACCGATCATAATAAATATTCTTTGTATTAACACATTAATTAGTTTCTTTGTTTTATAGTCGATAGTTCATCTTTTAGTTTACTTAAGTGGAAGCAGTATCAAGTGGAAGAATGGGACTATAACCTAGGCTTACAGGCATGAGGCATTACATTTTGAACAAAGTAGATTATATTAATATCAAAAGCTTAATTGACCTTTGGAACGAATCACAAAATAGCCTATGGTGTTATGGCTGTGGCTAAGACCCAGAACACGGAGTATCAGACACAGAGGAAAACGTTTAGAATGTCTTTAATGAAAGTCACAAACGAAACTCAGCAGCCTGAGACAGTCAGCTGCGCTGGTGGAGGAGACAGGACTGGAACGGCGTGGGCAGAGCGTGGCGTGTCCAAAAACAACCTTCGCAGGGATCCAAACGAGGAGATGAAAAGGTTGAGGACTGAAAGGCTGGCGGCACAGCAGTCGTAGGCACAGGTCGAGTGGTGTAGGTCTGGATGAGAGGACAAAAACAAGGTAAGCGGAGCACGAGGAACAACACATGAGGCAAAAACTTAAGAGCACGATTACTGGGAGCCAAGTTACCACTTTGGTAGCTGTAACGATCTGGCGCCGAAGACAGGTTCCAACCAGGTCTAAATACTGCAGCAGTGATGAGAGAAGCAGCAACAGCTGAGTAGACAGAGATTGCAGGATAGCCAGCAGCCGTGCAGGTAGGTGGATCACCCGGCCACGCCCCTTGACCTACTTACAGCCGCTCCAGCAACAGACACAGGACAAGGACGACAACACACACCCAACCGCTCCCATAACATATGGAGCTTTGATTTCAAAAAAGGTACTCCTGTTATACAGTATTTAGGTTTACATTTTATTGTTATTTGAACACCTGACCATTTAATCATGAACCAGGTGAAGAAACCGGTTTATTATATATTTGATTTTGCAACTGTTTCTATGAAACTACTTGTGACATGTCATATTTGATTTGGGCTTTGACTGAACATTTGCTCTCACTTCGCGGAAAAAAATATCGGGATATATATCGTATATCGATATTCAGCCAAAATATATCGGGATATGACTTTTGGTCCATATCGCCCAGCCCTACTCTGATTGGTTGTAGGTCTATCCCTTGCTCTGATTGGTTGTAGGTCTATACCTTGCTCTGATTGGTTGTAGGTCTATCCCTTGCTCTGATTGGTTGTAGGTCTATCCGTTGCTCTGATTGGTTGTAGGTCTATCCAGTTGAGTGCAGAGGCATTTTCTTTCCTGGTTCGGTTGAAACACGCCCCATAATCACAGCCCAATGGAGCAGCATCTCCCTAATGCTGCGTTCATGCCACCTGGGAATAACAGGCACCGCCCCCGTGGTTACGTTGTTTTTCCGACTGGCAGCGTTCACATGGTCGGGATGCGTGTTCTTCTTCTTCTGTTATATTGGGCGTATGCATAACAACTTGTTGCATGACTGCCACCAACGGTTGGCCGTAGCCTAGAGCATCAGGTGGGTAAAAACATGGAGGCCACAATAACAAAAAGATTTGCTTTTGTTTTCTTATACGAGTATCCAAACAGCACATGGACAGGTGTTTGCTTGTGTTATCTGCAGGACAACCAACGAGATATACATACATAGGCCTATTTATGATTCATTTTAAACATGTTATGTCTGTGTATGTTTCTTGGCAGACGCATTTGTCCAAACAGTTTATTGGCATTGAAATATGTTCAGTTCGGTGGCGTTCTTTTTGCAACTTCCGGTTCGTACCTCCGGAAAACGACTCGTAGATTGACTTTGGTGGACAAAAGGAACGCACCAATAGACTCATATTGTGACTAGAATCTGAGTCTGACAACGTCAGTGTATCTAAGTCTTATATTGGTAGGGGAAATCCTATCAGATGGGGGTCTGTGGTCTAATTTGTGTCAGTTTCAGGTACCGTGGCGTGGAAAATGGGAGGGAACCGCTGGCCTACAGCCAATTGAAAAAAGAGTATACTGTAGATACCTCCGCATTCAAAACACGGAAGCCATTTTTCCCACAGAGCTTCCCAAAGCCAGCACGCCATGTCTCCTCCTCCACCCATGTGCATCTCGACCCGCTGGTGTGTGACGTTAGCGGGAATAAATCATCTGCTTGGTTTGTTCCAGCTGTCTCCTATCAGACCACACTGTGGCCTGCAGCACCATCTCATTTGTCTGATTTCCTCTTTCTCTCTTTCCCCCTCATTGCTCTTGCCTCAGAATTCATCGTTATTTCTTTTTTTTCACCAGTAATGATCTTGCATCCGCTGCATTGACGATCAGCATTGCACATCGTTTCTTACAGTAACTTCCTCTGGGTTAATCTTAGCTAGACTTCAGACCTGCAGGGTCTAAGCCAACACGGACGATAATAACACAACCATGCCCAGAAGAAACAAACAGAAAGTAAAATCTAAAGTCAGAGCGAATGCAATGTCAATGTTTGCAACCAAATTGTCAAAAAAAAAAAAAATAGCGTGGATGGTTCCCTCCAACCATTATTCTTCACAACTAAAATAAATGATCACTTCACTACTTTCATTGCATTTGGGTGTTTTAATCAATTTTCTAGCATTTGAAAAAAAAATTATAAAACGTTTAAAAAAGTGACAAAAATGTAGAAAAAATCCACAAAATATGTCGTAAAAAGTGACAAAAAACTTGGAAGGAAGTGACAAAAAATGTCGGGAAAAGTGACAAGAACGTTGAAAAAAAAAATAAACGTTTTAATTTTAAATTCTGACCGAAAAAAAAACAAAAAAGTTGCATGGTCTACAGAAAGAAATGGTGGACAAACAATGGACAGAAAATGTTATGAGGGAAATATTTATATTTGTTATGAAGAAAAATTTCTAGAATTAAAAACAAAGGAGCAAAGTTTTGTTTTGTTTATTTTTGTCATTTATTTATGATCATTTAATTTTTTTAAATACATTTGAATGACGATGCGATCTGCTTATATTATCTTTGACAATATTTAACAGTGATACCCGGTACATACAGTATTCATATGACATTGTATTGTTCAACAGACTTCACAATAAGTACAGTAACAAGGTTCTTCACTTTCAAAAAAAAGTATGGTGGTGATGGCGCAGTGGATATGACACATGCCTTTGGTGTGGGAGATCTAGGTTCAATTCCCACTGTAATACATTAATGTGTCCCTGAGCAAGGCACTTAAGCCCTAGTTGCTCCAGAGGCCTTTGACATATAGCATATATAGTAATTGTAAGACTCAGTCAGCTAAATGTAATGTAAGTATGGAATTGTGTGAGAACAAAATGTGCAACAACTGTAATTTTGACAGAACTTGATTTAACTTTTTTTAAAGTCCGGATCAACAAAGTACATTTCCAGGATAAAGGCTGACATGTCTGCTCTCTGTGCGTTGCCGTTCTCAAACTCCGTTCTCTTTGGGGAACAACAACAACCTTCGAGCTAGTGAGCTACACGCTGAAAGTGTCAAATTTTGAAGAATATTTGGATGGTGCAACAAGGCAGACCTGTTTGGTTCCTTACAAATAATTGTAAAGAGTTTACAAAGAATATGTTTAGGGCATTTCCTCTCTAACTGGGGACGTTTTGGGACCAATTGGTGGGATTGCTGTGGACGAAGGGGAGCGTGCCTATGTTCCCCCATTTCTAAGATTTTTTTCTCCAAAATTAGGCCCTATTTTCCCCCATTTCTAAGATTTTTTTCCCATATTTCCTTTTTCATAAATTTATATCAGATTTTGTCCCCCTTTCTCCCAATTTGGTAGCCAATTACACCCAACCTATTATCCAGTAGCAATGGACTACAGATGGAATGTAACCCTAACCCTAACATAGGGCCTAACTTTAATAAAAATCTTAGAAATGTGGGAACATAGGGCTTTGGGAACATGGGGCTGACCCTGGACTAAGTACACATGGAGATACACTGGTAAGAGCCAATGAGGTTTAACCATGTATCAGCTAATTTAAATAGCTCACGTTACTGTATTGTAACAGTTAACTTCATTTAATATTGTATGTGGCGTTTTCTTTTGCAGGGTGCAAATGTTCCACCAAAACAAGTTCCTTCCTGAGACTATTTAGCAGAGCCACCGTCGCTGCGTCCGGAGCTCAGCGCAAGACGATTGTGATTGGAGTAAAGAAATGCAAACAACCCAGAGCATTTTTTGCTCCCATCCCAGAATGCATCTGCGGTGTAGCCAGACTTTACTCTGCAGCGCTGTGGAGATAGAGCTGGCAACGCAAGACTAATCTTTAACTTCAACGGAAATGTTTCAGCTAATTGTTAATAGGGTAAATACCAGGCAATCTAATTATACATATGTTACAGGTGTTATCAGTCGGCATCAGCGTAGCGCTGTAACAAAAATAAATAGGCTACATACATTTAATAAGTAGTTTGCACAGTTCTGCTCCGAGTTTCAGGAGATGATTCAACCTGTGATCCTATGAATACTGAATATCTCTCTGCTGTGACTTCATTTCCCTTCAGTGTAGTTTGGTTTTAGCCACAGAACACAGTCACACAGTTAATTATAGCAACTAGTTTCTCACTAGGGGGAGGCTGTGTGTGAAGCCACAGGACCTAAGAGCACCTTGGCAGTGCCCGGGAGGTGAACTGGCACCTCTCCAGCTACCAGTCCACCACCGTACTTTGGTCTGTATGGGGACATGAACCTGAACCTTTATTTTGCGGTAAGGAGCTAAAAAAAAAAATATTAAGCCGCTTTATCGCATCATAATATTCGCAGGCTTTGTGAAAGTACTCATGACAAAAACAACACATTCTCACTCTCATCTCTTAAAATACAGACGCTTGGTCAGGTGTCTTTGCCGTTGTTGTTGTTATTGTTATTATTGTTATCTAAACGCGCTGGGATCGGGACTATTGGCGTCACTTTTGACGCAGTTAGGTTAAAGGGATACTCCACCGTTTGTTGAAATAGTTCTTATCACGGTCTCCCCTGGCTGTAGATAGGTGGGCCAACACATTTTTTGTCTCAGTGCAAGTAATTAGGTTGTTTTTTTGTCTTTTGTTGGCTCACTTTTACTCACAACATGCTAACCGGCAACATAGGATTCCATTCACTACGCTAAGCTAACTAGCGGCGGCGCTGCCGGTGTTGCACCGGACTAAAACAATGCATGGACAAAAAAATGCAGCTAGGGGGAGACCGTGATAAGCCCTATTTCAACAAACGGTGACATATCCCTTTAAGGAAAAGGTCGTGGGTGGGCTTATGTTTTCATGACACGCGTGCTACGATCCCCCGGTCTCCTGGGTTAAAGTCCTATGTTGTTTGACCGATCTACCCCCCCAACCAACCTCCCTATGAGGACTTTCATACTACTCGCTACCGTTGCCGCTCTTAATGCTATGTCATCTTCAAGCACCGTGTAGCTGCTGCTCTCCCTGTGCTTTGCACACACACGCTGAAGGGCGCTTTTTTCGTCGGTATCAGACGCTGACAGCCACTGCCCAAACGCCCGTATTTTACGAGTTCGGAGTGAGAACGGGTTGACAAAAACAACTGTTTAAAATAACATTGATGTGCGAATTATGTAGGGGATAGACCGATTTATCAGTTTTTTTGCAGTCTGCAGATGATCTGTATCTGTGTTTTATTTGCCTGGTAACCGATAGAGTAAATTAATTAAAAAGTGCTCTACTTTGGCTCGGCTACAGCTCTGTGTCTGTCCCTCTGCTTCGGCTTCACCACAGAGTCTGACTTAATGTCCCGACCACAACACTATCTGACTCTCTCTCACTGGGGATTATGTTCAAAGTTTCTCATTTATTAAATAATTGCTTAAAGCATTTTTAACATATTTCAGAATCTTAATTTTGACTTAAAGTGCTCATATTCTGCTCATATTCTGCTCATTTTCAGGTTCATAATTGTATTTAGAGGTTATATCAGAATAGGTTTACATGGTTTAATTTTCAAAAAACACCATATTTTTGTTGTACTGCACATTGCTGCAGCTCCTCTTTTCACCCTGTGTGTTGAGCTCTCTGTTTTAGCTACAGAGTGAGACATCTCACTTCTGTTACATCTTTGTTGGGAGTCGCACATGCTCAGTATCTAGGTAAGGACTGCTAGCCAGTCAGAAGCAGAGTATGAGGGCGTGCCCTGACAGTACCTAGGTAAGGACTACTAGCCAGTCAGAAGCAGAGTATGAGGGCGTGCCCTGACAGTACCTAGGTAAGGACTACTAGCCAGTCAGAAGCAGAGTATGAGGGCGTGCCCTGACAGTACCTAGGTAAGGACTACTAGCCAGTCAGAAGCAGAGTATGAGGGCGTACCCTGACAGTACCTATGTAAGGACTACTAGCCAGTCGGAAGCAGAGTATGAGGGCGTGCCCTGACAGTACCTAGGTAAGGACTACTAGCCAGTCAGAAGCAGAGTATGTGGGCGTGCCCTGACAGTACCTAGGTAAGGACTACTAGCCAGTCAGAAGCAGAGTATGAGGGCGTGCCATGCTAGCAGCTAGGCGAGCATTTTAACGTGTGTTCCAAAGTGACCACGTTTGTCTCTGAAGTAAAGGCTGGACTACAATAGAGCTGTTTGGAGCAGTTGGTGAACAGTGTTCTCTGTTGGAGATGGTAAGTCCCTTTGGGGTGGACTTTGGGCTTTTTCACTTTGTAAACCGATAATGTCCACAAAAAAGATATATTACACTATAAAAGAAAGGCCAAAAAGCATAATATGAGCACTTTAATGATTTTCATTTTCACTGTAGATGCATATCGGTTCCAAATATAAGTTATCCGTTTCATTAACTACTAATAATCGGTATCGGCCTTGAAAAAACAGCATCACTCGATCCCTAGAATTAAGCCATCCTTACATTAAACAACTTTTCAAGTGACTCCACTGTCGCAGACAAATTTCCAACATCTGAATGAAATCATGAGAGTCTCGCTCTCGTCTTCTCAATTTTTTGGAGTGAGGTTGTAATAAAACTAACTGTCTTAAGTTAAGATTAAGTCTCGATGTTCCGACAAAATCAAACATCTTTTTATCCTACGCTTTAAGTCTTGGTATAATAATAATAATAATAATAATAATAATAATAATAATAATCTTCTAGTCTGTGACTAAAAACTCAGACACATTGTGACAGAGAGTCTTTAGATGTGAGATGGTGTCACACTTTAATCTTTTCAAAGTCTTTTCAGTCTTTTCAGAGTGTACAGTAGGCATTAATCACATGGGGGGGAAAAAACAAAACAAAAAAGGTACCAAAAAGCTCAATGTCTGCCTTCTTCAGTTTAAAGCTCAACTGTGATGCTTCTTCTGTTCATGAAAGTCCTGGAGTTAAAATGCAAAAGAAATCACATCTTGTAAGAGTAAATGGGATGCATGGCAGGTAGCGTGTAACAGGTTTGGGGGTTTAACAGAGGAAGGGGGTAGGGATAGGGGTAAACGGCAGACCTAATGAGAGAAGACGGACTCATCGGGACGCGACGGTACGCTAGCTGAGATTGAGGTAGTCCTATTCTGTTGGGGCGAAAAGCCGGGTGTAAGAAAGGCTGGGGCCGTAAGTCTCTTCCGGATTTGTCGCAGCTCTGAAGGACGCACGAGGCCGGCAGGTTGGCGCCGGAGTAGGCCAGACTCTGCTGCTGCATCGAAGGAACTTTTTGTAGCATTGTCCTGGATTTCACGGAGTCGTCCTGCTGCATCAGCCTGCCCTGGGGCGTTTTATTAGACGGCCGAATGGGAGCGGGACGCACAAGCTGCACAGATTTGGGAACAACTTCGGTGAAACTAGAGATAGATGTTGGAGCCCAGTCAGATCTCACCGCGAAGGAGGAGTGCGGGCGGAAGGGATGGTATTTGACCCTCCCTTCGTGGATCGGCATCCAGGTGGAGCCTTTAATCTGGATTTGGATGGAATCTGCGGATTGGGAGCGGACGTCTTTATTCTGTCCCGCAGGGTCTTTGGGTTTGGGACCACAGCTCGCAGACTTGCGTTCCTCGCTGCAGCTGGATGTAGTTTTCCCAGAACTGGAGCATTTTTGGGACAGTTCAGAGTCTGACGCAGGTTTATCTTTCGTCTCCTCCGGACCGTCCTCTGATGAAACCGAGTAAGGGGACGGGCTGCGGGAAGACGAAGGGGACGAAGGCAGCGGGGAG
This sequence comes from Perca schrenkii, assembly GCA_025617405.1. NCBI lineage: Eukaryota > Metazoa > Chordata > Actinopteri > Perciformes > Percidae > Perca > Perca schrenkii. Next base: position 3,155,434 of record CM046791.1, on the reverse strand, counting down.
CTGTCGGAGGAGGAGTTGCAGTTTCGGCTGGAAGAAGCCCGCGCCGGAGACTGGGAGCAGTGGATGACGGACGGCCGCTCTCGGTCCTCGCTGTGAGGACTCGGGGGCAAGTTCAGGCTCGCCTGAGCCACTCGCTTCTTCTTCTCCAGGGGAGAGATGACCTCTCCGGGAACAGCGGGCGGGACTTGAGCGGCCCAAGGACTGGACGTGGGGACCGGGACGAGGTGGGCGTAGACAGACGTGCAAAGGGCGGCGGCAGCGGCTCGGTTTGGCTGAGAGCGGTCGGGGGAGTCTGTCAGAGGGGGGGGGGCCCAGAGAGCAGGGTGAGGATGCATCGGAGCTTCACTCTGGCAGGCAGCCTCCGGACTTCTCTGGCTGAGAATCTATAAAAAAAAAAATCATACAGGATAGGTTTTAGGACACATTATGTACTAATCCAGATTTCTCTGTTTTTGAGACATTTTAAAGGAGACCTATTATGCTCGTTAGAAAACTTAAACAACTCTTTGTCTCCTTCCTCTGTCTCTGTGTTGGCGTTCTGACCTCCGGTGGATTTATGAGGACTATGGTTAACTGCTCCTCAGATCTCTGCAGGGTAAATCCAGACAGCTAGCTAGACTATCTGTCCAATCTGAGTTTTCTGTTGCACGACTAAAACTACTTTTGAACGTACATGTTATACTAAAACAAGTTCCTTCCAGAGGCTATTTTGCAGAGGCGCAGTGGCTCCGTCGACGATTGTGATTGGTTTAAAGCAGTGGTTCTCAAACTTTTTTCAATAATGTACCCCTTTTGAAATGTTTCTTTAAGCCAAGTAAGGGGGTACCAGCGCTAATCATTTTCGGTAGAAAAAAAGGTGTATATAAACAGGAACAGTACAGCGCTGTCAGCGATAGATTTACTAAACAGCCTTGTAACTGAAAAAAACATTTAAATGTTGATGAGAAAAGGAGACAAAAACTGTAAAAAAAGACAAAAACTTGGAAAAAGACAGTAGAAAGAAGGAAGGAAGTAAGGCAAGAATAGGTCGAAATAGTATCAAAAACTTCAAAATGTGTCATTGTCAGTGACATAAGAAGAAAGAAGCGAGAAACTTGTAAAAAATAGAAGGACAGTAGAATGAAGGCAAGAGGTCCAAAGAAGGAGACACTAATGTCGCTTTTTTGGAAAAAAAAAAAAAACTCTACATAAAGAGGAACAATTACTATTAAACATTTTGTTAAATATCTCACGTACCCCCTGCAGTCCTCCAAAGTACCCCTAGGGGTACATGTACCCCCATTTGAGAAACACTGCTTTAAAGAAATGCCGATAAACCAGAGCACGTTTTTCTCCCATCCCAGAATGCTTTGTGGACTAGCCAGACCTTCCTCGGCAGCTCTTGCGAGACTATTGGTGCGTTCTTTTTGTCCACCGAAGTTGATTTACGAGACGTTTTCCGGAGTTACGAACCGGAAGTTGCAAAAAAAGCGCCACCGAGGTCATATATATACGACTCGTCAAGTCGTCTGAACTCAGAGGACCACAAGCTCACTTTCAAAGATGGCTACGTCGTGCATCACACTTAGTAAACATTGTGGTTTTCTACAATTTTAAGCACTTTTGTCTTTGTTGTAACCAAATGAAGAAGTCGTACAAATAGCGCTGTATACTGCTACCTATAGGCATGTCTCTACAGTCTTATTAGGAGTTAAACATAGTGCTGTATACTGCTACCTATAGGCATGTCTCTACAGTCTTATTAGGAGTTAAACATAGTGCTGTATACTGCTACCTATAGGCATGTCTCTACAGTCTTATTAGGAGTTAAACATAGAGCTGTATACTGCTACCTATAGACATGTCTCTACAGTCTTATTAGGAGTTAAACATAGTGCTGTATACTGCTACCTATAGACATGTCTCTACAGTCTTATTAGGAGTTAAACATAGTGCTGTACACTGCTACCTATAGGCATGTCTCTACGGTCTTATTAGGAGTTAAACATAGTGCTGTATACTGCTACCTATAGTCATGTCTCTACAGTCTTATTAGGAGTTAAACATAGCGCTGTATACTGCTACCTATAGGCATGTCTCTACAGTCTTATTAGGAGTTAAACATAGTGCTGTATACTGCTACCTATAGGCATGTCTCTACGGTCTTATTAGGAGTTAAACATAGTGCTGTATACTGCTACCTATAGTCATGTCTCTACAGTCTTATTAGGAGTTAAACATAGCGCTGTATACTGCTACCTATAGACATGTCTCTACAGTCTTATTATCTATACCAAGATGGCGCCGCAGACGGTCGACTCGGTGTGTTTGTGCGTGTTGTTTTGTTTTGTTTTGTGTTTTAACTTTGTTTTTTGCGATGATACCCGGATCGCTTTCTCCAGAGAAGAGCTCTTTAACATCAGGGGAACAACGCCAGAGGATTTATTTCCTACTTTTCTTCTCCCTTCACTGGAAATTGTGGACATTCTAGTCAAAGGTGCGCTCACCTTTGCTCACGCAGTGAAAGCGCCGGAGGAGAGGGAAACGGGCTGGTGCGCTGGTGCGTCTCCGCCAGCGAGGATTACGCACACCGTTACCGGGCACATTTCTCTCTAACGTGCGCTCACTGCCCAACAAACTGGAGGAATTACAACTGCTGTTGGTTGGAAACAGGGACTTTTCTTCATCTGCTGTTTTGTGCTTCACGGAGACGTGGCTCTGTGGATTAATACCGGACTCTGCGCTGCAGCTGGCAGGCTTCCAACTCTACAGAGCGGACAGAGACACGGACCTCTCCGGCAAAACTAAAGGTGGAGGAATCTGTTTCTACATCAATAGCGGGTGGTGCAACGACGTGACAGTGATCCAACAGTATTGTTCTCCTGAACTGGAATCTTACATCATAAACTGTAAGCCTTTTTTATTCACCCCGTGAGTTCCATTCATTCATTCTGGTTGGTGTTTACATCCCGCCGCAGGCCAACGTGCAGGTCGCACAGCGCATGCTTGCCGACCAGATACTATGTGTGGAGCGGACCAACCCGGACTCCCTAGTTATTGTCCTTGGTGACTTTAACAAAGGAAACCTCACTCATGTACTACCTAAATACAGACAGCATATTAAATGCCCGACTAGAGAGGAGAACATTCTGGATCACTGTTACACCACAGTCAGGGATGCTTTTCACGCCGTCCCCGTGCTGCACTTGGACACTCTGACCATGTCATGGTCCACCTGATCCCCACCTACAGGCAGAAACTAAAGCTCTGCAAACCTGTTGTGAGGACATCAAGGAAGTGGACCAGTGTAGCTGTGGAGGATCTACAGACGTGCTTGGACTCTACTGACTGGGATGTGTTCAGGACTGCTACCAACAGTCTGGATGAGTACACAGAGGCTGTGACGTCATACATCAGCTTCTGTGAGGACTGCTGTGTTCCATCATGCACCAGGGTGAGTTTCAACAATGACAAACCCTGGTTCACAGCCAAACTCAGAAGGCTAAGGTTGGACAAGGCAGAGGCGTTCAGGAGTGGAGACAAAAACAGACTTAAAGTAGCAAAGTACAAGTTTAGCAAGGCGGTAAAAGAGGCTAAAAAGCGGTACTCTGAGAAACTCCGAAACCAGTTCTCAGCAAACAACTCTGCTTCTGTCTGGAGAGGGGCTTAAACAGATCACCAGCTTCAAGCCTAAAGTCTCCCACTCCACCAACGACCGACGCCTAGCCAACAAACTTAATGAGTTCTACTGTCGCTTTGAAGGACAAAGGGTCGGTCCTGTAACCATCCCCCTCAACACCTCCCAACAACGGGTCTTCCCTGATTCCATCCCCCAGCGACACCTCCCAACAGCTACAGCTACAGTGCATCACCTCCACCTCCCCCCACCTTAAAGGTCCCCCCCCTCCACCTCCCCACCCACCTCAGCGACGACTCTCTCCATCAATGAGAAAGACGTCAACAGACTGTTCAGGAGACAGAACCCCAGGAAAGCTGCTGGACCGGATGCTGTCTCCCCATCCAGCTTGAAGCACTGCGCTGACCAGCTGTCTCCGGTGTTCACAGACATTTTCAACACCTCGCTGGAGACATGTCACGTGCCAGCCTGCTTCAAGACCTCAACAATCATCCCCCGTTCCCAAGAAGCCAAGGACCACAGGACTTAATGACTTCAGACCCGTCGCCCTGACCTCTGTGGTTATGAAGTCCTTTGAGCGCCTTGTGCTTTCACACCTAAAAGCCATCACCGACACCCTCCTGGACCCCCCTGCAGTTTGCCTACAGAGCCAATAGGTCTGTAGATGATGCAGTCAACCTGGCCCTCCACTACATCCTCCGGCACCTGGACTCTGCAGGAACCTACGCCAGGATCCTGTTTGTGGACTTCAGCTCTGCCTTCAACACCATCATCCCAGCTCTGCTCCAGGAGAAGCTCTCCCAGCTTGGTGTGCCTGACTCCACCTGCAGGTGGATCACTGACTTCCTGTCTGACAGGAAGCAGCATGTGAAGCTGGGGAAAGACATCTCCGACTCACAGACCATCAGCACCGGATCCCCTCAGGGCTGTGTTCTTTCTCCTCTACTCTTCTCCCTGTACACCAACAGCTGCACTTCCAGTCACCAGTCTGTCAAGCTTCTAAAGTTCGCGGACGACACCTCCCTCATCGGACTCATCTCTGATGGAGGCGAGTCCGCCCTACAGGTCGGAGGCTGACCACCTGGTGACCTGGTGCAAGCAAAACAACCTAGAGCTCAACGCTCTAAAGACAGTGGAGATGGTTGTGGACTTCAGGAAGAATTCTGCCCCACCTGCCCCTATCACACTCAGTGACTCCACAATTAACATTGTGGAGTCTTTCCGCTTTCCCTGGGAACTACCATCTCCCAAGACCTCAAGTGGGAGCTGAACATCAGCTCCCTCGTCAAAAAAGCACAACAGAGGATGTACTTCCTGCGGCAGCTGAAGAAATTCAGCCTGCCAAAGACAATGATGGTGCACTTCTACACAGCCATCATTGAGTCCATCCTCACATCCTCCATCACCATCTGGTACGCTGCTGCCACTGCCAAGGACAAGGGCAGACTGCAGCGTGTCATTCGGTCAGCTGAGAAGGTGATTGGCTGCAATCTCCCACCGCTCCAGGACCTTTACGCCACCAGGACTCTGAGCGTGCTGGAAAGATTGTGGCTGACCCCTCCCACCCCGGGACACAAACTCTTTGAGCTACTCCCCTCTGGCAGGAGGCTGAGGTCCATCAGGACCAAGACCTCACGTCACAAGGACAGCTTTTTCCCCCTCCGCCACTAGCCTTATTAACAAGGCCCGGGAATCCACCCTGACTCTCTCCACACCCACCTCTGGCTCTACATGCCACTGTACTTAATCTGCTCTTTTTTATCTTAACTGTTACTCTTATTTTATTATGTTACATCCTGTGTGTGTACATATACACATATATTTATATATTTATACTTATATTGTCTGTTCTGTTAACCTGTTTGTTTAACTTATTTTAGATAATGTGTGACATGCACCTACGACACCAAAACAAATTCCTTGTATGTGTAAAAAATGTACTTGGCAATAAAGCTTTTCTGATTCTGATTCTGATTCTGATTATGAGTTAAACATAGCACTGTATACTGCTACCTATAGGCATGTCTCTACAGTCTTATTAGGAGTTAAACATAGCGCTGTATACTGCTACCTATAGGCATGTCTCTACAGTCTTATTAGGAGTTAAACATAGTGCTGTATACTGCTACCTATAGGCATGTCTCTACAGTCTTATTAGGAGTTAAACATAGTGCTGTATACTGCTACCTATAGGCATGTCTCTACAGTCTTATTAGGAGTTAAACATAGCGCTGTATACTGCTACCTATAGGCATGTCTCTACAGTCTTATTAGGAGTTAAACATAGTGCTGTATACTGCTACCTATAGGCATGTCTCTACAGTCTTATTAGGAGTTAAACATAGTGCTGTATACTGCTACCTATAGGCATGTCTCTACAGTCTTATTAGGAGTTAAACATAGTGCTGTATACTGCTACCTATAGGCATGTCTCTACAGTCTTATTAGGAGTTAAACATAGTGCTGTATACTGCTACCTATAGGCATGTCTCTACAGTCTTATTAGGAGTTAAACATAGCGCTGTATACTGCTACCTATAGGCATGTCTCTACAGTCTTATTAGGAGTTAAACATAGTGCTGTATACTGCTACCTATAGGCATGTCTCTACAGTCTTATTAGGAGTTAAACATAGTGCTGTATACTGCTACCTATAGGCATGTCTCTACAGTCTTATTAGGAGTTAAACATAGTGCTGTATACTGCTACCTATAGGCATGTCTCTACAGTCTTATTAGGAGTTAAACATAGTGCTGTATACTGCTACCTATAGGCATGTCTCTACAGTCTTATTAGGAGTTAAACATAGTGCTGTATACTGCTACCTATAGGCATGTCTCTACAGTCTTATTAGGAGTTAAACATAGCGCTGTATACTGCTACCTATAGGCATGTCTCTACAGTCTTATTAGGAGTTAAACATAGTGCTGTATACTGCTACCTATAGGCATGTCTCTACAGTCTTATTAGGAGTTAAACATAGTGCTGTATACTGCTACCTATAGGCATGTCTCTACAGTCTTATTAGGAGTTAAACATAGTGCTGTATACTGCTACCTATAGACATGTCTCTACAGTCTTATTAGGAGTTAAACATAGTGCTGTATACTGCTACCTATAGGCATGTCTCTACAGTCTTATTAGGAGTTAAACATAGTGCTGTATACTGCTACCTATAGGCATGTCTCTACAGTCTTATTAGGAGTTAAACATAGTGCTGTATACTGCTACCTATAGGCATGTCTCTACAGTCTTATTAGGAGTTAAACATAGTGCTGTATACTGCTACCTATAGGCATGTCTCTACAGTCTTATTAGGAGTTAAACATAGTGCTGTATACTGCTACCTATAGGCATGTCTCTACAGTCTTATTAGGAGTTAAACATAGTGCTGTATACTGCTACCTATAGGCATGTCTCTACAGTCTTATTAGGAGTTAAACATAGCGCTGTATACTGCTACCTATAGGCATGTCTCTACAGTCTTATTAGGAGTTAAACATAGCGCTGTATACTGCTACCTATAGGCATGTCTCTACAGTCTTATTAGGAGTTAAACATAGTGCTGTATACTGCTACCTATAGGCATGTCTCTACAGTCTTATTAGGAGTTAAACATAGTGCTGTATACTGCTACCTATAGGCATGTCTCTACAGTCTTATTAGGAGTTAAACATAGTGCTGTATACTGCTACCTATAGGCATGTCTCTACAGTCTTATTAGGAGTTAAACATAGCGCTGTATACTGCTACCTATAGGCATGTCTCTACAGTCTTATTAGGAGTTAAACATAGCGCTGTATACTGCTACCTATAGGCATGTCTCTACAGTCTTATTAGGAGTTAAACATAGTGCTGTATACTGCTACCTATAGGCATGTCTCTACAGTCTTATTAGGAGTTAAACATAGTGCTGTATACTGCTACCTATAGGCATGTCTCTACAGTCTTATTAGGAGTTAAACATAGTGCTGTATACTGCTACCTATAGGCATGTCTCTACAGTCTTATTAGGAGTTAAACATAGTGCTGTATACTGCTACCTATAGGCATGTCTCTACAGTCTTATTAGGAGTTAAACATAGTGCTGTATACTGCTACCTATAGGCATGTCTCTACAGTCTTATTAGGAGTTAAACATAGTGCTGTATACTGCTACCTATAGGCATGTCTCTACAGTCTTATTAGGAGTTAAACATAGTGCTGTATACTGCTACCTATAGGCATGTCTCTACAGTCTTATTAGGAGTTAAACATAGTGCTGTATACTGCTACCTATAGGCATGTCTCTACAGTCTTATTAGGAGTTAAACATAGTGCTGTATACTGCTACCTATAGGCATGTCTCTACAGTCTTATTAGGAGTTAAACATAGTGCTGTATACTGCTACCTATAGACATGTCTCTACAGTCTTATTAGGAGTTAAATACCGCCTGATTAGTTATTTTGGAGCTTGTGCAGCTGAAATTGTCTAGAGACGCTCGGTCGCTATATGACAACAATGGCTTTAAGCCGAGCCTTGAGCAGAAAGCAGAGCAGTAGCCTAACGTTAACGTTAATCAAAACGTAATTTTCATGTATCAAACTGTGAAATATAGTTGTGTAATATGTCAATAAAAGGGTGAATAGAATCCTAATTGTTACTAAAAATGTTACAAAAATCCATCTTTTCTCCGACTCATAGTATTGTGTGACAAAAAGAACGCAACAACCCTGCAGGTTATTCGTTTTTCGACACGGATGTGACGTCACACTCGAGCTACTAGTCGCGATCACAAGACAAAAAGAACGCACCATAATTTCTCCCCAGTTTGCCTCACCTCCATCTCTGAATCCATCTCCATGTCCGACGGAGTCCTCTTCCTCTTCCTCTCAGCCTTGGGGACCTTGGCATCCAAATTCCTCTTATAGGACTTTCGCGGTTTGCTCGGAGGCAGCGGCCGGTCGTCCTCCCCCTTTAGGTGTCGTTCAAAGGGCAGCACCAGCCTACGGAAACACAACTCTCGGATCAGGAATCAGCTGATAAAGAGGTCTGAATCGATGACAGGTTGGTTAGAGACGGGCGTTTTCCTCACTTCTCGTAGTGTCTGCGAGTGCACGTAGCAGCGCTGGTGCTGCCTGGACTTCCTCCCAGCTCGTCGTACACCTTCTTCCAAAGACGCCGTGCGGTCACCTGTTGGAGAACGCAGTGAGAAAGAACGTACGTAAGTTTAGAGCTGGGCGATTTGTTTCCCTAAAAAAATCTGCGATTTTTTTTATAAAAAACTCAATTTACAATTCGATTCCCCCCCCACCTCCACCTTCCATTTAAAACAAAATAACTGCGAACTGTAAATATATTTTAAAAATATATATTTATTGTATTTAATTAAAGTGCATCAACATAAACAAAATTGCAAAGGCAAACCCTTTCTATAAGTTAAAAGTCACTGTGCAGTGTGCGACAAAGATTGTTAAACATCCAAATTATTTATACTGTATTTTGGATTAAAAAAAAAAATCTAAAAAAATCGTTTTTTTTGAAAATATGAATCGATTTGACCTACCAAATAGATTTTTAAATCAAATCGATTTTTTTTTCCCCAGCCCTACGTAAGTTACAACGCGTGTCTGTAATGGTTAACAATCGTTTTTTCATTAAAGTGTTGATATCGGGTGATGACTCAGAAATGATGTCGGGAGACCTCAAAGATGACGACCAGTCCGATGATTACAAATCAAATGCAGCTTTATTTAAACAGTGAACAAACTTTCATGACACTGGGACAACCGTGAGCATACAGACACGTCTGCCCAAGGATGAACAACATGTACATCAGAATAAATACCTTTTAAACTCTTTTTGTGCTTACACAGCATGAGACATCTATTTCAGCGCACAAGTTTTACTCTTAAACTACACCTTTTATGGCCTATGCTCCTAATAGATTCTCACAATCCAGGCTCCAATTCCTCTGTGTGACAGTTGTGCCCAAACTCATAATAGATTCACACATTCTAAGCTAGGTTTTACTGTGAGACCATATCATCTTAAACTGACTGGTCTCTAGAAACTCCTTAGAATAGATAAGATACATTCAAACATCTGCATGCACACGCAGAAAACCTATCAAGTGTGTGAGAAGTAACGGACTAGAGCTGCAACGATTAGTCGACTAATCGACAGAAACGTTATCGGCAACCAAGGGCATAACCTTGGGTTCAACATTGTGGGCGTTGAGATCTCCACCGTTAAAGATTTTTTTGGGGGCTTTTTTCTACCTTTATTGGATAGGGCAGCTTAAGACTGGAAAGTAGGGGGAGAGAGAGAGGGGGATGATATGCAGCAAAGGACCGCGGGTCGGAATCGAACCTGGAATGCTTGCGGTAAGGACTGAGCCTTAGTATATGGGGCGCACGCTCAACCAGGTGAGCTACCAGGGTGCCCCGAGATCTCCACTTTGGAGCAAAGTTGAAATTTAAAGCGTCAAATACTTCATTTTCTGCATTCTGGTGAATTTTTCTGCACCAATTTATGGTGCAAATGTCTTTATATATGTTAGAGAAATTAGGTTAGGTTTTCTTTTTTTGGAGGGAGGGAGGTGTTGCAGTTGCATTGTTTTGATTATTGGGGGGATTGTAACCCCCCTGCCCCCCCTGTAAATTTACACCTATGTATGTATGCAACTATTTTTATAATCGATTAAACATTAAAGTAATTATTCATGCAAAAATGGCATATATGGAGATTTCCTGCTGTTTTCTGTTTGACATAATATTAAAATGAATATCTTAGGGTATTGGACATTTAAAGACATCCCACTGGACTTTGAGAAACTAAGATGGACATTTGCAAAATTGTGAAAAGAGTGCTTTGGATTTTAAAACCTTTAAATATGAGTTGATTTGCTGTGCGATGGCAGGCCTTCTGTTTCCTGCTGCTTTGACCCCTGGTGTACTGTAAGTAAGTAAGTAAGTAAAATTCATTTAAACTGTGGCTGGTTTTCATTTAAACGCCATTGGCTGCTGGTTTCACACTTTCACTCTTTAAACGTACACATCTGTAGGCGGCTTATGTTGTGTTTACACCCTGCGACGCAGTGTGAGCGATGATGGTGGCGGCGAGGGTCAGCTCTGATTGGATAACTGCTCTGCTGCCATTTCAACACGACATTCATTCTCAGAACTCGTCCCACAGTGTCAACATCAAAGGCAGCAGAGCAACCAGGGCTAAATGTCCCCCGGTGTGTAGAGACACCACCATGTCACAGCACCTGACCTATTATATACAGTATATATAGCTCATTTTCAACTCAGAAACCTATACACACACACACACACACACACACACACACAAACACACACACACACACACAGAGACAGACACACACACACACACACACACACAAGCAGAGCACACACACACACACACACAGAGACACACACACGCAGAGAGACACACACACACATACACACACAAGCACACGCGCACAAGCAGAGCACACACACATACAGATATACGTACACACACACATACAGACACACACACACACACACACATATATACACACACACGCACACACACACACAAGCACACACGCACATGCACACACACATGGACACACACTCACACACACACACACACACACACATCAAAGGACAGGAACAGTAGTGAAACAGAGAACTTGTACTTACCGAATCATAGCCCCCTAGTTTATCAACAGCTTTGTAGATCCTCCAAAGATTAACTGGGGGAAAAACACACATGAGAACCTCATTATTTTCATTCAAATATCAAGTGAATGATGAGTTCAATCAACAGCAAGCTCAGTGCTAATGGACCATCAACAGGCACGGAGCCTCTGTGGATTTATTTATACTTGTACCTTTTGGTTTTTTTGTGTCAAAACGGTGGCTAAAATGTAAAAAATGTACTAGTTTAGATGTAACCGTTTTTTTTATGCCGATTTTACTGTCTTTCAGAGGCTGTAGCGCAGGGGTGTCAAACTCCTTTTCATTTAGGGCCATACTGGAAAAGAGAATCACACCAAGGGCCAGACACGGAGAATTAAATTCACATGTATACACCGAAAAAAGTAAAATATCTTTGACCGTGTTACTGAATGTTGCTTTTTTTGGTAATTTTTTGTTGTTGCTTTTTCCGACTTTTTTGTGGCATTCTCAGACATTTTAATCACTCTTTTTTATTTATTTTTTTGGGGTTTTGCATCGTTTTGTCTCTCTTTCTGACTTTTGAAAGTCAGCAAAGAGTTTCTCCTGCCGTCATATTGATTAGCAAATCTTGCAAAACAATGATTGATGATTTCATCGCCTGAATATTCAAATACTTTCTGGTTCTGTGGGAGTTTCTCAGTCTCAAAGTCGGTAAATCTGCCAAATTCTGCTCTGAGAGTCGCGTCATTTGGAGTTTGACAACAGGTTTTCATCTCTTTTTTTTTCTCCAATTTTCTGTTTTTTATTCAGAGGTTCAGAAATTATGAAAATTACAAAATTGCGTCTGAGCTCCAGTTATTCATAATACTGCCATGGTATTCTCTCTCTCGTTCTGCCTAGCTACGCCCCGCCCCCCCACTTGAAACCATCAGTTGCACCTCTGACCCCAAAGTCTATCAGTTTTTTATTTTTTTTGGTCCATATGCAGTTAATGACCTGCATATTCCGCAAAGCAGAGGAAGAGAATACCATGGCAGTATTATGAAAAATTGGAGCTCAGACGCAATTTTGTAATTTTCTAAATTTATGATGTAAAAATGATATCTGAATAAAAAATAGAAAATTGGAAAAACAGGTTAAAGATCCAACTTTTTAATTTTAAGGTGGAAAAAAATGAAAAATTGGATATTTGAAATACAGTAGAGGCCAAAGTAGCCACCCTTTGCTTTTTTATTAATAAGGGAAATAATTCCACTAATGAACCCTGACAAAGCACACCTGTGAAGGTAAAACCATTTCAGGTGACTACCTCATGAAGCTCATTGAGAGAACACCAAGGGTTTGCAGAGTTATCAAAAAAAGCAAAGGGTGGCTACTTTGAGGAATCTAAAATATAAGACATGTTTTCAGTTATTTCACACTTTTTTGTTAAGTACATAATTCCATATGTGTTCATTCATAGTTTTGATGCCTTCAGTGAGAATCTACAATGTAAATAGTCATGAAAATAAAGAAACACATTGAATGAGAAGGTGTGTCCAAACTTTTGACCTGTACTGTAAATTTTTCAGTTTTTCCAAATGTCCGTTTATGCTTATAGAAAATTGAACTGATGAGAGTTACACTGACCGACACCCCTTAGAGGCATCCAGTGGTGTCAACCATGTCATGCTTGTTGAGAGGGGGGCTAAATAAAGCTCCAAACTCAGTTTTAAAACATGTCCTCAGACCCCCCTCCCCCTCCCACTTGGTTTGGGCTGAGAGCCCCGAACGTTTACAACATCTGGCTCTGCCCACATCACATCAACTCACTCTGTTTGAAGCCCAGATGTGGGATCCTTTCTATGGCCGTTCCTCTGTCCTTCATGAACGCGTGCAGCCTCGATATAAAAGCCTTCTCCTCCATCTGCACCGGGCTGGGCGCCGCGTCTTCCTCGCATTCGGTCATGGAGTCGTGAATTTCGATGACGGAGGGAGAAGCCTATAAGCGTGGAAGAAGAAAAAAAAACCGAGAAGGTTTTTTAAAATGTTTTTTGCATGCAAATCAAGCAGCTCCTGTAAATGTGACGCACACGCTATAGAAACCTGTTTTACAGTTGAAGGTATTATCATAGCTGGGAAAGAAGACGTACACAGTCATCTCAAGGGAGACAAAGTTGAAATGAAACGTCAAAATCAGAGAGTAGGGTTTTACCGCTACTTTCAATAGACAACCGCTGCACATCCTGTCTGGAGAGAAAGCAGCAGACTTGTGGGGTTTTTGGTCTGGAGTTGTCAGTCGCTGATATCACAAATGTCACATTGAAAAACAAAAACGAAAGATCTTATACATTTAAGTGCAAACAATGTGACGAGAAAGACGAAAAAAAAACGCAGCTTTGTCAAAATGTAAGAAATAACCGGGGTTGCAGCACGTTTGCTGTATTTCTGCAGAACTAGTTTCAGTAACTTTGAATAGGAATGTTAAAATACCAAGAAATAAGACGCTAGTGTTGCCACCCAGACTACTCAGAACTCCAGCATAAGAAATTGACAATGTCACTATTTGTGGTTTGCTAGAAAGGAGAAATGAAACAGCCAAGTCTTACAGAATCCAGATCATCAGTTAGAACGGTTTACTGATACAAATATAAAAACAAGGAAGACTGACTTAAAAATCATCTCTTCTATCAGTTTATTTGTCTGGGACAATACATAAAGGCTTTATTACATCTAAAGTGCAAATAAAAAAACTCTCTATCTATCTATCTATCTATCTATCTATCTATAACACTGGCGCATTTACAGAAATGTTGATTAATGTGCATTGTCCTAATATAAATAAACATATCTTCTTCTTCTTCTTCTTCTATCTATCTGTCTAACTGTCCATCTATCTATCTATCTATCTATCTATCTCTATCTATCCATCTATCTCTCTATCATCTATCTATCTAACTGTCCATCTATCTATCTCTCTATCAGAATCAGAATCAGAATCAGAAAAGCTTTATTGCCAAGTACATTTTTTACACATACAAGGAATTTGTTTTAGTGTCGTAGGTGCATGTCACACATTATCTAAAATAAGTTAAACAAACAGGTTAACAGAACAGACAATATAAGTATAAATATATAAATATATGTACACACACAGGATGTAACATAATAAAATAAGAGTAACAGTTATCTATCATCTATCTATCTATCTATCTATCTATCTATCTATCTATCTATCTATCTATCTATCTATCTACCTATCTGTCTATTTATCTATCCATCTATCCATCTCTCTATCTCTCTATCATCTATCTATCTAACTGTCCATCTATCTATCTATCTATCTATCTATCTATCTATCTATCTATCTCTCTCCATCTATCTATCTATCTATCTGTCTATCTATCCATCCATCTATCCATCTATCTATCAGTCTATCTATCTATCTATCTATATATCTATCTATCTATCCATATATCTCTCTATCTATCCATATATTTCTATCTCTCTATCTCTCTATATATCTCTCTATCTATCCATCCATCTATCTATCTATCAGTCTATCTATCTATCCATCCATCTAAACTAATAAGATGTAGTGGCGTCTGAAGACAAACAAGTGAAACCTAAACTCAACTCAACTTTTCCAACTTTCCGACTTTCCGACTTTCAAGCATGCACCGAAGTCGGAAGTTTTTCTGAGTCTTCGGAGGAGCATGTGAATGCACCATCTATGTGGACAATGAACAGTTTATTTGGTATAAATGAGTTGTCTGAAACTATTCCCGCTGCCTCAAACCAAACACAAAATTCAGATTTACTCACTTCTATCTGATATTCAAATGCGAAATCTCGCATTGGCCCGTCGCATCGATCAATATCGATAACATTAGGATGTCAGAACCAGACCACAGTGGCCAAGTGTCAATATTTAACTTTTTGAGTCAGCGCACAGAGAAGCTGCTTTATTTCTGTAGCAGTCATTGTACAACAAAACAGCTCGGCGTGGTTTCATATTGAATCGAGTTCCTCTATGTGGTTCCTGGTTCCGAGAAGTAGGCCTCTAGAGTGAGTAATAGTGAAGGTGCAGGCCTGTAACCGAGATAACCCCGACTGAGTCACAGCTCCGCGGCTGCTGTTCCCAGCCAACAGCTCTGACTTTCCGCCTGATATTAGGTTTGTATTTCTAAAGAAGGACACATTAGACACACACATCACTTTGAATTGTCTGTATTTCCAAAACTGTGAACATGGAACAAAATTATATTAGCTTTTTTTTTTTTTTTTGCACTAGAGCTGCAAAGATGAATTAGTTGTCAACTATAACATTATTTCAAAATTTGGTTACACGTTACATGAAGGTAGCTACATAAGAGTGACATGACACTATCGACATTATAAACAAGTCGTAAACGTTTATGACATAACGTCATTCGGTTTGTGTCGTGACAAGTTATGGTAAGGGTTAGGGTTCATGTGTTCATGACAGTGTCATTCAGTGTCATGTCACTCTTTGTTGCCCAAAATTCTCTGATTTTAGCTTCTTTAACGTCAATATTTTCTGGCTTCTTCACTCCTCTGTGTCCTCCTCTGAAAAACGCCCACATAGCTCGTTTGCTCAAGCAGCAGTTACGACCTATATTTAGGTTTATAGTGGCGGCGCCCTCTAGTGGCTGTTGTAGTTATGACGGTAGCAAAGCAGGGAAGTAAGGTGACAAAGTATTCATGTCAACAGCGAATCGTTTTAACTTTACGGAAGTAAGTAGTAGCGTCTGATTGTAACCCAACCCAACATCACCAGAGATTCTTTTGTACCTAGAAATAATGTTTCCAAAATCGTTTCAGTGGTTCATCAACTCGTAACAGTTGATTCGCTTTGCGGCTCTCTGCCGGCTATAACCGTGCTATGCATGTTTGCCAGATCGGGTAGCGCACACGTGTCAAACTCAAGGCCCGCGGGCCAAATCCGGCCCCTTGCTAATTTAGATCCGGCCCCTATCTACATTTAGGTTCACAATACATTTTGGCCCACCTACTTTTTGTCAATTTTTTTTTTTTACGCCTTTTCCAACTGTTTTTGGCATTTTCTTCGACATATATGAGCCATCCAATAATTCAGTCAAAGATATTTGACTTTTCCCATGTCTGGCCCTTAATGGGATTCTCATTTTCTAGTGTGGCCCTTAGGGAAGTTGAGTTTGACCTGTAGTCCGAATGAGACATAATGCTAACGGTAATGAACAATTCTGCTTGCAACCTGTAGGGGGACCGAAGAGGATTAGTGCTTTGGTGTTGCTTTAACAAAGTAGTTTTTGGGCCTAAACGTAACCAAACAGTTTCACAACGTTAACAATGTGTTAAAAACTGCGAGTGTTACGTTCTCTTGTGTGGCTACGAGGTCATATTTGCTATATACTGTATAATATAGTATAGTATATAATATCCACTACACATTTTGGGCTTTTGGGAAAACTCTGATTGACATTTTCTGACATTTTATTGACCAAACAACGAATCCATTAATCGAGAAAAGAATCCACAGATTAATTGTCAATTGAAGGAATTGTTAGTCGCAGTCCCTGATTTTGCACCTGCGTCTGAAATCACAAGGTCGAAATATTGCACATTGCTGCAGGTTGCAGTTGTTGCATAAAGTTCAACAACTTTCAGAAACTGTTTTCAGATCTGATTCACAAAACGCTCGATGGGTGCCAACAGGAAACGTCTGCAAGAAGACACGCACTGGATCCCCTTCGCTGCATATCTCTCTCTCTCTTCCTCTCTCTCTCTCCCTCTCTCTCTCTCTCTCTCTCTCTCTCCCTCTCTCCGTCTCTCTCTCTCTCTCTCTCCCTTTCTATCTCTCCCTCTCTTTCCCTCCCTATCTCTCCCTCTCTCTCTCCCTCACTCTCCCTATCTCTCTCTCCCTCTCTCTTTCCCTCCCTCACTCTCCCTCTCTCTCTCCCCCTCTATCTCCACCTCTCCCTCCCCATCTCTCTCTCTCTCTCTCTCTCTCTCTCTCTCTCTCCCACTCGACACACCAGAGAGTGAATATCATTGTGAAACACTTGCTTCATTTCCACTAGATGAAATTGTGTTTTTGGAAAACTGCGTGGGTGATGTTGATGTCAAGGTGTTGTATATGTGCGATTCTCGCAATGATTGTCGTTGGCGTGCTGAGTCGATGCTATCGGCAGGCCAGAGGTGACCACGGAAACCGCCGGGCTTTCATCTCACATCAGCCCTGGAAATTTGATGAGCGAATTTGTGTTTTCTCATATTGTATCTCTTCGATTCAGTTACCAGAATAATGGCTTGTGGGGACCATTGTGCAGTTTCTGTTCGTGCAATAAAAAAAAAAAAAAAGATATGATTGTGGTGTGGCTCATGGTGGTGAGATGTGCTTGCATATCGTGAGGTGGGAACAGTACAAAAACATTCTACTTAAGTAGAAGTACCATTACTTTTACTTAACCCTTGTGTTGTCTTTCTGTCGACCGTGCAACTTTTCTGGGTCAAAATAAAAATGCAACGTTTTGGTCGTCTTTTTTTTCGACACTTTTGTCGCTTTTCCCCGACGTTTATGTCAACTTTTTTCACCGTTCTTTTTTCAATTTTTGTCTTCAGATGCTGTACAATTGAGTTAAACACCCAAAGTCAATGAAAGTAGTGAACTGATCCTTTATTCTACTTGTGAAGAGCGTTTAAAGGGAACCATCCACGGCATTTCTTTTGAAAATTTGGTTGAAAGAAAGCCGAATTTCTGATGTAGAAACATTTTGAAAATGGGTCAGATTAGACAACAGGAGGATTAAGTATAAATTAAAGTACCGGTATATACAAATCTACTCAAGTAAGAGTTAAAAGTAGCTCATTTAAAATGTACTCAGAGTAAAAGTTACTTAGTTACATTTAACAGAGGCGAGTGGGAGATATACTTTTTTATATTTATCCTTATTTAATATCCTATTTACAATTTTTTATAGTTATTTATCGTTTGCAATTTGATAAGCCACTTTCAATAAAAAAACATTAGAGACCTTTTTATTTAAGAATGTGATTTGAGACTTTAAACAAAACCAGTCTCCTGCCAACCATACTCCATATGTTCTGGTCTTTCCCTAAATTAACTACTTTTTGGATGAGGATTTTCCCCCTCCCGCTTTTTGTTTTCTCTCCTCTCTATCTCTTTTAATTTGTCTATCTTTTTTATTTTTTTACTTTTATCTTTTGGATGTTGTGTGTCTTTACTGGTGTGTGTTTGTCAGTGTGCATGGGTCTGTTTTTGGACCTGAACTGGTTTGGTTTGTGGGTGGGTCTAAGGGGGACTCGAGGCGAAGTGACATACTGTTTTAACCATGCTTTGTTCACCTTGGCCTATGCTCTATGTCAATTATTTGTTCAAATTGAAATTAAAATTAAAAAAAGTTGGAAAAAAAACAAACATAACATAGTAGAAGCCAAAGAACCGATTTTAAAAACGACTTAGTTACAGTAACGTGAGTGCATGTCATTTGTCACTTTCCACCTCTGCTTTCAGGACACAAAGCCAAATCACTTATTCCCTGGTTACTCATTTCACAACCAGATGAAACAACTGTACACGCACAATCAGCTTTTGAAGCAATTGCAAATTCACTACAAAAAGGGAAATGAAAACTCAACGTAGGCTACGGCTCACTCTGAGATGTCTGTGGTCACTGATTAACTGAAACGGATGGAAAAGGCCCGGACTGACGCCAGAAGGCCAACTGGCACTTTCATCAGCGGCGATTGAGGTTTTGGTACCTGTGTTCCCGTCCCCTTGTCCTCGTCACTGGTCGCAGTTTGTTGGGACGTCTCACTCTGGTCCTCTTGAGCTTCAAGAAACACAGCAGGGGACAAGACATTTAGCAATCCTAAGTGAATTTTGAATTCAAAGAACCACAGTCAAGGAAGCGAGTACTTCTTCATTTCAAGAAAATATTGTGTTACCGAAACATTATCGGACAAATGCTGTGCTGTTTTTGTCACCGACAGGCTCAGATTATTATTCTAAGGGTCTGACAACATTATGGAAAGGATCCCTACAGAGATAGAGCTTTTTGATAAAGAGTAAGATCCTTTTTAGTTTAACATGAAACAGCTCAAAAGTCACCATCACCAAACTCCACCAGACTCCATGTAAATAATCAGTGATTTTATCATCGTAAAACACTCTTCATTTAAAGTCGACAGAATCAAAATGAAACCAATAAAAGCCGTCTTGGTTCGTCTTTCCACTCTTCCAACAATCACCACTCTGGTTTGGTTGAAATAAACCCTTAATTCACCCATTTACATGTGGAGATATGCTGGCTCTATACACGCTAAAAGTCCTGATTATTTACATGGAGTCTGGTGGAGATATGCTGGCTCTATACACGCTAAAAGTCCTTATTATTTACATGGAGTCTGGTGGAGATATGCTGGCTCTATACACGCTAAAAGTCCTGATTATTTACATGGAGTCTGGTGGAAATATGCAGGCTCTATACACGCTAAAAGTCCTGATTATTTATATGGAGTCTGGTGGGTTCGGTGATTGCAACTTTGGGGGTGTTTTTGATTAAACTAAAACGGATCTTACTCTATAACAAGAAGGTCTATCTCTGTAGAGATCCTTTCCATAATGTTGTCAGACATCAAAAAGGGATCTTACATAGTAAAGCATATTGTGACTAAAATAGTAAAGTGTGAATTTAAATTCAAAGAACCTCAATCAAGGAAGCGAGCACTTCTTCATTTCAAGAAATATGAGTACAGTAAACGTCCTGTGTTACCGAAACATTACATGCAGAAATGCAAATGTAGAGCCACACTGACATAGTGTGAGCTGTGGTGTAGAGGACTGGTTGTCCAGAGTTACTGTGAAGCCAACCCTATGTTGTGTATGGCGGGCTTTATTTAATACAGTCTCAACTCTCCTGTTATTGTTTTCTGTTTTGCTCCTTTTTGTATTAAGTATTAAAGTATTTTACTGTGTGGAATTCAGGCTGTTCTAATGAACCGTTGGCACACATGGCTACGGAAAGTAAAGCGCTCTAATTCGTGTGTTTTGAACGTATTTATTGCTGTATGCAGTATGCACCACATCCCTTTCAAGGCGGTGAGCGGGAAAAACACAAGACTTTCACCCAGGAAACACATGTTCCTACAATCTTTTTTTATCTAACCTTAACTAGTCGTTTTGATGCCTAAACTTAACCGTCAGAACATCAAAAAGTGACAAAAACATCGTAAAAAGCGTCAAAAACTTATCGTCAAAACGTTAAAACAAAGTGTGTAAATCTTGAAAAAAACGCATAAACTGCCGTCAAAAGGCGTCAAAAATGTCAAAAAAAAAGCACCAAAAATGTAAAAAAAATAAATTAAAAGCACCAAAAACTTTGGAAGAAGCGACAAAAACTAGGTGGGCTTAAATTTATTGTGAACCTAAATTGAAATGCGGGCCGGATCAAAACCGGCAAGGGGCCCGATTTGGCCCTCGGGCCTTGAATTTGACACGTGTGGACTAGAAGAAGAAGAAAAGAGTTAAACAACGGCAGAACTGGCAGCAGCAGCGTTGACGTCAATGCTTCGATTTGATTGGATGAGCCACTTGGTGGGATCGAGCCTTTCATTCACCATAAAAGAGCTCATCTTAACCCGGTAAGTTTACCAGAGAGACTTGCAGTCACTCTGAGAGTCCTGGCATCACGTTGCCCAGCAGCTCGTTCATGCTTCCTGTTTCCGCTTTGTCGACCTCTGCTCGCGCGCTATGAATCTACGTCATTTTGACGTCACAATGGGGTTCGTCTACTGGAAAACAACCTTCAAACTGGAACGGAGGTGCGTTGAACAACCCTGTTGGGTGCGCAAGCTCTCTGCTTTTTTTATTACCGCGAGTTTACAGACAGGTCTTTGCTGATTGAGTATCAACCTGGGACACAGCCAATAAACGATCTCTATCGCACCTAACCAGTGGTGTAGTCTAGTTTTTTTGTAGTCAGTATACGGTCATTTGTTCCCTCCGAGCATTAGACTCGCACGTCCCAGAGCGACAACCCCATTGTTTTTTTTTGTAACACGACCGCGTAAAACATCAGCCTCATCTGGCTCATTTTCTGTAGTTCCTCTAACGTTAGAAAGTCTGCTCCAGTGTCAGTCGCAGGGCAGCGTAGCTTCAGGGGCAGGCTTACCAAAAAAATCACTGAAAGAGTGTAGTTTAAATTAGCTTATGTTGCCTAATATCTACTTCAGTGATCCACATTAGTTCATTTCAAATATGCGCAGAGAATGACAGCCAAGGAACTGTGTTGTTGTGTGGTAAGTGTGAAAGTTCTCTCACAAAACAATCATAGTTACGTAACGTTCTCCTTGCGTTTTCGTAAGTGGGTATACTGAAATCCTTGACCTTTCCTAAGTGGGTATACTCCGTATTGCTGCATTTTCGGAAATGAAAACAAGCCGAAACAAAACGAACTATCAAAGAGTTTCGCGATTGACCCCCCGGAAACCACACACCCTCTTAGCGTCCTGGCGATGAAATGGCGGTGAAATGGCGGTACTTTAATTTATACTTAATCCTCCTGTTGTCTAATCTAACCCTTACCCTCACCTTAACCATCACAACTAAAGGCCTAACCTTAACCCTAACCATAACCTAATTCTATCCCTAATCCTAAAACCAAGTCTTAACCCTCAAACAGCCCTTTAATGTTGTGCAGTCCAGCATTTTGGTCCCACAAAGCTATTGGACCCCACAAGTATACTGGACTCCTAGGTTTTTGGTCCCCGCGAATGTAGTTAAACAAGAACACACACACACACACACACACACACACACACACACACACACACACACACACACACACACACACACACACACACACACACACACACACACACACACACAGGCTACAATTACCACACCACGCGCGTGCGGTGTGTTCCAGATGTAATTCTGTAGGATATCATACGGATTGTTGTGCACACATTTTTGTGCGATATCATATTTATTTGAGCTTGAACCTCTTTTATTCCTTTTTAAAATGTTTTTTTCTTATTCTTACAGTAGCTACACTGTACCGGTTTTTATACACCAAATTTTTTTTTTTATGATTTTGGTGCTCTATAAAAACAAAGATTTCTACCATTATATTGTGTTTTTTGTAATGTAATGGTGAGATGATTGATCAGCCAGGAAAACAGAAATCTGTAAAACATAATACCAACTTAGTCTGATATAAAACCACAAGCTGCAAAACCACTTCCTGCTCATGAACATAACCGCTTTGTTTGCTGCGCCGGATGATATTGGCACACATAAACATACACGACAATATCTGGCGATAGTGAGGTAACCTCAGACAATAAACTAACTAAAGTAACTAAAGTTTTATTCTCTGTGGGTAAGCAAAGATAAAACCAGCTGCAGATAATATTACTTTTGGTCGGGGAATATGAGTTCAGGTTCGATATTTTCTATGGATGCACTTTTAATTTCTGGGTTTTTTCTTTTCTTTTCTGTTTCTTTCTGATTTCATGGGTTTCAACTTGTTATATTTCCAACACAGCTATGTACATGAGGAAAGTCTGCACATAGTTTAACTTTTGGTGGTGAGATATTGAGAAGATTGTGCCTTTTGTTCTCATGTCTCACGCATGGCTCAATATTCTGTGGATGATTTTTAAATGCACTAACGTAAACTAGACTTAAACTAAACGTAAACTAAACTAAGAGTAAACTAAACTAACCGTGAACTAAACGTAAATTTAAACAAAACTAACCTAAACATAAACTAAATAAAACGTAAACTAACTTAAACATAAAGTAACCTAACCTAAACTAAATAAAACGTAAACTTAAACGTAAACTAACCTAAACTAAACTTAAACAAAACTAACCTAAACGTAAACTAACTTAAACGTAAACTAACTTAAACGTAAACTAACTTAAACATAAAGTAACCTAACCTAAATTAAAAGTAAACGTTAACTTAAACAAAACTAACCTAAACGTAAACTAACTTAAACATAAACTAACTTAAATGTAAACTAACCTCACCTAAATTAAAAGCAAATGTCAACGTAAACTAAACTTAAATGTAAATTTAAACTCAACTTAGCTTGACATGTGAGTATATGGGTATAAATAATGTATTAATGCATGTCATTAAAAGGAAAATAAAACACGCCCTGGGAATGAAATGTGATTCTGAGAATGAATTTCTCTTTTTGTGACAAACTGTCATCTCTGAACCTGGCAGCCCTCCACCCACAGTGATATCACCAATATGCTTCTCTTTTGAGTTCACTTGTTTCCTGTGCTGTGGCTTCAACCTCTAATTCTGCTTTCAGAAGCCTCCAACTTCTCCATTTCATGTGCTGAGGAAATATTTTTAGTATATATAGTGTATTAGCTTTGTGTTTTTAAAATGGGTGCTGTTGCTCTTCTGGTTTTGACTTCTTTATTTGTCCTTTTTTAAGCTCTGCATAAAAAAATCTAAGTTGTGTTTTGACACATCCACCAATCAGTAAAGAGTCAGTGCAAGACAGAAGACTCATAAATAAAAGCACTTAATAAATAAGATAAGATTACGCTGAAGTATGGGGGTTTTTTCTTGCCGTTAGCTGTGGTGTTTTTGCCAGATATTGATCTGAGTCAGAACATTGTGACGGATTATTTTGAACCCTTGTGGTTAATAACAAAAGAATTCCTGAGGCATAATGGGTTTTTTTTTAAATCACATTACGGTAGTTTTCTTTTTCACAAAAGAATGTAATTTACATTACTCGAT
The DNA here is from genome assembly GCA_025617405.1 of Perca schrenkii. Taxonomy (NCBI): domain Eukaryota; kingdom Metazoa; phylum Chordata; class Actinopteri; order Perciformes; family Percidae; genus Perca; species Perca schrenkii. The sequence goes on along the minus strand of CM046791.1, from coordinate 3,131,388 downwards.
ACAGTTTTTTATATATATCATGATATATTTAACGATGTATATATTTTTTGTATATTTGTACATGTACAACAAAGTTTGATCCAGTTCTATCGGTGCAAAAACATCAGCAAAAATGCAAAACAGGTAAATAATTAAGTAGAACAGAGCCTCTAAAAGTCTCATAAAGAACCAAAAGATTGTTAAAAAGAAAGTAAAGACATACAAACATAGCCTAAAGTGATAAAAATAATTCATCAAGATTATTAACTCAAACTATACAACAAGCTGTTGTTTTTAAATGCATGAAACAGTAAATGTGTTTTAATATCAGCCTTCACTAAACAGAAAAGTGCTTCTCACCCATCTCCAGAAGTGCTGTGTCTTCTAGTCTCCGGCGTGACAGTGTTTGGTGACAGCAGCTCATGCGGCTCCCTCTTCAACTTGACATCACGAAACAGGAAGTTGTCTCCACACGTCAGTTTCATTGGTTGTTCTGCTCGCACCGCGGCAAATGAGTCTGGGAAACTGAGTTTCTTTTCCGTTACTCAAGGTTCTGTTCTCTGTTTCATCACCTGATTCTCAGACCAAAAAACCACCAGCTGCGTTGAAATTGTTTGCTCTTTGTCTCAATTTGGAGGAAAAAGGCGACAAAAAAAAAGTGACGTCGACGTTGAAAAATGCGACAGAAAAGGTGACAACAAAAGCCACTTGAAAAAAGCATAAAAAAGGTGACAAAAACATTGAAAATGGCGACCAATAATAATTTTTGTCACTTTTTTTAAAAATCATTTTTATCCAAGTTTCTGTAATTTTTTCAATGTTTTCTTCATTTTTCCCGACATTTGTGTCACTTTTATCCAAGCTTGTCCTTTTTTTCCGTTGTGTCTGGCAATTTTTTCTGCTCCTTTTGATGTTTTGGGGATTTTTTTCCCCACGTTTTTGAAAGCTTTTTACAACATTTTTGTCACTTTTGTCAATGTTCTTTTATCATTTTTTTTCTTCAAATGCTATAAAATTGAATAAAACACCCAAATTCAATGACAGTAGGGAACAGATCATTTATTCTACTTGTGAAGAGCGCTGTATGGAACCATCCACGTTACTTTTTTTTAAATTTGGTTGAAAGAAACCCAAATTTCTGATAGAGAAACCTTTTGAAAATGGGTCGAATTTGACCCAGAGGACAATAGGAGGATAAAACAAGTCTTGGAGCTGTCTAATTACTGATGAACTATATATTACACATAGATCAGATTAAACAGCGTGCAATCTGGATCAGATATCAGAAAGAATAGAAATCACTTAGTTTGTTCTTAAAAATGTGTTTTTCAGCACGGAAATGCATCTTGAGTTTGAAAATAATATGACATAGGCTACGTGTGTGTGATAATGTGTGTAAAGGGAGAGACATTTCCTGTGGTTACCAAATATCTTCTTAGAAGTATAACCACCAAGTATTAAAAACCACAACGAGTGGGTATTTTGAAAGCATCTTGCTTCCTTAATTTATTATATGAGTGTAACTGGAAAATAAAAACACAACACAGACAGAGGGTTATTACGGTTCTATATAAGTACTGGTTATGGTAATAATGGTTCAGCTGGATGGTGACGTAGCTGTACCTCACTGCAGCAAGGTGAGAAGTCAATTGTTGCTTTGTGAGTGCATCATATCGTTTGAACTAAAAGGGTAATTTCATTTATTTTGGGCATTTTAGGCCTTTATTTATAGGATAGCTGAAGACATGAAAGGGGAGAGAGAGAGAGAGGGAATGACATAAACCTCTATGGGTGCCTGCATTATGAGGTGAGCTACCCAGACGCCCATTTCTTCATTTTTTTGCTGTTTTTGCCGCTGACAGGCTCCGATTATTATTCTAAAGGGGCTGACGCACCAACCCACCAATAATCGGCCGTCGGACAGTCTAGGGCGAGATCGGTGACTCGAGTCTGTTCGGTGTGCATCGGAGGAGCTGTCGGCCTTCATTTGGGCCGACCTGACTTGCTGGGTCGGAGGGCGGGCAGTCGGACTCAATGACCAACCTGATTGGTGGTGTGCTAACCCAGAAATGGCGAATCAAATCCTGAATCAAATTGGGAGTTGAGTGTATGGCTACATCCTTGTTAATAACGCATTAAGCATACACATTTGCAAACCCCTGACGCACAATGACATACTCTACTGATGTAATCCTTAAAAGCTGATTTATGGGCGCCTGGGTAGCTCATCTGGTAGAGCAGGCGCCCATTTACAGAGGCTTAAGGCGCTCACACACCAACCCGATAGGGCTGGTCCGAATTCCATTTTTTGAGCTTCGAAGCTTCGGTAGTAATGAGCATCGAATATTCGAAGCTTCGGAACATTATTATCTCTAATAAAGGCAGGAATCTCTATGTGTCTGTCTGTTTGTTAGCATTGTGATTATTTTGAGAACCTTTCATCCAAACGACTTCACAAGGGAGTGCAGCAGTGTCGTATTTGGTGCAATATAAATAGACAGGCCAGACGCGTTCAGAATTAATAAACTTTTAACCTCTCGAGGATCACCCTCCCGTCAACGGGACACTTTGTGACTGGGGCGTCGCTGTAACCTCGATAAAACTTCCACTCATGAGCGTTTTTAAAACTTTAAAGCATTAAATCTTTAAAATATAAAGCCATGTACACAACTGTTACAAAGTAAAAGAAAATAAAACAATTTAGCCGTAATCTGAGCAGCCGAGAGTGCATGCATACCTGTTGTCGTTGTCCTGTCAGTAACAAAGTGGTACAAAGTGGTATTTTGACCAAAACTTGATTTTCATAAATCCCCAAGAGTCCGAGGAAATGTAATATCCGAGCTTTATATTCCAAAACGATCTCTTCGCCTTTCTGGCCGAATCACAACGGAAAAACGCAAAACAGTTTTCCATTTCCGCACTTGTTATCTTCGCTAGCTTCTCTGCCCAGCTCGCTAAATGCTCGAAGTGGGCGCGGCGTCATTGTGTACCGACAGTCTCTTCTTCTTCTTTGTAGTTTATTGGCGTTTGGCAAACCAACTTAAATGTGCATTACCGCCACCTACTGGACTGGAGTGTGAACGAGAGATAAATGCAGAAAATAAATAAACCAAAATAAAAAAATATAAAAAACGAATATTCGAATGTCAAATTTTAAAATCGAATACCAACCCACCGAACAAATATTTGAATATTCGGGTCCAGCCCTACAACCCGATTATCGGCCGTCGGACAGTCTAGGGCGAGATCGGTGACTCGAGTCTGTTCGGTGTGCATCGGAGGAGCTGTCGGCCTTCATTTGGGCCGACCTGACTTGCTGGGTCGGAGGGCGGGCAGTCGGACTCAATGACCAACCTGATTGGTGGTGTGCTAACCCAGAAATGGCGAATCAAATCCTGAATCAAATTGGGAGTTGAGTGTATGGCTACATCCTTGTTAATAACGCATTAAGCATACACATTTGCAAACCCCTGACGCACAATGACATACTCTACTGATGTAATCCTTAAAAGCTGATTTATGGGCGCCTGGGTAGCTCATCTGGTAGAGCAGGCGCCCATTTACAGAGGCTTAAGGCGCTCACACACCAACCCGATAGGGCTGGTCCGAATTCCATTTTTTGAGCTTCGAAGCTTCGGTAGTAATGAGCATCGAATATTCGAAGCTTCGGAACATTATTATCTCTAATAAAGGCAGGAATCTCTATGTGTCTGTCTGTTTGTTAGCATTGTGATTATTTTGAGAACCTTTCATCCAAACGACTTCACAAGGGAGTGCAGCAGTGTCGTATTTGGTGCAATATAAATAGACAGGCCAGACGTGTTCAGAATTAATAAACTTTTAACCTCTCGAGGATCACCCTCCCGTCAACGGGACACTTTGTGACTGGGGCGTCGCTGTAACCTCGATAAAACTTCCACTCATGAGCGTTTTTATAACTTTAAAGCATTAAATCTTTAAAATATAAAGCCATGTACACAACTGTTACAAAGTAAAAGAAAATAAAACAATTTAGCCGTAATCTGAGCAGCCGAGAGTGCATGCATACCTGTTGTCGTTGTCCTGTCAGTAACAAAGTGGTACAAAGTGGTATTTTGACCAAAACTTGATTTTCATAAATCCCCAAGAGTCCGAGGAAATGTAATATCCGAGCTTTATATTCCAAAACGATCTCTTCGCCTCACAATGTTGAAGTTTCTGGCCGAATCACAACGGAAAAACGCTAAACAGTTTTCCATTTCCGCACTTGTTATCTTCGCTAGCTTCTCTGCCCAGCTCGCTAAATGCTCGAAGTGGGCGCGGCGTCATCGTGTACCGACAGTCTCTTCTTCTTCTTTGTAGTTTATTGGCGTTTGGCAAACCAACTTAAATGTGCATTACCGCCACCTACTGGACTGGAGTGTGAACGAGAGATAAATGCAGAAAATAAATAAACCAAAATAAAAAAATATAAAAAACGAATATTCGAATGTCAAATTTTAAAATCGAATACCAACCCACCGAACAAATATTTGAATATTCGGGTCCAGCCCTACAACCCGATTATCGGCCGTCGGACAGTCTGGCGAGGTCGGTGACTCGAGTCTGACCTGCTGGGTCGAAGGGCGGGCAGGTCGGACTCCATGACCAATCTGATTGGTGGAGGGCTAACCCGGAAATGGCGAGTGGGATGAGCCTAACGCCTCTCAAAATCTGACGAAAATCTTTCAAACTGACCTTTGTCGATCTGAAATGAAGACAGATTCAGATTCTACTTCTCGCTTAAAATGTGTTCAGAAACACGTTTCGGTGAATTATCTTTCGTAAAATACAAGTTCGTATTCCAAACCATAATGCCCGGTTGAAAAATCCGGGAGCAGCCAGACCCACGTGACGCGTTCGTCCAATCAGCTGCCGGTTTTCTTTTTTTGGGGCGACAATACAGATTAGCGCCGCCTGCTGGTAAGGAGATGTATTACATTTGAGTTCATCTACAAAAATCCATTTATAATGTTTATACAGTTTAATATTTACGTATTTGTGTTTAAACAGTCAGTACTTGGGCGCCTGGGTAGCTCACATGGTGGAGCAGGTGCGCCCATATATAGAGGGTTACTCCTCGATGCAGCGGCCGTGGGTTTGACTCCAACCTGCGGCCCTTCGCTGCATGTCACCCCCCCTCTCTCTCTCCCCTTTCAAGTCTGCAGCTGTCCTATAAAAATAAAGGCCTAAAATGCCCAAAAATAATCTTAAAAAAACCCATAAACAGTCAGTACTTGCATATATTTACATGTTTTATTATTTACATCAGCAGTTAAGAATTTACCTCTGTGGATTTCCTCACATTTACCCAAGTCTAAGTTCTGCTAGCGTCTGATTGGTTAGTTCAGCTACACGTGATTGCGTAAAAAACAAATAACTGTTGTTGTGGTTGTTGTGGAGCTGATGAAGTGGGAAGAACAGTCAAGTGCTGCTTAACATTTATCGGCCTCCATCCAGCTGTTTCTTCTTATTTAGAGTGATGCAACCACCACATATCGAACTCTCACGTTAGATTATTCTAAGTGTCTGACAACATTATGGAAAGGATCCCTACAGAGATGGACCTTCTTTTTAAAGAGTAAGATCCTTTTTGTTTAACATGAAACAGCCCCGAAATCACCATCACCAAACTCCACCAGACTCCATGTAAATAATCAGGACTTTTAGCGTGTATAGAGCCAGCATATCTCCACCAGACTCCATGTAAATAATCAGGACTTTTAGCGTGTATAGAGCCAGCATATCTCCACCAGACTCCATGTAAATAATCAGGACTTTTAGTGTGTATAGAGCCAGCATATCTCCACCAGACTCCATGTAAATAATCAGGACTTTTAGCGTGTATAGAGCCAGCATATCTCCACCAGACTCCATGTAAATAATCAGGACTTTTAGCGTGTATAGAGCCAGCATATCTCCACCAGACTCCATGTAAATAATCAGGACTTTTAGCGTGTATAGAGCCAGCATATCTCCACCAGACTCCATGTAAATAATCAGGACTTTTAGCGTGTATAGAGCCAGCATATCTCCACATGTAAATGGGTGAATTAAGGGTTTATTTCAACCAAACCAAAGTGGTGATTATTGGAACAGTGGAAAGATGAACCAAGACGGCTTTTAGTAGTTTGATTTTTGTTTCTGTCCACTTTGAATGAAGTGAAGACATCAAAAAGGGATTTTACAGAGTCACACAACACAAGCATACGGTTTTGACTAAGAGAGTAAAGTGTGAATTTAAATTCAAAGAACCTCAATCAAGGAAGCGAGCACTTCTTCATTTCAAGAAATATGAGTAAAGTAAACGTCCTGTGTTACCGAAACATTACATGCAGAAATGCAAATGTAGAGCCACACTGACATAGTGTGAGCTGTGGTGTAGAGGACTGGTTGTCCAGAGTTACTGTGAAGCCAACCCTATGTTGTGTATGGTGTGCTAATAATAATCTGAGCCTGTCAGCAGCAAAAACAGAAGCTGAAGGGTAACATCGGAGCCTGGTTCTCGCTCAATACTGGACCAGTTTCAACGTTTTTTTTGTTCACATTAGACATCAATGCATGGGTGAAAAACGGGTCCAGGGTGAAGAATACTGAAATCAGCCTTTAAAACAAAGCTTTCAACACTGACCTGAATGGGAAGTTTTATTGTAGATAAAACTGCTGCTGTGCTAACCTGAAAAGTAGAATAAATTTGCTGCTGAAATTACTTTATAATGTCAAAAACCCTTTCAAGTGGAGTCACTCAACACAAGCATGTCACTTTGACTCATCCAGCTGAGTCAACACAAACCAAGAGCACACATGTAGGCAGTGGTGGAATGTAACTAAGTACATTTAGTCCAGTACTGAACTTAAAGGTGCACTATTTGATTTGATTTGATTTATTTAATTGTAAGAGAGTGCCTTACACATGATAAAAGGATATCAAATACAATCGAGGATAAAAATACAATAAAGTCCAAGACTTATTTCCATTGTGGTCCTCAACACACATCAGTACAAGACAAGATACTCAATGACATAACATAAAAAAAAATTTTCTTAAATAAATAAAAATAGTAACTTAACCTTTAATTTATTCCGCAACCCTCTCTAGTAACCAGACCTGTTGTGGTGGTGTTTTTTTTTTTTGTATTGGTCTTCTTAATGTTCTATCAGACTATAATTACTTGAGTCAAAAAAAAAACTTAGGGTTAAAAAAATTTTTTTTTAAATATACCATTTAAAAAAATCTAGGTTTCATTAAAGTTGTGTGTTAAACAAGATGAAGAATTGTTTTTTTTGGAAAGCGTGGCCATACGTGGCTATATGTAGTTTGCTGCTAGCATGGAGGCTGAAGTCGTTTTTTTTTATAAATTTTATATTCTACTCCGCTACATCTCAGAGAGAAATATTGTACTTTTTACTCCACTACATTCATCTGTTACAGCTTTAGTTACTAGTTACTTTACACATTAAGATTACAGCACACAGAACACATGTAGT
>CM046791.1:2933903-3118903 GCA_025617405.1 Perca schrenkii | reverse complement strand
AGGAACACCTGTGCAATAATCGTGCTGTCTAATCAGCATCTATTCCCTCGGCAAAGGATAAGTGCTCACTAACACAGATTTGGACACATTTGTGAACAATATTTGAGCGAAATAGGCCTTTTGTGTACATAGAAAAAGTCTTAGATCTTTGAGTTCAGCTCATGAAAAATGGGGGCAAAAACAGAAGTGTTGCGTTTATAATTGTGTTCAGTGTATATGGATATAAAATATGTAAATGCATTTGTAGAGGCTGACATAAACCGCCAAATTTAAAAGAACGCATAAAGTGAAATGGGCAAAGTGAGTAAGTAAGGTGTGATCATAACAAAAAAGGTAGTAACAGAGCATTTTGGAAATGCAGTTTTTCTGCAGACTGTTGTCATTCTTCAATCTTTTAATTTAGAATTTTGTAGGACACTTATTTTGCCATTCGGCCCAAACAAATTTTAACTGAAGGATGTGAGAGAAGTAAAATCAGATCTTTCGTGTGAAATTGAAACCTATGCATTAGTGGTGAATTCCCCAGCTGTTGCCTCATTCCAGGAAACCGATTGTAGAGCACATAATCGGAGTCTCTGTGTACGTCTGAGTTCCTGTTAGACCTCTGAAAATCCCTCAAGGTGTTCTGTTATTTCAAGCTCTTCTAAAATGTTTGCAGCCTACGGTATCACGATACCTCTTTGTTCATTTATTTATATTTTATTATGAAGAATGTTTGTGCATTACAATAGACTCTGGAAATAAACATGAATAATGCAAAAGGATACAGGATGCCCTTTTTCTATTCAATATCACTTTGTTTCATTTTCATTTATTGACTGACCTCAAAGCTCAAAAGAGCAACCATTTTTGTTCCATGATATAAACAGTGAACTTTCATACTCAATTAAAATGTCACGGCATTCGCTTCCCGTTACTATGGCACCATAACAGCAAATAATATTACTTATTATTAGAGATCGGTTATGCACACAAATGCAACCTCAGACCAGCGAGATCCAAACAATAAAATAAAATAATGCTGACTTATGTTTTATTCTCTGCAGAATGTCCCTGAAAAGTTAAGGACTTGAAATGAAAGAGACAGTTTTACACTCACAGTTAAAGGGGAAGTGAACCGTTGTCTTCATTTCCCGCTAAAAATCAACCCGTTCTCTCTCCCACCACGTCAACGAACGGACGCAAAACGCGGCCTTGCCGGCTGTGGGCGGAAGCTCTGAGCGTAGAGCCGCGCGCGATATTTCTTATCCCACTATGGCCACGCCAAGACCTGCCCTTCAACAGCATTCACACACTACTATTGGCCAGGCGTCCAGCTTACGTGTACAGGTCCTATCCCCTGACCAATCCCAAAACCCCTAACCTTAACCACTCGAGGTGAAATGCGGAACCCCAACCAATCGAGCTGCTTCGTAGGGCGGGTCTTGGCGTGGACATAGTGGGATTCGTAATTTTGCGAGCCGCGGACCTCCAAGATTTTTGTAACAATGCGTGCACCGCTTTGCAACGATTGGCTACGAAAAAGAAGTCTGTTCTTTGAGCCGCTCGGCCTACTGCTGTAACCGCTTTGACCACAATCCGTATCAACGACCAGATGGTTTGCAGCGCCCCGATCGCGCTAAATGCAGGATGCATAAAAATATGTTTGACCCCTCAGTCACATTAGCTACAAGAGACAGAGACAAAGCGGCAGACTGCCGTTCATTTTCAACCGGAGTGGCCGTTTACCAGCGACAAGAGACGAGCTCGCCGCTGCCATGAGCAAGGCGGGGGCCAAAATAGACAAGAAGTCCGTTTTATGCAAATGCTGAGCAATGCGACAAAGCGACAGCCAATCGGAGTAAAGATAGCGTGACGTATGTCAGTGGAAGAAAATAATTCAAGCTGGCGGAAAACGCTTCAGGACATCGTTATTTCTGTATATATCCGATAAATTTGGCATTTCATCTCATATGTTTTGTTACTTTTATCGAGAAATAAATACTTTTACTTTTTACCTCTGAAGTAACTTTTAAGACGTGCTTGAAGGTAGCACCGGGAAAATGGTAGGCTAGGCACGCCCAGGAGCGCACACAAGCGAGTGCATGTCGCTCTCTTTTGTAGCTAATGTGACCGTGGGGTGAGTCAGCAGCTCTCCGCGTCAGATACACAAGACGCACAAGGCAACCTGTAACCCTTGTGTTGTCTTCCCGTCAACTTTTGTTGGTTTTAGCTTTTTCCAACGTTTTAAAATGGTTACACTTTTCTTCTACACATTTTCAGCGCTTATTTCTACGTCCCCTTTTTTCCTGATATAAAACAAAAACCTTGTTAGTGGTATAAAATAACGATTTATTTTTACTTTACCAGTGGCCCGAACACAGGACTTCAATTAGGAGACACCAAGGGTACAGATCCAGAGCGTAAAAAGAGTGACGCCAAGAGTCCCGACCGAGCGCGTAGAAATACTGCAGCGGAGGGGATTACATTAGAAAGCCCACTGCGTCTGACCGCTAAAAGGAGACGTTTTGCGTCAGTAACTAACGCCAAAGGCCGCAGACCAAGCATCGGTTTCTGACACGCTGGGAGAGAGAACGCGTCGACTAAATCCACCCAGAGCACAGCAAACATTTTTTTTTTTTTTATATTCACTTCAACCACATTGAGATCAGAACTAAAAAACATAGTTTGAAATTCACACAAAAATCAATCACATAAAAAAGGAAAAAAAAAATTCAGTCTGCCGGTAAAGAAAAGGCAAAAACAAGGCAAAGGATTATACTGTAGCGGGTACCACTATCTTTGATTTTTGAATTCTCTCTCCTGAAATGTACAGGAGCGTTTGCTACAAGTGACAACAAAATCATACCTGAAACAGAAGTGAAGTCACTTTGTAAGGAATGTGGACTAGAAGTGCTATTTAATGCTCACAACAAAACGGAATTTAAGACTTAACAAAAAGGCCAATATTGTACTGCATCACATTTATAGGAAAAGAGATGGATATCTGGGGGGGAGAGGGGAGGGAGTATTGGTCCGACTAAATTATACCATCAGTTGCTCACAACATCAACAATTTAATTGGAATTGCCTTTTTTGAAGGAGAGATTTTGAAAGCGTCTGGCCCACAATTACCATCCGTTGATTGGTCCATGCTGCGGAGGATCGTTTGCTCCGTTTCAGCCCGATCGGCTCACTTGTGTGCGAGGATTGACTTTGGGAAAGGGAGAAAGGGGGAGGTGGGCTAGATAAGCTCGACGTAATTGGCTGGGAACATTCCAAAATGGCCGTCTGGGCTGAAGCCCCGCCACCAGCCCTCGTCTATCATCTCGATCCCGGTGATCATATCGTCGGGGTCGAACGAGATCTCCGTGTCATCAGCTGAAGGAGAAGAGCAGTGTCTCATGAACGGCAGCAAAGTTACTCAACAACTCAATGCCTATTTTTTTTTCCCCCCTGGCATTTTAGGCCTTTATATGGCAGATATTTTATACATGCCTGCAAATAAATCTTCTCAGAAAATGTTGGACTCAGTACACCATGCAGCACTAAGATTTGTAACTAATTCTGGTTTTCGTACTCATCGCTGTAGTAGGGCTGGGTGATATGCACAAAATCAAATATCATGATATTTTTGACCAAATACCTCGATATCGATAGCGCAACAATATTGTAGTGTTGACTATTGGTGCTTTCACACAACATTTACACAATGAGATTTTAGATAAATAATCATCAGTAATGTGGATATAATGACTAAGTGTATAAACAGGGTTTATGCAGGAATCTTGAAGTTCATTTTAATACCTTTTACAGACTTTTTCAAGACCTTCTCAATATTTTTTAATACCTCACCGCCACTTCAAGCTGTAACCATTTACATCAGTGATACTTTTAACTTAACAGTTTTAGTTTGTGATAAAGACTATAGACCACTCTGATACAAAAAAATCAAAGCACTTGCTGTGCCGCCCAGAGCCACTCTGATGTCGGCTGCAGAAGATGAGGAAGCAGAGACAGCCCGGGTCGTAGCTGTAGCTTCAGGTGCGACTGCCGGTGGTGTAACGACGTTGGCACTAGGTTGTGGTGGTGCAACGCGATTACCACAGAAGCTGGCGATGGAGAGCTGCCGCTCTCGGCGGCTAGCAGCGGCTTTGTGGCTAGCACAACACACTTTAACGAGTTAAGTTCCATTGACACAATACTTATTTTTTTCTTGCACAATGAACAATATACCTCCCTGACATTCCCCTCGACTGGCTGCAGCCACGCTTTGAAGTCCGGCATTTCCAGCCAGGACGCTGCAAATTTGCACTTCCCCATTCTGTTCATGCGTTCACCAACCTTCTCTTAAAAACATTTCGGTGCGTTGTAATACGCACTGGGAACGCCAGAGCGTACATTGTGCTTTTGAACTTCTGCCCGCCCGCCCGCTCTGGTGCTCTCAGAGGTAATTTACGAACGCACCCACAATAGCCTAGTTTTTTATGTACCTGTTCGTTTTTTTAATAAAAATGACTAAATTCACACACTTTTACGATGTTTTTGGGACTCAAACTGTTGGACAGCTAATTCAGAAAAAATACTTTCAAAATTTAAGACTTTATAAAGCCGTGATAAGACTTTTTTAATACTTTTTAAGGGTCTTAATTTTCCCAAAATTGATTTATCACCTTTTAATACTTTTCAAGACCCCGCGGATACCCTGATAAAAGGCAAATAATAGAACAGTTACAACGGGCTGGTAGGTTCATGAAATGACATCACTTTACTGTAATGCAGCCTTTAAAACCAGGAAAAGACACTTACGTCATATCACAATATTCAAAATCTAAGACGATATCTAGTTTCATATCGATATATCGCCCAGCTCTACACTGTAGCCTGTATGAGAGCGTTGGTTGGCCTTCTTTGCACAATCGCAGGTTGGAGCATTGGTATATTTTTCTCTTTAAAAAGGCCATACTGGGTAAACTGCCTCCTTACTTATGTTCCCTCCTGACTCCTAAAGTCACTACCAGTAAATCTAATCTTCAATCATATGGGCAAATCATGTATGACATTCCCTGAACGTGAACTGTCTTCGGTGAAAGTGCCTTTGAAGGTTTTGCACCCTCATCCTGATATAAATTGCAGAATCATCTTGAATTAAACTAACCTACCAACAATGAGACAGTTTAAAGTTAGGATAAAAGGACTATTTGAGAACTAAAAGCACATGTGCTGTTACTGAGCGCTGCTGGTGATTATGTTGAGATGATGTTAAATTGCCTACTGTTTTTCACTGTATATTGTAATATGGAACTACTATACTGCTTTCTTGGCCAGGACTTCCTTGAGAAAGAGATTCTGAATCTCAATGGGATTATTTCCTGCTAAAATAAAAGGTTAATAAAGGGGAGGAACGACATGCGACAAAGGGCCGCAGGTTGAAACCGAACCCGCGGCCGCTGCTGCAAGGAGTGAGCCTCTGTACATGGGGCGCACGCTCTACCAGGTGAGTTACCCAGGCACCCAACTCAATGCCTATTTTAAAACAAAAGTTCATTAGCCTATAATTCCTACTCTGCAAACAAAACAACCAACCCTAACTTACATATACCTTACTGGAGTTAACATAATATACGTGCAGTCCCTTGATTACACTCCAGTCATCTCCGCCAGGCGTTCGGTCGTGTGTGTGTGTGTGTGTCTGTCTCAGATACTACAGCACCCATTAGCCTCCTGTTTTATGACCGTTGTGTAAGGAGCTGTCGTGGTTGCAGCGATTTGGTGGCACTGAGCCCCGAGAGCAGAGATAACGAGAGGGGAGGAACATCTTTCAACACAGCAATGTACATCCGTTGAGGCTTTTTTTTTTTTTACCGTCCCCGACTGCGGACTCCTCTTCACCGGCCGGTTGGGCCCGCAAGTTATCAACAACTGCCTCGGGAGCAAAAGACATTTCCGGCAATAAAAACAAGCCTGACCTCGTCTGTGGCAGGCCACATTTTGGCCTTTGTCGCGGCTTAAAAAAACAGACATCCGTAGTAAAGTTTGCTCTCGTTCTTGAACCGGAGCTTCTGCAGATTAATTCCATACCTGATATATTATAATGCACTAAAGTTAGGCACGATACGAGATGAATAAATCTTTATTTGTGTTATCTTTGCCACTATCTTGACTGTATGGGAGCCCGGAGGGACTGTTAAGTGAGATTTAACTCTTCTTTGTTTGGGAGGAGAGAGACAGACACCTGGCGGAGATTTGCGCTGTACTGAGAGCACTTTTCTAGTTTTATTTTTATTTTTTTTTACTCTAGCTGTTAAAAATTAAAAACAGGCCCTTGGGGATCACACCTGAGCCAGTAAACCCCTTATCCTAGCACCATAACTATTGAGAGGAGAGCTGCAGTTAACGGGTGCGGCTGGTATTTGTAACTGACCAAAAGGACTATTGGGTTGGTTGCTACATCAGAGGATGCAGGGCAGACACTTCGAAGCAGGCAGTTAGAAGCTAGGCCTGTCTCCTCGCCATCAGCTTAAATAACCCTTTGTCTTGGGATGGGACCCTTTACACAGAGAGTTAACTGGGATCTGACACAAGCTAAAAGGTTATTGTAACAGACATTATTTGCCTAAAAGCCGTTCTGTCCTCTTGACCTCCCAAAACTCTGTGAAAAACCTGCAGTAGTAGAGCGTGAGTGTGCTTTTTATATGTGAAGGGGGCACGTCCAAGCTAAAACAGGGTTACTCTTTAATATTAGTGACATTTACTTAGCCTACTTAACTGTTACGGTGTAGTTGTGTAGCGATAGAAAACTCACCAGCCTGGTAGTCATACAAGGCTCTGGCACAGGTGCCTCTGTCTGGTGTCTCGTCGGCTGTCACCTCGTACAAGTTGTTCTCCTCCACGGGGGGCTGGAATAAAGACAAGTTGTGGTCCGGGAATTATTTACATGACGAAAGAAAACAGTCAAAGCATTTCCTGCAAAAGGTAAATAAACAATCACCTGAGCAGGCTTTTCATAAGCCGTCTCCTGGACGTAGGAGTTGGCAGCCGGTGCCTCCTCTGAAAAGAGAGATTACCATCAGAGAGGTGTCTGAGCAAGGCTTTCTACCTGCCAGCAGGTGGCAGCAACAGCAGCTGTGTGGCTGGAGGGTAATAATATGTGCTTATGACAAAAAAAATCATTTTTAAAAAGAAGCAGATGGGAGGGTTGGAAAGCTGACGCTTAACACTGAGGCTACCATCTACACTACTTTGTTTTCACTATTTAAGCGGCGTTTTGAGACAAAACTGATCTCCGTCCACACAAGAGTTTTGGCTCCAGCAGCAGAACTAATCTCTGTCCCTATAGACCTCTTCCACAGCAGAAATGGAGACATGTCATAGTAGGAAAAGTATTAAAAAACCACTAATGATGGCTGCATTCCACTTAGGAGAGGCCCTGGTATTGGGCATGTTGACTCACTGGAATAGCTTACTGGGAAACTTGATGGAATTGAGTCATCGTTAAGGTTATCAATGTCAGCTGTGCTTTTCCTACTACGACAAGTCAAAATGTCTGCTGTGAAAAAGGTCCATTAACACATCTGACATCACATATCGCATGACCGTTCACACACACTAAGCATGTGCGTTATGGTGTAAACAGGAAGCAGATTGTCTGACATTACTCTGTGGTTGAAGGTCATGGATGTAGAAGTTGAAAAAACTGAAAATACTTTAGGAGAAAGAACAACAACGGTGAAAAGTAAGAGCAGGGATTTATTATCTTGGAGCGATGACGAGGTGGAACAGTTACTGAAAGGTCTGTAAGCTACCTAACTGATTGACTGACTGATGTGTGTCGTCGTTTCCAAATGTCTCCGTTTGTGTCCGTCCAGACTACAGAGCAACCCCGGAGTTTTAGAACCAAAACTGGAGCAGCAGTGTTTCCAAATGTCTCAGTTTTAGGGGCTCGGAAACGCCGCAGTAGTGCGGACGCCATGCGTAAATGTAGCAAAAGATATTCGTTTTAAAACAAAAACGTAGCAGTGTAGATGTCGCCCGAGGCTGGTGTTGAGTGAAAACGGGCCCCACCTTCACACTGCTCCTGGGGGGTGGCCTCCTGCTCATCATACTCACAGCGGGACTGTCCATCATCCACATCAGGCTCTTATCACCCAAAACACAAGCACAGACACACATGTACACAGGGGAACTCATTCACAAGTCCACACAGGCTGGAAACCACCAACCTCAGACATAAGGGGTATGTTGGCACGGCTCACTTGAGGAATAACAAAATAATAATCTGGAAGTTTCTTCAGAAACAGAAAAGGACATTGAATGGAAGAATGGCTCATGATGAAATATGGGTTTATAAGGAAGATGAAGAGGATCGCACACAGAAACAACAATGAGAAATGAAGCATGGAGCTTTTAGTTAAGTCTGAGACCGTCACCCAATATGTTTGTATGCATTCCTTTGTGTGTATGTGTGTGTGTGTGTGTGTGTGTGTGTGTGTGTGTGTGTGTGTGTGTGTGTGTGTGTTTGAGCTCACACCTGTGGCACGGACAGGAGAGGCAGAGCCTGCTGGCACAGGAGAAGCTTGGCGCTGAGGGGAGCTGGCTCGCTCACTTTCGTACACTGGCTTAGACAGAAAGGGGCTTTGCAGACGGCCTGAGCAGAGACACACATGGAACCCCCGAAACACAAATGTAGAAAGGGACAAAGTGCAGACCAGTTGAGCAGAAGAAGAAAAGACACCATGATGGAGACACAGTGTTACGTACAGTATGACTAGGAGACAACAAGGCAGTCTGATGGAAGGTTAAAGCGCTGAAAAATATAGCGTTGGGAGGCAATCTCCTTTAGAAAAGAACACCAGCTTGTACAAAGCTGAGAGAGAAGCTAAAAGAGCTTTGCAGTAATGCCGGAGGGGTTGTGACATTTAAAGGGTAACTTATTTTTCAACCTCCCATGTTTGTGTCCAAGTGACTAATGGGAACAACAATTTGAGCAAGACCTCTGCAGTCGGCACCTGCAATACAAGCTGAAATCTAACCACTACGGGTATTTGTGCACCGTCAATTTCCGTCCACTAAAAGTGCAGTTTTTGCGGCCGACATGCTCAGGTTATTATTCTAAGTGTCTGACAACATTATGGAAAGGAACCCTACAGAGATAGACCTTTTAGTTAAAGAGTAAGATCCTTTTTAGTTTAACCAGAAACCGCCCCGAAATCACCATCACCAAACCCACCAGACTCTATGTAAATAATCAGGACTTTTAGCGTGTATAGAGCCAGCATAACTCCACCAGACTCCATGTAAATAATCAGGACTTTTAGCGTGTATAGAGCCAGCATAACTCCACCAGACTCCATGTAAATAATCAGGACTTTTAGCGTGTATAGAGCCAGCATATCTCCACATGTAAATGGGTGAATTAAGGGTTTATTTCAACCAAACCAGAGTGGTGATTGTTGGAACAGTGGAAAGATGAACCAAGACGGCTTTTGGTAGTTTTATTTTGATTCTGTCGACTTTGAATGAAGTGTGTTTTATGTTGATAAAAGTACTGTTTATTTAAATGGAGTCTGGTGGAGTTTGGTGATGATGATTTTGGGGCTGTTTCATGTTAAACAAAAAGGATCTTACTATTTAACTAAAAATGTCTCTCTCTGTAGGGATCCTTTCCATATTGTTGTCAGACACAGAATAATAATCTGAGCCTGTCAGTGAAAGATTAAAAAGTGCACAATTGCTCATTAAAGTTACATTGCAGCTTGTTTTCTTGCTTAATACTGGACCGATTTCAAAAAGGGCCAATACCTGGGTGGGGGCTGGCAGGGGCTGCAGAGGGGACGTCTGAGTCACTGGGAGTTATTCCCCTCTCTCTCTGCTTGAACATCTCTCTGGGGTTCATGGCACGCTGAGAGATGAGAGAAGCTGCCTCCTAGAAAAAAAGGAAATGAATAACGCATACAATAAACATTAGATAGCCACGGATTAATAATGCAGAGGGAAGTGCTGCTGAGAGAAGAACGACAGAACAGACAGATGTCTGATTTCCGTTAATTATCACAGAGAAAGGAGACAGTGCAGTAAAGGCTGGAAGACAGGTGTGTTACGTTAAGCTTAAAAATGGTGTACATTTGGTTAGAAAGAAAAAAAAATGCTTCTTTTCGAGATAGGCATGAAAAAAGAAAGTTTGGCCAGAGGAGAGCACTTTCGGGAAGGGGAACTCACGTTGACCTTTTCCACAGATTCACCTCTCTTGACCGCTTTCTTCTCGGCTGCCTGGTTCTCCTCCTGCTCCTCCTGATAATGTCGATATTAATGTTGGAACTGCTGACATTAGCTACCTTCCTGACCTAAAATGTGTGCACTATCCAAAACTTATTTATCGATCAACATAATTGTAGAAAAGTGGCTAACGCTCAGTCAGTTCCACACCAATACACACTCATTTCAACATCTGATTCCTTGAGTCTCAGTTTACTTCACAAACCTTTTAATTTAAAGTGTAATGTCACACTCACCACGCGTGGTTTCTCCTGGTCTTTACTTTCAACGTCCTGCTGCTGCTGGTACTTCCTGTTCAACAAATGACCGTTTAGAAGACAAGAAGAGGAAATGCAGTATAAACATTTAAAAAAAAAGGTGCAACACATGTGTCACGATTCTCCAAATCCACGATTATGTTGCCAATCGTATGTTTTGTATGTTGTCAAAAACAAGTAGAAACTGTTAATCACAAATCCACGATTTCATTCAATTTTCACATTGGGAATAAGAGCCACTAGATGACAAAAGGGTACTTCTGTGTTTCCCCTACCATTGGGGAAGCACTGACTTTACAACCACAGTTTGAGCTTCTCAAAATGAACAATGTGCAATCGAACGCACCATGGAGTCCCATCAGAGCCCACATGTTTTACCTTCCTTGTTTGTTTCCATAACTCACTCGCTCACGGGGAAGGCAAAATGTTGCCACACCGGTGACTTCAGGGAAGCAGCAGGATTTTACAGTTTTGTTGTTTCTCCGTCATCTCTGACTCCGCTGCAGGCTACCAGTAAGCTAATGTTAGCTTGTGTCTTTAGCTGCATGCTACCTGCGGGTAAGCTAACATTACCCAGTGTCTTTAGCTGCATACTAGCAGCCGGTAAACTAACGTTACCCTGTGTCTTTAGCTGAATACTACCTGCGGGTAAGCTAACGTTACCCAGTGTCTTTAGCTGCATACTAGCAGCCGGTAAGCTAACGTTACCCAGTGTTTTTAGCTGCATACTACCTGCGGGTAAGCTAACGTTACCCAGTGTCTTTAGCTGCATACTACCTGCGGGTAAGCTAACGTTACCCAGTGTTTTTAGCTGCATACTACCAGCTGGTAAGCTAATGTTAACCTGTCTCTTTAGCTGCATGCTACCAGCCGGTAAGCTACATTGTGTCTTTGATTCTTTTCAGCAGACGTGTGCAAAAAGGCGGGGGGAGGAGAGAGAAAGAAAATACTGGGGGAATCGCCAATCCTGCTTTTGATAGTGGAAATCAAAAGCGATTTAAAATTTAAATGCTAACAACCCTAGTGCTACTGCAAACTGCCCTTAACAGTGTGCATTTCCTTCAGTGTCTACCTACTTTTGTTGGTCGATTTGAGTGGACCTCTCCTTGTCCCTTTTGTCCCTCTGCATTGCCTCCTTGGCCTCTCTGTCTTTCCTCTCTTTCTCCATCTTCTGTCGCTCCTCGTCTGCCTTGTGCCGCTCCTCCTGCCGACGTTTCTCCTCTTCTTTCTACAAGCCAAACAGACCGACGAGGTCAGCGTTAGATTTGGCAATGAGCACAACTTTCTGGGTGTATCTGTGACAAGTATGGTGAAGAGCCAAAACTGCAGACAAAAGGACAAAGTTACAACAATGCTTTTGCGACTACGGTTACATTCCTGATGGATAAGAAACTGCCTGTCTTGTGTTTTTAATATAGGCTTTTAAGAGAAATGGAAATGTGTGTCTAGTGTTTCAAAAAGTGCAAACTCATGCCATATTTTGTAGAGTTCTTGCAATTTCAATGAGTCACAAACACCTTACATAAAAATAACAAATGGTAGGCATTTTTAAGCGATAATGAAGCTACTCATGTCACTGTCTCAGAGGTGAAGTCGGCATGATTTTTTGATTTATTGGGATCTCCATTAGCTATTCTTCCTGGAGTCCGCCCAAAACTTGTGCATATATACATCGTAGGGATGTCACGAGAACCTGTACTTTGGTACCCAAAAAAAAAAAAAGGTACCGGGGGATGCAATCTTTCCGGACCTGACGGGGGCAGTATATGTTGTCAAGTGTCCTAGTCTGCCGCTAATTGCTGGAGAAGAAGAAAGCTGAACGATGCAGGAAAACAGAATAGCGCATCATCTCCGTGCACGGCTTTACCGTATATCTACATCAACGGCTTTCACGACAGACAACATGACATCATGACTTTGTGTAAACATACACGCCACTTTACTAAAGCCAAATGCCGTGTTATCTGTACACATTTTGAGCTATCCGCGTGTATGTCTACGCTGTATACAGCGGACGGCAGTCTGCAACGTCACAGAGTAAACATACACGCCACAAGGCTACGGTTGGGTTTAGAAAACGAAGAACGGGGTTGGGTTTAGGAAAAGAACAAAACGTGGAAAGGAAACACACGGGACATGATCCCCTCTCTCCTGGGTGAAAATCCTGTGTTTTTTGCCCTTTCATACTACTCGCTACGGCGTCAATTGACACGCAATCGCAAGGTAATGTAAGTCAATGGAGGCCAAACGGCGTTGATAAACACGCAAAAAAACGAGTATGCGTCTTTATAACACGCAACTAATGGCATACTAATTGGCGTGTCACACATACGAGATCAGTTTACGACAGACTACTAGTTTTCTTTTTGATGTTTTTTTGAACTTTTTAGGTGAGAGGTTAGAGTGTTTAAACACATGTATCGTGACATCCCTACATACTACAGGACCCATCATTCCTGGAGTCTAACCAAAACTTGTGCATCTATACATTGCAGTGCATACATACTAGAGATGCATCGATAGACCGGCCGGTGACCGAAATTGTCCGGTTTTCATGTGCTCGGCCATGACCGGCAGGTCAGTCTGACATATGCCGATTTCATGCCGGTCAACGCTACAATTAACTGACAACATAAGTTATACGAGTTACAGTACTCAAGGACGCACACACGGACGCCACAGCACGGTCTCTTTTCGCTCGCTCGCGGTGTGAAGCGCGTGTCGGGGCTATTCTCCCACATGTAGGGAACCTCGTGAGTTAACCTGCAACATGTCAGCTGTTTGGAAGTTCTTCAGCGTGTGTGCAGAAAATAACAAGTTTGCAATATGCAACACCTGCAAGGAGAAATGTAGGGCATGGAGGGACGACACCAAAAATCAAAATCACATTTGTTTAGAAGGAAATGGTTCTAACATTGCACTTTAGATGGGTGTGAATTTCCCACACCAGGAGTAATTTATATAGTTCTATTTTATAGTGATCCATTATCTGTTCAAAAACATGTTCTATTGTCAGTGCAAAATGTTCTATTAAAGAAAAGATAGAAAATAAATTTGCGTGTGCTGTAAAGTGGTTAGAAAATATGAAATCTGAATCTGTTAAAATCGGTATCGGTACAAAAACACACATAATGAACTTAATAAAAAGTTCAGCAGCCTACCTCTGCCTGAGCCCAGAAGTTGTCTTTGTTGGTCTTTTTGATTTCGGACATCGCGTTGGTCTTCTGGTAGACGGAGCCCTACGTGAAGGAACAGACTATTTAATATCATTGTGTGAACATTTTACATTATAAGAAAGAAAGAAAAACACAGTGGGACCCAACTACTAGAAGTGTTGGTTAGCAAAAATGTACCTAAACCTAATCCATCTCTTTGAATTCTTAAGTCATTTTCCAGGATGTGTGTGTGTTTGAGCAGAGGGAATGGAAACGGTTTTCTTTTATAAAGACAGAAAAATGTAATTGTATGTGAAGATGCAATGACAATAAAAGGCGTTCATGCATTCTTTCATTAGGGATGCTAATTAAAAATGAAATTAGAAGTTGTTAACTGATCATTAACCGTTAAAAGACAAGCAGGAAACGAGTCCCAGTTCAGCTGTCCGGAAAGCTCGGAATTACTTTCCGCAGCCTATTTTTCTTTTATCATGCCAAAAAGTTTTTAATAACATGGTTTTTAACTGTTTAACTTATAATATTAAAATCAATCAGTTTAACGGTTAAACATCGCTATTCTTTAACTGGATATAATTTTAAACTGATCTCACAACAGATATTCGGTTAAATTATTAACATGATGTGCTCGATTTATGTGTGCGAGTTGTTGTAAACAACTATTAGTTCTCGCTTTGCCAGACCTTCCTCCACAGCGCTGCGGAGGAGGGTCTGGCTAGTCCACACAGCATTCCTGGATGGGAGAAAAACGTGCTGTGGTTTATTGGCATTTCTTTAAACCAATCACAATCGTCTTGGGTGGCACTAAGCACCGGACGGAGCCACGGTGCCTCTGCAAAATAGCCTCGGTAAGGAACTTGTTTTGGTGAAACGTGTTTACGTTCAAAATAGTTTTAGTCGTGAAACAGAAAACTCAGATTGGACAGATCGTCTAGCTAGCTGTCAGGATTTACACTAAATAGCTGCTTTCCGACCAGAGGGATTTTTTGCAGTTCCTTAACGCTATAAAGACCGTTGCCGTGCTTGTGTCCCTCCCTTACCCCTCCTATAGTCCCTACGGCCACTTGGCCAGTGCAAATGCAAAAAACGGTTTTGGGGGAGAGTAGTCAGTAGATCTGCTTAGAAGTGGACTTTTCCTAGAACTACGTTCCTGTAACTACTTGGTCGGAAAGCGGCTTATGACACGCCGTCGATATAGACTAACAACTATAGATATGAATCAATGTTTTTTTGTTGTTGTAAAGCCTTTTTAGTAGGCCAGCATGTTCAGATTCTTCTCCTTTTGGAGTATTTGTTTTTCAGCGGTAGAGCTGGCTCACTGTGAATAGAAGGCTGTAACAAAAACAAACATTTCAAGTGTGTTTTGAGATTAAGGAGCCTAGTTGAGATCTAGCCCTGTTGCTTATCTTTCTAGCATTAAACATAAGCAAACAGGAGGGCACAAGGCAGGAAGTGCATGCGCTGCATACCACGGGACCCTGAGGACCGCTGTCCTGGAAGCGACTGGGAGCTTCTTTGTGGAAGCTGTAGTTCGCCCCTGATGCTTTGGCCACCTTCTGCATGATGGCCTCGGGCTCCACGTCCTCGTCTCCTCTGGCGTTTATTGTGACGTGGGCACCCTGAAACAACGTGGAATGAAAGTTCATTTTAATACTCGCACAAGTAGGCAAACACCGAGAGTTATTATCTTAGTCTATGAATGCACCACCCAATACAGCTGTTATTCCAACAATGCCTGCAGCTGTATAGTATTTTTTTTTTTCTAGGGTTTTATTTTAATTTTAGGCCCATCATTAACTTGCTGTTTAGCACACAAACTACCACGATTTTGTTTGAAAAATGAATATCTTTTGCAACGTTTACGCCTCGCGTCCACACTACTGCTGCCTTTCCAAGCCCATAAAGCGTAGAAATTTGGAAACACTGCTGACCCCGTTTTGGTTAGAAAACTCCGGGGTTGCTCTGTATTCTGGACAGACACAAACGGAGACATTTAGAAACGACGACGCACATCAGTCAGTCTTATCAGTTAGGTAGTTTACAGACCTTTCAGTAACAGTTCCACCTCGTCATCGCTCCAAGATAATAAATCCCTGCTCTTACTTTTCACCGTTGTTGCTCTTTCTCCAAAGTAGTTTCTGTATTTTTAACTTCTACATCCATGATCTTCAACCGCAGAGTAACGTCAGAGAATCTGCTTCCTGTTTACACCGGCACGCACATGCCCAGTGTGTGTGAACGGTCATGTGATACGTGATGTCAGACGTGTTAATATGGACGAAGATTAGTTGTGCTACTTGAGCTAAAACTCTTGTGTGGACAGAGATCGTTTTTATCTTAAAATTAGGGCTGGGCGATATGGAGAAAATCACATATCACGATATTTTTGACCAAATACCTCGATATCGATACCGCAACGATATTGTAGTGTTGACTATTGGTGCTTTCACAAAATATTTACACAATGAGATTTTAGATAAATAGTCATCAGTAATGTGGATATAATGACTAAGTGAGTAAAGGCAAATAATAGAACAGTTACAACAGTCTGGTAAGTTCAGAAAATGACATCACTTTACTGTAATGCAGGCTTTAAAACCAGGAAAAGACAACACCATATTACGATATCCAAAATCTAAGACGATATCTAGTCTCATATCACGATATCGATATAGTATTGATATATTGCCCAGCTCTACTTAAAATGCTGCTTAAAAAGTGAAAACGTAGTAGTGTAGCCCGAACCTACTCTCTAAACATAAACACACCGTTATAGAAACTGAAAATGCATATTTAAACTAGACTCAAAAATGACTGCAGTGTTACCTTAAGAAAATCGGCCATGGAGCGGACGTGATTGGCACATATTCCTTTCCTGGCGTCCTTCACTCCCTCTCCAGTCTGAAACACAAAGAATTACTCGACGAGTTCAAAGACGGCCCACTTCAAAAAGGGGACAAACTAAACGTACGATAGTTAAGTGCAGCACAAACCCAGTTGATGAGGACATATTTTGGCAGGCCAGAGTTTGGATCCTGCACCCGGCAGAAAGCGTACATCACTTTTCCGCTGTTCAATTCCTCAACCAACTCCTCCAGTCCTCCGTCTGGCGCATAAACATTGTGGGAAAGTCAAATGGTTACCGTGGTTGGTTGTGTAACTGACGACATTTTTCCCCCCCTCTTACAAATGACAGGGGTGAGAAAGCAGAGGCAAGCACTGCCTTTGTGCAGGCATTCCAGGACTGCAGCTGTATGCTGACAACGAAATCCCTGCACACATTTGATATTATATCGTGTCGAGATCATAAAAGCGTCATAACAATATCGAGTCGGTTACTCACCCCCCTTTTCTGCCAGGCGGATATCATTGCTGTTTCCCTCGTAGGTGAACAAGGCCCTGTGGGAAAAACAACAGGATTATGGGATATTAAAATACCAGCGAAAACACATCATGACACAGACAAACAGAAAAGAGTTTTGCGGGTTACCAATTTTAAGCAACCATCACCCTTAAGCCCTATTCCAACAGGACACATTTTACAGAAGAAGGGTATGAGATGGGGAAGGCACATTCTATTGATTTGATATCCCGATGCCTCACCTCCTCAATATTATTATATATTGCTAAATATGTTTATCAACAAATTCCAGCAGTCAGATATATATGAACTCCCCTTTTTATTGTATCTGCTGTTAAAAAAAAAAGAAGACACTTCCTGAACGTAGCGGAGTCTGAACAAAGCAGACAAAAGGCAGAAATAAAAGAGAAGCAGCGACCGGAAAATAAACAAGTAACGTCAGTAGGCAATAATCCATTATGGTCTGTCACTGCATCGATGCAGAATCGGCCACGTCTGCAATGATTCATTTCAACCCCCCCTTATAGATAACCATTGTTTTTTCATGTTGCCTTTCTTTAAATAATTGTTATATTTTTAACTGTTTTTAAAATGCTCTTTACTGTTTCATTTCTTATACTGCACTGTAACTTTTATTCTTGTATTTTCTGTTTTTAATCGTTTTTATGTAAAGCACTTTGAATTGCCGTGTTGCTGAAATGTGCTATAGAAATAATGCTTGCCTTGCGGCTGGTGAGTGAGGTAAATCTACCAGCCACTTGCGTATTCAAAGCTTTAGATAGATAAATAGATTTTTATTGATCCCAAAAAACGGGAAATAAAGGCGTAACTTTTTGATATAAAAAGTTGCTGTTTGGTGGTGCAGGTTGGCCAGTTTGTTTTTGTTGGCATTTGTGGAGCCTGGGCTGTCTACAGAGACCGTTTTTACAGTGTGTTCAGGGGACAGGCAGCTAGCAGATAGTGAGGAGATGTTTTTTTACAGTGTGTTCACGGGACAGGCATCTAGCGGATAGTCAGGAGATGTTTGCTGTACGTGACGAAAAATGTTGTAGCCTAAAAAACGCGTCACATCACTTAGAGCACCTTTAATGAACGTCCCGTTACATTCAAGCCATCGCCAAATGAGTTGTTTATTTATCACAAGTAATATCGTTATTGCATATTTTCTAGGGCTGTAACCTCTTAGTCGATTAGTCGACTAAATCGGTCGTTTTGGTCTTAGTCGACTAAGATTTCTTTAGTCCATTAGTCATTTTTTATGCTTATTCATGCTTAATTACTTATTTCCAAGAAACTTCTGAGCACATTTATGGTAAACACAAGATTTAAAGTGGTGCTTTTGCAGGATTAATTGTGGAGAAACTCAGTTTTACAGATGGTTAATTAACTACATTTATATTGTGCTTTTCTAGTCTTAACCACCTCTCAAAGAGCACAGCTCTGTCAATTAAATCAACTAATCGATTAGTCGACAAAATCATATAAATGTTAGTCGACTAAGAATTTCTTTAGTCGAGGACAGCCCTAATATTTTCCTCAAATCGTACAGCCCGATTTAACATCATAAGATCTAACTGGAAAAAAATAAAAAATCATTGGACTTCCCTTGCCCCCACTGGACGACATCTTTAAGATCCGCTGCCTCTGCCGAGCGCACAATACTCGGCAGGATGAGACACACCCCTCAAACCATCTCTTCTCCCTGCTTCCATCTGGCAGGTGGTATCGAGCTTTTACAGCACGCACCTCCAGGCTGCACAACAGTTTTATCCCCAGGGCCATCACAGAATTGAACAATCGTGCCCCCACCCCACACAGTTGCACTTTCTAGACAGGGATTCTATGCAATGGGACTCAATATTGGATGCCTTGATCATGTTTTTTTTTCTTCATATTTTTATTTTATTTATTGTGCGAGTGTGTATATGGAAGTGAGTATTGTTTTAGAGGCTGCACAAGCAAATTTTGTTGTATGGTTCTACTGCACAATGACAATTAAAGTCTATGTTATTCTAGAATGTGCTAATTTTGAACCCTGCAAGAGAGCCATTTCCAGACTAAGTATGAGGCCGGCAGGGCTCCCTGGGTGATTACTCCTTGAGATTAATTAATTCAGGTCATCATTAAACACTGCAGCTTTCATCAACAGGTTTCAGCCTCAAGGCACGAGCACACAGTCCTGTAACTTTAGGTAACAGCAAGAGGAAGTTCCCGGATTTTACTTTCACATATTGGCCATATTTCAACTTTAGAGATCTTATCAGGAAGTGGGTGAGGTAGCTTTTTTAAATTATTTTATTCAAACTCAGTATACATTACAGGTATTATTTTTTAAATAACTTTTATTACTAAAGTATATGGAAATATACATAAGAGCAAAAGATCGGAAAAATAAAAAAAATGAAACAAAAAAGTAGGTTAACATAAAATATGCCAGGGGTCAGCAAAGAACTAATAGAAAATAAATTAAGTGAAAACATTAAATAGGGAGCACCAGCTTACAGTTTTAATGCTTGCTTTGCTTTTTGATGAAGTAATTGTCTTACTATATAGCACCTTGTCTTTCTTGAAAACATTAAAGTGTGGTTTAAAGTGAGTTTTATTTATTGCCCATATCTTTATCTTCTGATATCTCACCAGGAAGTGGATGATGATTTAGCTATACACCTATTCATTCAATCTCGTGACAACCAGGCTTATAAAAAGATGCTGAAAGATGATTAAAAACATGCAAAGCATAGATATTGTCGCTAATGTTTAAGTGCGTAGCCTGTTGGTTGGTCAGTGTAACGTTACCTAACGTTAGCTAATTAACAATGTCACTAGCTATTCAGTTAATACACGTCAGACAATAAATGTAAAAAAAGCTAAACTGCCATTAAGCTGACTTTAGCTTAAGCTATCTACATTATCGCTAAGTTTAATAAATAGAAGGTTCGCTGTGGTTAACATTAGTTTATCTAACGTTAGATTACCGTTAACTTACTTGACTGGCTCAATGCTAGCCTGATGGCTAACATAACGCCTCCTACGTAGGGCTAATACGGGGTTTTAAAAATGCGACTTCTTACCAGTTGGTATTGGATTTTTCATCTACCACTTCTTTAAATGCAGCCGTTAATGCAGGGCCATTTTTGCTGAGGTTAACTGCCATCGTAATGCCGAGAACAGCTAGCCAGCTAGCTATCCGGGATGCGCCCTTCCTATTGGGAGGAGTGGCGACGATGCTGACTTTCAGCTGGGCACGAAGCTAGTTTAGCTACTGGCTACTTCTCAGCCACGGTCGGCATCTTCCATATGATATACCGTGACAGTCCGGAAGGGCGGAGCTAGTTTGCGGTGTTTTTGTTTTGTTTTGTTATCACTCTAAACTCGGCTATGAATATTTGCAATACGATTTCCAAATTAATATTAGGAAGCACAAAATCACTTTAGGAACGCAATATACAATTAAAAGGTCAGTCCACGGCTGCACGCGGAAATTGTGTTGTCTGCACCGCACAAGCAGCGCATGAGATTTTGTTGAATCAAACGCACCCTAGAGCAATGTTCACAGGTACGGTGGCGCTATTTATTAATGCTGTATTCATGTGGTATCGGATTTATCGAAAAGATGAGATCACGACTGGTAAAATTCACATGAATGCCCGATGGATGTATTAAGAGAACGAAATGTCCCCCTTAAATCGGAACAACAACTCGGAAAGTCGGCGAAATGTTTGCTACACGACTTGCCGAGTTGACGTCATATAAAGCAGTCACATGGCGGACGAAAGTAAATGTTAGGTTAATGATAAGCAACTGATTTAAAAAAAACAAACTTTTCATTATTTCAATTATTGCATATACAATTTTTACTCGCATGTAATTTGTAATATATTAGGTTGTAGCCTAACCATTGCTGCACAAATGGTGACCTACATTAGTTAGAAAAGTTATTGATTAGCCTTTACCCTGACAAGTCATTTAAAGCAATATTTGAGTGGTTTTAGGAAGTGTAGCCTACTGGTGTACAGCAACAAGTCTGGGACAAAATCACTAACATAAAAGCTTCAAACTGGAAATAAATACTGGAAACAGCTATCAGCATGTTGTCACATGTTGGACACCATGTTGATAGCTGTTTCCAGTATATTTCCAGTTTGAAAAAGCACACGTCAAAGTCGGAAAAACGACTTCCCAACTTGGTAAATGGGACTATCCGAGGATCACGTGAATGCAGCTTAAGAGAAACGTCTTACGGTAGTTGTTTACCTTTCGGGGGAAACAAACTCCGCCTACATGTACAATATTCAATCACACGACCTTATCTTCTGATTTAGAAGAGTATATCTGGTTATTTATTTTAGAAGCATCCGCTCATTTAATACCACCAATGCACAGCTGTTACATCATAATTAAAGACACAAAAAAATGGACTACAGACAACAGTAAACCAAGATGAGCTTTATTCATATGTTATGAGAAGGTCAATAGTTATCTTGTGTAGGCTATGTGAGGACAAGTGGACAAGTTCATGGTGGCATTTCAAGCACATATATCCCAAATTTTAAGATGCACGAAGGCTGGTCCTGCATTCAGAGAAAGCCAGGCTGAAGATTTAACAAATAAAATTGAAAAATATTGGTGCCGTTCAAGCAGGTTTCCATGTCTACGGATGAAATGAATCACCCATTTAGGGGGATACAGCCCTGATAGCAAATTTACAGTTCATGACAATGCTCTCTCTATATATATACAAAATGAGGGTTAAGGCTAAAATTTTTAGTCAGAGGTGTTAGGCAGATGAATTGTAACGAAATCCCTGATATCTGGCAAATGGCTGTGAGAAGGTTCTCCAGAGTGCAAAGCATGCCAAGCTGCCTATCTATATAAACTCTATTGAACACACTGGACAAAGAAAGTCAACGCTGCACCACTCACATGACCAATTCAGGCTGCATTCAAAAAAATCGTACATTTGGAAGAAAACCGCTTTCAAATAAATAAATAGCTAGATGAACAAACGAACGCACACAATGTACAACAACACACAAGCCTTTTTTCAGTCGGGTGTGGCAGCAAACAGACTTTCACTGCATTTAGAGGATATATTTTCAAAACATATTAGTGTATACTTTTTCATGACCTCCTGTTTTGATAATTTTCTCTACAGCAGCTAAGAGGAAATCTATATTTAGTGCCTAAAGTGTGGTGTTAATTCTACAATCAAAGCCTCTAAAAACGTTCATGCTTTACTATGGACCTTTCTGGATGAATCCATTCTATTATATGCCTCAAAAGCTAATTTATTCCCCCTTTTATAATACCAAATGATTCCCTTTGTATTGGCAGCATCAGCACATTATGAGCCATGACTGAAAAAATAATAATATATATATATTCAAAAGCATTTCTTTCATTAACTACTTTATCCAACAGTCACAATGGATTATATTAAAATCAATGTTACACATCACAATCTTGTTCAATGTTCAATCTGGTGACATGAGTGAAAACGAAAAGAAATTGCCCATCACCGAAGCTTTCAAAGATACAATACAAAAAGGTCACAAAACGGATCACCGAGACAAACGCTTTCACTGTCAGTGTGGATTATTAATCCCCAAACAAAACACACTTTTGCAGACCCGAATAATAAGAAGAAGATGAAGAAATGCAGACAAACGTCACATCGATTGGATGTTTAAAGCCGATTTAAATGGTCACGGCGTCTGTATTTATTCACCTCAAGTAACGGAGACGCGCGTGACTTTAAATTAAATAGGTTCAGAAACACCGCCATGTCTGTTTAAGTTCCCCTTTTGACCTCGAGTGACGAGTCCATTTCATTTTTAGATTAACAGTAGCACGTACGTGTTTAACAGCGTCGTTTAAACGCTGTTCACGTCCAAGTGTCGCTCAAAAATAAATGGGAGATGCTGATATTAAGAACTTGAGAGGGATATTAACAAAGTGATAAAATGACAGCATATGTTTTGTGCAACACAGACCGTGCGGGCCTATACGCATAAAGGACTTCAGGAGTGCTGATCTGTCTTTGTTCATTTTGCCTCTTCAGGAAGCGGGAGTGTTTTTCAAAACCGTTAACTTAAATCAGAACATTTTATTTTTTAAAGAAGCCTGATGATATGGGGGACCTGGTGGGCTTTCCTCACCGTGGGGCCACTGCATGTGAAGGCTGATGATTTTGGTTAGATACCTGAGTAACTGTACTGAGGAGATGGCACGTAGCTCAGCTATATGCCAAAGAAAAGAGTAGCTACGTTCATAGCTACACGACGAGAAATAAGTCGAAGAACAGCAGGATTTTGTGCAGTTATGGACACCAGCCGTTGGGGAGTTACTTATACGGGATAGAAGGGCAATAACAACAGCATGTGTGAGGAAAAATGGAAGTTTGACATTCAACCTATAGAGCCCCAAAACAGTGACTAAGTTTACATGCACATGATATTCCAGTTTTTGCCCTTATTTTCCGAAAAAGACAATCTTCAGACTTAGCTGTTTACACGGCTAATGAAAGGGAATATTCCACTAATCTTCCAGTTTACATGCAGCCGCGCAAAATAGGGTTTTTTTTCAAAGTTTTCCACCAGTGGCGGACTTGTGAACACAGCCTCTCTCTCTCTTTCCTTCCTTCAACCACCTTCCTGAAACCTGTTGATATACAAGTCTTTGATAATGTTTAAAAGTAGCCGTTTTTCTCCTTCTTCTCTTTCGGCCGTGCATATCTACCGCAGCGCTGCAACGTAGACTAGAAATCTCGACGCCCCCCTAGCGGCAGCAAATGTAATTTGCAGCCAGGGTCAGTCTAGCAACTCTCCGTTGGCTTTCGAGCTGGAAAAACCAAACTCTAGTCAGGCCAATCACATTGTGTATAGAGTCGGTGGGCGGGGCTTAACATAATGACGGCAGAGTTGCGACGGTTCG
This sequence comes from Perca schrenkii, assembly GCA_025617405.1. Lineage (NCBI taxonomy): Eukaryota > Metazoa > Chordata > Actinopteri > Perciformes > Percidae > Perca > Perca schrenkii. Next base: position 3,094,925 of record CM046791.1, on the reverse strand, counting down.
GTGTGAATTCCCCGCTACTTGAAAACAAAGAAGATGGCCGCTGCTGCTGCTGGAGAACAGCTGTCTTTGGAATCGGCTTTTGGCCGCGACTCTGGAAGACTTGGAGTTCAGCTTTTCTTTGAGAAAAGAAGAAAGAACGGCACCTAAGTCACTCTTAAAAAAAGGGAGAGGTGTTCGGAGTTTTGCCGCCTGGTTGGTTGTAGTGCTATCCTATCGCGTGCAGAGGGGAATTTGAAAGACAACGGTTTATCCCGCCCCTCGGATTGAGCCCTGCCAATGGTGAGTTCCCAGACCCAACATCTGGATGAGGGTCTGGCTCGTCAGGCCGGTAGCAACGCACAGAGCCGACCGTAGGCCGTAAACAGGCAAGAAGCCGTTAATAGTAGTGTCATAAACTGCGGGGAATACCCCGATTGAGACGCAGATTCTAAATGCGCTCTATACATGTCCAAAGAATGCTTCTAAAACCCAGATTATACCGGCAAATCACACATGTAATCGAAAAATGCTTTATTCTGATAAAAGGTCTTATTCAAAATATCCAAATGGAATATGCTGTTTACATGACCCGTATCACATTCAGAATATTGTCATATTCGGAATAAAAAGTGGAAAAACAGTGTGCATGTGAACATATTCAATGAGGCAAGGCTCAGCTAGCTCCTAACAGCAGCTCTCCACTGCCCTAGAAAACCACTAAATACTGTCGCAATTTCGAAAAAAACCGCACAGGTTGATAAGAGAGACCGATTCCTTCTTTACATCTTTCACATTGTTTCGGGGTGTAGAGAGACAGCGTGCGCCAACCGATCAGCTGCTGGTAATGGCACTGCACCATTTTTGTGTTGAGCAGGGAACATTCTGCCTCGATTGCACATATACCGAGAAAATAAAAACACAGAAAGGCCACTAAATAACATGGAAATACAATAATAATAACAACAACAACAACAAGACATCCAGTGGGACACAGACAGTACCTCTGAAAATAAAAAGGGGAGAGCCAAATCTCCTAAAATAAAAACTAAATGCTATACCGCTATGACTCATCGACAGTGAAAATGATGCGTTATGAATAGCGATGATAGCGATTCACAGAAGCAGGAGTAACAGCTTAAAGTCTGAGTGTGAAGAGTTTCCGGTATTCCACATGGGAGTGCTTTAAGGAGCCCGTGAGGTCCCGCTCGGCAGATCCAATACGAGTCATGAAGGACAGCACATGGGAGCAGCTCAGCACATGGAAAGCCAGGTGGCACTGTACCTCATCATATCGCTTCCTCCTCCAAAAAAGATGGGCTTGTTGTCTAGTTTTTTTTTTTTGTCGTTGTTGTTGTTGTCGTCATCGTCTTCTTCCTCTGTTGCTCATTTGCCATTTTTTTAAGTTACAAATCAAACGCGTTTCTTTTTTTTGTTCTCATTTGTAATTTTCATCTCCCTGGCGCTCTCTCTCTCACATTGCATACTTGTGTGTCCATTCTCTTGCTGATTTGTTGTACCTGTAAAAAAAGAAAAGAAGAAAAAACACATGCAAAGATTTGCAACAAAAAACAAATAGGTTTCAGGTGACCGTGAAAACAAGGAACTAAATAAGTCAGATTATAAGCGAGTTAGGGCTGCGCCATACATCTTCATTGCAGGGCTGGGCGATATCCCGATATTTTTAACCAAATACCTCGATATCAATACCGCAACGATATTGTAGTGTTGACTATCGGTGCTTCCACTTACACAATGAGATTTTTGATAACAAATGTCTAAGTGGGTAAAGGCAAATAACAGAACAGCTAGAACAGTCTGGTAAGTTCAGAAAAGACATCACTTGTAATGTAAACTGTAATGCAGCCTTTAAAACCAGGAAAAGACAACACTTATGCCATATTACGATCTCCAATCTAAGACGATATCTAGTCTCATATCACGATATCGATATAATTTCGATATATTGCCCAGCTCTACTTCATTGTCATCGCAACGTTAAGCAACGCTGTCGCGTATCGCATATTCTCCTCATATCGTGCAACGCTAACAGGCAATTTCCACCGGTTGCAGAATGGCAGCGGAGTCATTAGGTTTCCATTAAAGTCAGTGTGTGTATTTCCACTGACTGCAGAACGGCTGCGTTCTGTCTCCGGCACAGCTCCGGCTATCTGCAGCCCTCCGGAGCAGATACACAGAGCTTCTATTTTTGCCGGACGCCGGAGAGCTCCGCAGCGATTCAGCACACTGGGCAGATGGTGCGGGACAGGAAGTCGAGCACAGAAACAAAATAAAACATCCGGTTAATTTTCTAAATAAAATCCACCGTGCTAAGATCAACTACACACCTGGAGGGTCAAAAGACCTCTTCTATTCTACCTGGAACCCAGTAATGCCTTTCATAAATAAACCTAAAACCCTCCCTGATAATTCATGAATCCAAAAGTACTAGATCCTATAGGGTGACGCACAATGTTGCACAGCAAGCACGGCCTCCTCATTTATTTTCAAGCTTTGCTTTCAAATTAGCTGCTTCCACCCTCTTTTCTTTTCGTTTAAGTCTTCATACCTGTTGAATGATACCTTCACCTATTAATTTCACAACCTTTCTCTATTTATCTACTTATTTAATCTCCTTAGATTGGGATGCACTGGATGTTGTAGAGTGGTATTCTGTGAAAAATACAAAAGTACTGTCCTTCTATATAACTGTCTTTCTGTACCTTGTTCTCAATAAAAAGATAGTTTAAAAACAAAAAAATAAAAACGACATGCTCACGGTGGATCATATTTCACTACACAGCACAGAGCTGTTTCCCCTCCACTCCTCTGGATGGAAACCAACTAGGGCTGCTCGATTACGGAAAAAAATATAATCACGATTATTTTGGTCAATATTGAAATCACGATAATTTAACACAATTACTCATTGACTTCTGGAAAGATGTTGCAATTATTGAACTTAAATAAAAAGTTCAATAAACTGTTGATTCAATAAATCAACAGTAAAAAGAAAAAAAAACTGAAATTTGCCTTAATACTTTTCCTATTTAAACTTTATTTTTTCATTCAGAACACGAGAAAATAAGAGTTTACTTGCAAAACGTAATGAGCTAAATAATTGTTTTTCTCGATTATTCTGTTTTTGTGATCATTGGGAGCAGAAATCATAATCACGATTAAATTTTGATTAATTGCACAGACCTAAAACTAACTGGTGTTGGTTTTGTGGTTCTATTCAACGTGAATTTCTTGAGATCTCGAGTCATGGCAGCATCCGTGCCGCAACAAATCCGGACCTGGTGGGTGTTGACGGACAGCGGAGCACGCAGCAGACACGCAGCTGTTCCGCAACCGGTGGAAATTAGGAGAAACAGAGAAAGCGGTGAATCTCACTTGTGTTTTAAACTCACCTTTCCCTGTCGGCCTTGTATGTGTGGGCGATCTCTGGGACCAGCGGGTCGTCCGGGTTCGGGTCACAGAGAAGGGAGCAGATGGACAATAATACTGTGGAAGAATGAATCAACGGAGAATTTAGATTACATGAACAGAAAGTCACTGAGGATTTTTACATGCACACTAATATTCCACTTTTTTCCACCCCGGAATTTGATCCGGGTCATGTAAACAGCATATTCTGTTTGGATCTTCAGAATAAAAAAAGGTTTTATATTCAGAATAAAGCATTTTCTGATCAAGACGCGTGTGATTTTCCGGTATTATTCTGGTTTTAGAGGCATTCTTTGGACATGTGTACAGCTCATTCGGAATCTGCGTCTCGATCAGGGTTTTTACGGCAGTTTGTGACACTTTCCGGCCTCTTGCCCGTTTACGGTCAGCTCGGTGCGTTACTATGGTTACTGTACGCCACGTGTCAAACTCAAAGGCCCGGGGCCAAATCCGGCCCCTTGCAAATTTTGATCCAGCCCGCTTATCAATTTAGGTTCACAGCTAATTTTGTGCACCACACCAAAAAAATTAGGAAACTGGTTTTCATACTGTAACTAGAAAATGCATTTCCTGCAGAAAATGCGTGGGAATGCTGAATAGCTGAATTGCTAAAGCTAAACTGGGTGAATAGCTTAAAAAAAGTTGAAGAAGTGAGAATAGTTGAAAAAGTGGAAATCGTTTTAGTAGTATGAGTATGAGAAAAGTATGAATTTCATTAAAAAGTTAAAAGCTGACGCTAAACTGAACTGTTGGCTTTAAAAGCTGAATATGACAAAATATGTAGAACATTGTGAGGTCTGAGTATATTTTCTAACTGATAATTGTAATGTTTGTTTTTCATAACTTGCTAAATTCTACGATGGCTAAGAAACTTTTTTGCCGACTTTTTTTTAGGGTTTTATGTCGACCAAACTGTATGGGAGAAAGCTATATGAGACGTGCAATAATACAAAGTTAATTTACTTTTTTTGCTAAATAAAAGCATGTAAATAAACTCAACATGTCTGGCCCTTATTGTGATCTTCATTCCCAGTGTGGCCCTTAGTGACATTGAGTTTGACACCCCTGCTGTACACAAACCAATCAGCCGACAGTTTGCAGCGCTGCGGTAGAGATGTACGGCCGAAAGAAAAGGAGGAAAACACAGCTGCTTTTAAACATGATCAAAGACCTGGATATCAACAGGTTTGTGGATATGAGCCGCCCTTTTCTAGAAGCTGGTTGAAGGAATGAAAGAGGGACGCTGTGTTCACACACTCCAACCAGTCCGCCACCGCTGGAACACTTTGAAAAGAAATCGTATTTTGCACGGCTGCATGTAAACGGAAATATTAGTGGAATATTAAAGCTATAGTGCGTGGTTTCTGTCTCCCCCATGAGGAACTCTAAGTAATGCCAACAACGCTGTTTGTTGATTTGCGCTGGCAAGCTGAGTATAGCTACGTTAGCAAGCTATCGTTGACATTATTTGCGGGCCGCTGATTGCGTGTAACCCTGATTATCGCTTACCTTTTGATACTGTAAGTGCAGGTGACCATTGTGATCTCAGGATATCCAGACAAATACTTCCATTGCTGTTGATATTAGGGTGGTAGATTTTCGTTGTGAATGCAACCTGTGGAGAAAAATAAAAAAAACATTCATTACAGGAAATGAATGTTTGTAATTGTAAAATGGCTGTGAAGTAGGGCAGCACGATATTTTGTTTCACCGTCTACATCGCAATGTGCGCATGCGCGATAGTCACATCGCAGGACGATGTGATGTTGACGCTAAAACGTCTTTGCTGCTTGATAGAAAAGTAAACTTTCACCGTAAACTTGCCATGTGGGCAGCGTGTGTGTGTGTGACGTAACGTTAGCCCAACGGGGTTTGTTATGAGAAGTGAGGCTCTCCGTGTGTAGAAAAGTACCAAAAGCGGTGGCTGCCGCTGTCACAGTGATGCACATTTCCACGGGTAGTGAAGCTACAGTGGTCAATGTTTTATCTTCGCTGCAAAGACGAACTAAATCACCTGATTAATGCAACGTAATCACAATATCTCCCGGACATTTTTCACCGCAGAAAGCTGCTACCGGCCAGGCTAAAGCTAATAAAGTTAGCCTAAAAAGGAACAAGGCGTCTGTCCCAACTAACGTTACGGTTCGGAGCCGCGACGCTGGAAACGTAACGCTAATCTACAGCAGCAGTCTGTGTCTGACATAACGTCATTTACACTGACTGAAGTGTTCTTGGATACAGTTGCTAGTGCATGACGTGCAGGCTCTGCATGCACAGCCAACCACCAATCACAATCAATGTTGATCAATTTATCAAACAACCAAGACTAGGCCCCGCTAGTCGACCACAACCTGACATTTAGAGGAAGCAACATGCATGCATTATTAACCCTTGTGTTGACTTCGGGTCAAATTAACCCGTTTTAAATTTTTGTTTTATATCAGAAAATATGGGACGTAGAAATAAGCGCTGAAAATGTGTAGAAGAAAAGTTTAACAATTTAAAACGTTGGAAAAAGCAAAAACAAACTGTGAAAAAAGGGCGTCTAAAACGTTGTGAAAAAAAGACAAGGGGAACACAGAGGAAAGGGAAGACAACAGATTCACTTTAACCTGGATTGATAGTATTATATGAATACAAAGGTGTCATGTGAGTCAACCACCGTATTTCTACCTAATTTCCCTCTCCAAAAATCACTTGAGAAGAGTAGTCACAGGCTAGCGCTTATGGCGTTTTTCCATCACATGGTACCTGCTCGACTCAGGTACTTTTTAGTATCACCTCCGTCGAGGTCCCAAGCGAGCTGAGGCGATACCAAAAGGTGACGTAAAAAACCTGCAGACTTCTGATTGGTCGGAGAGAATCGTCACTAATCACTGCGTCATCATTGCCAGCGACAGACGGGGGTGTCCTGAACAAACCATTTTTAAATAGTTTAGCCAGCAGTGTTTTTTTTTGCTGCCTCCAGCGAAAAATAAACGTGTCTTCTGGCAAACAGCCACATGGCGAGAATCACAAACACAACACACCTTCGTCGTTCTGTGTGTGTCGCGTTAGGTCACGGCAGTTTCCTGCGGTGGCGCTATGCCGATCAGCCACGCTCGCCTCAAGCATGAGGCGGTACTAAATCTGCAACGGAAAAAGGAGGACAGGGCAGCGCTGCCGAGCCAGTAATAAGCGCCATTACTTGCTTTGGTGTTTGTAAAACAATAAAGTTGAACAAAGAATGGTTCACATTGTGGCCGGGTTGTTTCAGCGGGTAGAGCAGGCGCACATAAACTGAGAGGTTTATGCCTCGACGCAGAAGGTCCAGGGTTGAAGTCCGACCTGTGACGATTTCCTGCATGTCTTTCCCCTCTCTTTCCCTCCCTTTTCTCACCTAGCTATCCTGTCCATTAAAAGGCAGAAAAGCCCAACAAATCTGAAAAATGATCTAAAAGAAAGGTTCACATTAGAAGTTCCTTTTTCATTTTTAAGTAAATTGCACTCCCCTACAAAATCACGGCAGTAGTCGAAAATTATGTATTATTTCCAAAGAGAGAGATATATATATATATATATATATATATATATATCGCAGGATTTTCTTTCTCTCACAAGGTCAGTTTTTTCCAATATCGTGCAGGCCTACTGTGAAGCCAATCACCTTTGCCGCAGTAAAAAAAAGTGTGTTGTACATGTTCCTCAATATGTGACGCACAAGATGGACCTTTTACTCACTTTGGGAGGTTTGAAGGGGTAATCTGTCGGGAAGTGAATGGTGAGGAAAAACACTCCGCTCTGATAAGGGCTGTCACTCTATTGGGATAAAAATAGAAACAAGATAAGTTAAGACGACAGCAACTTCACTGCTTTTGCTTCATATTTCAATTGGGTTAAGATACAATTTCACTTACCGGACCCATTATTGTCGCCTGCCAATGAAACACTGGGAAGAAGATTAATAAAAGATTCAAAAATTAGAAAAAAAATGTACTGGAAGGAAGGAAATATCCCAAGCTGTAAGGGAGGTTATACATATTAATATCCCACAAGATCCAAGAATTTTCCTGCTGGGAATGATACCGGAAGGAAAAAAACTAAAATATTTATTTTGAATCTTGTTTATATTAGCTGTAAAATGTATTAAATGTAAATTGTTTAACACTGCTGACAATTTATGGTAGGAATAAAATACAATTTAAGTGTATTATTTAGTAGTAGGGATGTAACGATGCATCGTGAATTGGTTAAAATGGATTTAAAGGTGCAGCAGGTAAGACTTCTAAAACTACCTGTCTGTCATATTTGCTGAAACTGACCCTATGTTCCAGTAGAACTACATGAAACAGGTCATTTAAAAATAAATCCAGCTCCTCTGGCTCCACCTACAGCCTGTAGTGAGATTTGCAAAAATCCACCGCTCCCTGTTCAGATGCACCAATCAGGGCAAGGCTGCATGTAAATCACTGCTCATGCACACACACTCTTTCTCCCTTGTGGGGGGAGGGGCTTAGGAGACTGTTTTGGGCTTTAACAGACAGGGGGGAGGGACTAAGAAGTAAGAAATGTTTTGGTTAAGTCCTGGATCTCCCCAATCCTACCTACAGCACCTTGTGTAAAGATGACAACCGGTTGAAATAATAAAAATGAATGGCGATGCAGTTTTTAAACGTCCTAGAGCGTAATGTACTTCAGACGTCACTACGTCTTCTTAGTTTATTTATTTGAAGAGATTTTCTTTCTATTTATACAGTTATTTTGATTTGGGATTTGTTTTAAATATCTAAAACATGTTGTTTTGCACAGTTCATTTAAATAAAGGAATATTTTTCATTTGTCTGCAGCTCATTCTGTGAAAAAAATAAATAAATCCTGAACTTAAAATCCTGAATCAAATTGTGAGTTGAGCGTATGGCTACATCCTTGTTAATAACGCATTAAGCATACACATGTGCAAACCCCTGACGCACAATGACATACTCTACTGATGTAATCCTTAAAAGCTGATCCTGGGTAGCTCATCTGGTAGAGCAGGCGCCCATTTACAGAGGCTTAAGGCGCGGACACACCAACCAATTATCGGCCGTCGGACAGTCTGGCGAGGTCGGTGACTCGAGTCTGTTCGGTGCGTTCGCCGCCGTCGTAGGAGCTGTCGGCCTTCATTTGGGCCAATTTGACTCGTTCAATCAGAGGGCGGGCAGTCAGACTCAATGACCAATCTGATTGGTGGAGGGCTAACCTGGAAATGACGAGCGGGATGAGCCTAACGCCTCTCAAAATCTGACGAAAATCTTTTAAACTGACCTTGGTCGATCTGAAATGAAGACAGATTCAGCAACTGCATCACAGTCTATTTTAGAGATGTTCCGATACGATACCAGTATCGGTATCGGCTCCGATACTGCCTAAAACGCTGGTATCGGGAAGTACTGGTGTTTATGCACTGATCTGATACCACGTAATAAAGCCCTAAAGAAAATCTACATTAAAGTAGTTTATTTATGTTCTTTTTCCGTTACAACTGACTGTCAAACTGGAGAATAAAAGAAAGTTCTACGGCATTCATTGGTTGTGTTTGTTCATGTTTCACAAAGAGTTTAACCTGAGCCAGACCGACAACAAAGATAGAAATCATATCACATCCATACAGGGATAGTAGTATACAGCTGTTACATTACATAATGAAATATATGACACTCTGGTATCAGATCGGTACTCGGTATCGGCCGATACGCAAGTTCAGGTATCGGAATCGGGAAGCAAAAAAGTGGTATCGGGCCATCTCTAGTCTATTTCTCACTTAAAATGTTTTTTTAGAAACACGTTTCGGTGAACTATCTTCGTAAAATATGAGATCGTATTCCGAACGAGCCGCCATTATGGTCTGTTGTAAAATCCGGGAGAAGGCAGACCCACGCGACACGTTCGTCCAATCAGCTGCCGGTTTTCATTTTTTGGGCGACAATACTGATTAGCGCAGCCTGCTGTTATGGAGACGTATTACGTCTCACGCACGCGCAGAACGTACACTTAAATCGGCATCGCTTCGGTGTGTTCTGAGGCACTTTTTGGACCAACTTAGGGAGGCAGTCAGTCCGACTGGCTTTTCTGCCGAAGGTCGGACGTCGGGTTGGTGTGTAAGAGCCTTTAGTCCTCAGCGCAGCGGCTCAGGGTTCCAGTCCGACCTGCAGCCATTTGCTGCATGTCTTCCCTTTCTCTCTCCCCCCTTTCCTGTCTACAGCTGTCCTGTCTATTAAAGGCTAAAAAAAATTAAAACAAAATTAAAAAGAAACTGATTTATACAACGCAATAACGTGTTAACCAGGGTACCCCCAGGATCCTCCAACTTAAATTCAAGGCTTTTTAAGACCTTTTTAATACCATTTCAAATGAAATTCAATGCCAACTTCGTACCCATTCTGACAGAAGTATGCGGGTAAAATGTCAAATCTGTATAAATTTCAAAACCTAGAAAATAACTTTTTAACAAGTAGGCTACTTGAATTAAATAAATGACACATTATATTTAATGTATCAGTCATTTAATACAATTTATTAAGATAATCCAATAAAATAAGATAATTACACTGCATAAGAGCACTTTTACTTTTGGTACTTTAAGTACAGTATATTTTGATAATATTTTTTTTACTATTATTTAAAGGACAATGTTGAATGCAGGACTTGTAACTGACAAGTAATTTGTAACTCTACAAAACTGTTTTTTCTACTTTTAATACACCATCTGAGTAAGTCTTCCAACTCTGTATCACCAACAACAGTCGTGCATGAATAGCTGCAGCTGTGTTTAACACTGAAAACACACAGCTCAGTTCAGCGTTTACTCAGGGCTCTTAAGTTTTAAGGACAGGCAAGAGTGACATCTTTTGTTGAGGAAGTAACCTCCTTAAATGTGCATATGACAATTATTCACCTCAATGATAAATTCATTTTAATGAATTAATACACCCCTGGACTGTAATATTTCAGATGTGTTTTGAGCAAGATTTCTGCTCATGTTCAAAACTTTGTGCACATTCAAAATATATCTGTGGTCTCTGAGATTTGGAGGAGTCATGACATTTTGAGAAAAATAAAGTACCTAAAAAAAACTAGGCTATTACGAGAATAAAGTCACTATATTTCAGAAAATAATCCACCTGCACCGTAGTCTGCGGTGCATTACGTGATTGCTCTGCTGACACGGTAAATATCAGACCGTCTGACAGACACAGAGCTATTTTCTGATTGGCTATTGTGTAGCCCCTTTCTTTTTCTTTTGATTGGCTGATAAGTGGCAGGCTTGACTAAGAACTCCATATATATATATATATATATATATATATATATATATATATATATATATATATATATATATATGTCAATGGGGGAGACACGCTTGATTCCTGTCAGTTTCATAGTGAGAGCGGCGCGCCAGAAAAAATTATGGGCGCATATTAAATATATATTTATTAATTAATTGAATTAATTAAATATATTATAAATAGTTTTTCTGCGCGAGAAATACAATGTGTGGTGGGACTGCGTGACAAAAGACCGAAATGAGTGACTGTCACGCTCAATGTGTGACACTGAGAGCCCTGGTGGTTTACTTGCAGCTTCGCTACAGTAGCAGCGAACCTTTAACGTTACCTGTAGTCACATGGTCTCTAAACAGTCCGCTCACCGTGAAGTCCTGCGCGGATCAACAGATCTTAGAGTGCGGCGGCTGCTCGCTCCGTTTGTTATAAGACGCACCGAGCAGATTAATGGAGCCGCTCGGTGTTTGGCTAGCTAATAAGTCGTTAGCCTGTTAGCTTGAGCTTTGTCTGAAGGCGCTGAGTGACCAGCCAGGCTCGACACACCCGACACATTCATCACATCCGCCGATCAGTTTAACCGCTAACCCCCCCGCCCCCCGGTACCGGTCAGAGAGGCGTGTTTACTTTGTGTCTCGGTCCTCCGGTGCGTCCAGAGACGGGCTCCGGTCAGTTTTTAAATTAGCCTACATTAGTAACAGTTAATTTTGTTACGGTATGAACTTAATCCTAGGAAAGGCGAAAAATATAAGACCTTGGTGACGAAATCCAAGACTTTGTATACCAAATTCAAGGCTTTTAAGGCCTTAATTTGAGATTATCAAATTTAAGACTTTTTCAATGCTTTTAAGACCCCGCGGGTACCCTGTTAATACGTTCAAGGTATTGCCGATTTTAGACCCTTTTAGTGGGGCTAAAATAAATTTTAGTGCTTCAAGTGAGAGTTTGCGAACTTGTCTGTTAGTGACAGAGGACAAACAATTACAGGTTCAAAGGGCTGGAAACAGGTTTAATATCCTGTGGGTCTGTCGCCATAACCCAGTCAAGGAAAGGGTCAACAGAAACGTAGTGTTGGCCAATCAGAGGAGGTTGTGCCAGACTCCCGCCTTTGGCTGAGTCTCTATCTGATCTGTCAGAGGGAGGGCAGGAGACGGGTGTGAAGTTTAACGTTGGTAGAAGAAGTTGGTCATTTCATGGTGCAGATTAGAACCCAAATTGAAACGTAAGCAACTAAAATGGCTGAATGTTAGAACATTGTGTCAAATTGGTCGTTATTATTGTGTCTTATAAAGTGTCAAGTTTAGTGTTAATAGTGTCAAAAAAGGATATTTTTTTTAGCAGTGGGGGCAGGTCCGAACACCCCCCCCTCCCCCATGAAACGGAACTGACACTTTGCTGCAACCCAAACCAATATATTGATTCACCTCTATTCACACACACACAATGAGGCATATTTTCAATTGTGATTTGAGTTACTATATAGGCCAACTTTGATCTTGACATACAGGCTGAGCATTATGTAGCAAATAACAATAAACCCACTATTATTTACATTATCTTAATGCAGTGTAACTACTTCAGCATGTAAATAATACACCTAAAATACAAACGTTCTCCGAAATGCACTCTAACAATGCAGCACTATTTCTGATACCGTGGGGGGGCCGCCACGGTCGAATCAACATCGAGGAAACACTGAGCTGACGTTGTTGTTCAGTAGCTAGCTCAGAGATTATCGGCTAATGAAATAACTGATTCAGCATTCTCATAAGGGGCTGAGCCACCCTAAAGGTCTGATCCTAGAATCGCCCCTGCGTTCAGGCATACATATTTCCTAACTACTTACAATCTTCTCCGACTGGTCCGGCGGAGCACTGAGCAGGCGGGTCCCTCTGCAGGTCTGACAGCTCCTAAAAATAATCACAAACAAATTAATGTTATTTACTGTAAACATTCAGCCATCCAGTGATCGAGGAAGTATTCAGATCCTTTACATAAAAGCAAAAGTACTAATACCACACTGCAAAAACACTCTGTTACAAGTAAAAGTCCTGCAGTGAAAATGTTACTTAAGCAAAAGTATGTAAGTATCATCAGGAAAATGTACTTAAAGTATTAGAACTAAAAGTACTCGATGCAGAATAATCCTCCCATGTTAGAAAGAGTAAAGGATCCAACCAGTTGTGTGATTTAATGGTCTAGTCATTTCAGCTGGACTTGTAGGCCGTTATATTGTTGGCTAGTTTACTTTATATTAAAACAAATTGTATAGTTTTGTGTTTTGTGTGCAGAAAGTAACTAAAGCTGTCAGATAAGTAGAAAGTGTCTAGAAAAGGCACAAGAAAAGGCTCAAGTCTCAAATGTGTACAGTAATTGAGTATATGTACTTAAGTTACATTCCACCACACTGGTTTGGTGCATACAATACACACATAAAAAAAAGGGGAATAAACAATACATCAAAGTACAACAATCAAAAACATTAATATAGAAGACACTATAACAAAATGTCACTGTTTTAGAAAGGAAAACAAGGCTGCACGGTTTGGTGCCGGGTGTGCAAAGATTTTAAACAGGAGATGTACAAAACGTTCCCAGATGGTTAAATAGAAATTAAGCCCGTTATTTAATATCTTTTGAAAAGGAAGCCTATCTATTCTGTTATATAAATACACACCGTGGCCTGCTTCGGTGGCCCATTTGCCTTTCCATATATGGCAACGCTGACACTAGGGTTCAATTTTGGCAACAACAGAACAGCTGTCATTCAGCGACTAAACCGGTCTTATAATACATCCAAGGACTAAACCCATCATCAGCAATACTCTTAGTGACCACCCACAATGATTCAGACAAAAATATTAAACACAAACATAACGTAGCTGTCAAAATAACGGCGCTTTTTAAGTTGCTGTCCATAGCTAACGATACCGTAGCAATGCACCAACAGGGCCAACAGTGGTTCGGTTAGCTCGTCTTTGTCTCTATATTGTTTTAAAAAGGAGCCAAAAAACAAAGCTGGTAACGCTACGGAAATAATAAATACAAGGCAACACATTGTTATGAGCTTCGCATGAAGTAGCACACTCAGAAAATGATATAATATGTTAGGATATGAAAGAAATCATTCACCCACCTTCTGAATTCTTTTCAACGCCATTGCATCAATGGCTATGCTATGTAGCCTGTCAGCTAACGTTAACAGTTAGCACTTCACTCATACAATTTGGCTTCTGTGGCTGCGTTCTTTCAAATCTCACTTCACGTATAATCAGGATATCGCGTCTGACATACAGCAGGCTTTGGGCTTATGGTTTCAAGTTCAATCTAAGCGTCAAAGTGTGTGTTAAATCTTGATCTTTCGTTCGCTTGCAACAGAACAACCGAGATATTTTGCTGTCTCTCCTCTCGTCTCTCTTGGTTCCAGGCAAACAGGTTTTGGTAATATCGCGAGACTTTTCGAACAAATCGTGTATTGACAATTGCAACATGATTACCACATCCATGCTCATGCCAGTAGCTCAAAATAGTCTACATTTTTATTTTGTTGACAGTTTTGACACGATCCACTTCACAGTATCAAAGTGTATTATTAGTTTATTAGGGCAGATAATTACAATGGGTATTTCTACAAAAAAACTGCTACTTTTTGATCAAAATAATTAAATGTTATCACTTTGTTCACGTTGTTTTTGAACCAAAACTCCAGAGTGCTTCTCTGACATTTGCAGATTCCTGCCTGTGATTTAGCTGTGGCTACCAACTCTGTCTCTTCAAGTTTGCTCTTTTAACCATACTGCCAAGTTTGCCCCTTTAACACAATGCTGCCTTCAATTCACAGTTGTTGTTTTTTTATTTAGGCTATATTTAAAGATATCAATGCATCATCCTTAACCTCAACTCTACAGCACTAACATTTGATTTAGGAATGCAGTGTTGTAACAAAGGGGTAATACATGGCCTCAAGCATATTCAGTATATGATTTCAACATAAAAATTGAGCCCAGGTGTCCACAAGATGTCACTATTTGAAAAGAGCAAAAACACACACAGAGGAAAGGCATGGCCAGAATTATGTACTGCTTTGACTGCCAGGAAAACCTTTTATGCAAGATCAACAGTGTCATTTACCAAATGAAATGCTCAAGAGTAAATTAATTCATTTACATTTTTGTTGTTGAATTAATTTGCTCAAGCTCAAAAGGGCATGACAATGGAGCAGCAGAGTACAATGGCGCCAAACACGTGTATTATTCACGCGTACATAGGAATAAAGAAAAAGACTATAGAATTGTTCATTCAATACCCAATCATTGTAAAGGCATATTCATCTGAGTCAGCTGCATGCTCCGGTTTCTGCACAGCCTTGTCTTGCAAAGCCTCATGAGCTTCCTTTTATATGTCTTAAACAAGAGTGAAAAAAGAGCTCTCATTATTTTAGTGAGTACTTATGAATGGGTCGCACTGTTCATTCTTCTTAAATGGCTGATTCAGTGTCAGGTTGAGGATCCTATCGTCAATGTGACACTGAGAGGGACCATTTTCCTTTGGAAAGCTGAAGATTCCTTCAGATAATATCTTATTGTTTGCTCATCTCTTTGCTCTCAATGACCTGCCTGTCCTCGGGGCCTGCCTGTAATCAGATTCAGCCAGCAGCAGCGGCAGAGGTAGCAGTTTGGGTCTTGTGCAGCAGCGGCCTTGTGTTCTGAGTTTGTCTATTTGGAGAGGACATTAATCAGCATGAGGTTTTCAGACACAGTCAAGCCCACAATTTGTTGGCTTCAAGCCTCAGCTCACAAAGCCTCCCACAGTCACCCCTACTGTAGCTGCCCCTGAAATCTCAAATCACATTGGTTTGCTTGCTACTGTGTACTTTAAAACCTGCAGGGTTAGTAGTGGACCTTCAGTCTGGGTCGGAGTGAGGGGGCTGGCTTCTGGGGCTGGCTTCTGGGGCCCCTGATGTTTTCTCCAAAGCCCTGAATCTTTTAAGATTTTAAGTACTACTGTCACGACACAATCGTTTTCCTATTGGCCGCCAGGCTGAGGTGGTTGTGTGGCTTACAGAGCTCGGAATTAGGACAACCTCGCAGTACCTCGAGTTCAAAATCCAAAATGGCTACAATAGTTGTGAAAGCTGTAATTAGCATGCAGTAAATAGCACTTTTGTCTTATTTGTGTCTCACTAAATCAGTCGTACACACAGTCCTGTCCAACTTCTATCTGTGTACATGTTGTTACGCTATTTGTATGCACAAAAACAGCCTAATGCGTTGTTTACTACTGGTATTGCTAACAATGGCTAACCTAGCTAGAGCTAATGACAACAATGAAAACATCTGACTTGTAAATGGGACGGAACACACTATTACAATATTATAAATTTTTATTTTTGGCCAAAAAAGTGCCTTGGAACACACCGAAGCGACGCCGACTTGAGCGTACACGTGCAGAACGAGTTAACAAGATTGGGCTGATTAAACAAGTCAAATCGGCCCAAATTAACGCCGACGGCTCTTCCGATTGACGACAGCACAGAACACACCGAACAGACTCGAGTCACCGACCTCGCCAGACTGTCCAACGGCCGATAATCGGGTTGGTGTGTCAGGGCCTTAAAGGTATGGTGGAGGATTTTCTTTTTCCGGGTGGATCATCAAGACTATTGGTCCTCCTGGTTGTCAATCATTCTGGTGATATGTTTACGTAAGGCCATTGTACGTGCACGTCCCTAGCTTTCAGGTGTATATGTGTGGTGAGCTTGAGCTACGGTTTCAGCCATTCATTGAAGCATTGAAGCTTTTGGGAGAATATTTCACACGCTGGCGTGCGCTAAAAGCACAGGTTGGGCTTCCCACTGATGCCTCAGTCGTGAAGTTTCTACTCCACAGGTAAAGTTTGGCTATTTGGAGAAATCCATTTAAAATAACTGCTAGTAAAAGTTGATGTAAGCTATGATTAGCGATGCTAGCCCTGGCACAAGTCACGCACCGCGCACACACGGTAAACATCTCAATTTGTGAAAAAGTGCAAATCTTCTTTTGGAAAGTAGGCTTGTATGAGCCATGCCGACAGCAACTTGTAAACAGTGCACTCTCGTGCACACGTTTAATAGGCGTTCCCTCTCGGGAGCAGGCAGAGGGTTGCGCATGTGCATTTTTTCAAAAAGTACAGAGGGCGGTTCTTTTCTAAAATTCGGGAAAATCCTCCACTATACCTTTAAGTCTCAATTTGCCAGACCCTCCTCCAAAGCGCGCTGGAGGAGGGTCTGGCTATTCCACATAGCATTCGGGGATGGGAGGAACACGTGCTCTGGTTTATTGGCATTTCTTGAAACCAATCACAATCGTCTTGCCGCTTCAAAATAGACGCGGAAGGAACTTGTTTTGGTGGAACACGTGTACGTTTAAAAGTAGTTTTAGTCGTGCAACAGAAAACTCAGATTGGACAGATAGTCTAGCTAGCTGTCTGGATTTACCCTGCAGAGATCTGAGGAGCAGTTAACCATAGTCCTTTCTAATGGTCTATGTCTATAGTCTAAAATGCGAACATAAAGGAAGCCCAAGGCAACGGATATCCGGCCTAAATGAGTGAAATCTATGTTAATGTTAATGTTCGTCTCTTGAAAGGTCTTCAAATGAACTGTCAACATTCTAAACATAGCTAAGTAGTTTTTGTGCCTAAACAAACTGTGACCATTTAAAAACCGCAATCTGTATTTTCAAAACCGTGACGGGCGTTCTCTGGTTTAGATATAATGACAAAAAAATGCTCCTGTGGGTCGCCTTACAGGGTATACAAACAAACGACCCATATTGTTGTATGGTTTGAACAATCTCCCCGGAGGATCATAACCCCGGACCCCCCTATGTTTGGGCTGAGCCCCGAATGTTTACCGGCTCCGCCCCTGCCTTTCGATAGTACAGCGTGATGCTACCTTGTAAACTTTCAAAGCAATAAGGAAGCAATGTGGTGGTTTCTTTAAGGCAACATATCATTGACCTGTATGGGGAATTTCCAGCAGAAGTTGAGTTTTTAGTTACAGGACCGGTGCCCCAAGTTCCAAATTGATGTATGAGCCGAGGTGTGAGTGTGTCAGAGCCGGGATGATATGGGTGGGGGTGGCAGTTTAGTTGACCTGTCTCATGAGGAATATAGCCTATAGTGCTGTTATTTGAAACCGCAGACTCAACAGATTCCAGTGATCTGTCTTCTTTGGTCACATGAATCATCAGTACAAGACATTGTATAACAGAAAACATTCCACTTATTGTGTCAATTACGCTCAAGCTGCGCCTGAGCTTAAGTTTATTCCTCTCGGTGGCACTTTTCCCATGGTTGCCATGACAAAGCACATATGCTCACTGTCATTTTCGAAAATTAACTTAAATGGATCTTGCTAATGTCTGAATTATCCAATAAAAGCACAGCCAATTAATGCCCGAGCACAAGCTGGGCTCTGAGTTCCCAGAGGTGTCCTACCTTCGGTCAGTGTATTAGCTTTCTGAGGGCTCTCTTATGGAACAAAGATCCATTGTTCCGCACACTAAGAGATATTTGTTCACTCCTTGTATCAATGGTCTTGATTTGATTATACACTCAGGCAATATGTGCAAGCAGTGCTCATGTTTGCAGTGAAGTCAGCACTATGCACAATCAAATAATTCTTGAGCTAAGCAACTGGAAAAAGGGTCATTATGTGTGGAGCAATCAGTGTTTCATGGCTCATTTCCTTAGCTGTGATTTGATTTTGCTTGTCAGTGTTAAGGTGGCCTTTGACCTAGAACATATCTGAATTGTTCCTCAAATCTCCATTTTGCATTAGTGGGTATCAGTATTAGTGTTTTCTTAACTTGGATCAATAACTAAAAGTCTATTATAAGAGTTTTCTGTAGCTTCTTCTCATGTTTCAGGCATTAAAACAAGCTGGTACACGACTGCGTGTTTCTTTTGGCTTACCGGGTTCAAATGATGCAATCATATAAACATTTACAGCTTCAAGGATGTGCTTATTAAATGGTATTATATGCTTTAACTGTGGCCGTGTATACTCTGCAGGTTTTATGGGCCTAATTGCAGAGCTGGTTACGGGATGTCTCATTTACAAGCAGGGGTCCACAAAAATAATACTTCATTTTAGTGTTTTCAGAAACCAAGCCTGTTAAAAGTGGCAGGCTGAGTGATGACTTGTTTGTTTGGACTCATTTTCAACATACAGAAACTAATTTTGAAGAATGGTCCCTTTCAAAAAGCATCTTGAGGGTAGGAATAAATGACCTATGTCGTCGTATGGTTTGGAGGACTTGTTGCAGCATCAGATTTTAAGTTTATTACATGTTTTGCATGTTAATATTCAAGCTTTTCTTAGGAACAAGGTACATATGGCTACAAAAAGTAAAGCACTGTAATTTGTATTTATTTATTTCAGGTTTATTTATCAGAGACAATGCACACTAATAATACATAAAAGTATTGTGCCAGAATTAGCCTGGAGGCTATTTTACATCTGCTGTGCCTGGACTGATGGTAAGAGGTCACCCTAAAAAAAGATGAAACGATTAAGAAATCAATAAAACATACAGATTTGGCCGTATACAATACAAGTTGGTTATACTAATGGTGAAACACAACAACAACATAAAAACAAGAACAGTTGGTTAAGATCAACACACATATACATACAGCTGAACCGTCAGACCAGATAACAAACCAGGCACAATAGCATAGAAATACATTTTGGTGGACATGCACGAAAACAACATTGCTGGGACAGTATTGGGACAGCATTGCACAGACCGCCGTGGAGGAAGGTCTGGCTAGTCCACACAGCATTCCGGGATGGGAGAAAAACGTGCTCTGGTTTATCGGCATTTCTTTAAACCAATCACAACCGTCTTGGGCTGAGCTAAGCGCTGCACGGAGCAACTGTGCCTCTACAAATTAGCCTCTGGAAGGAACTTGTTTTGGTGGATCATGTGTACGTTCAAAGGTTGTTTTAGTCGTACGACAGAAAACTGAGATTGGACAGATAGTCTAGCTAGCTGTCTGGATTTACCCTGCAGAGATCTGAGGAGCAGTTAACCGTAGTCCTCAGAAATCTACCGGAGTTTAAAATGAAAAAACATAAAGAAAGCGTATGGGGACGGACATCCGGATGAAATGAGGGACATCCGGTGGAATATCCGGCGGCCCCTGAACAATCCCGGAAATAAAACGTCTTCGATATAGACTACTGGGACAGTAACAAGCAACAGAAAATTTTCCTATCCGTACAATAGTGAGACACAGACAAGGCAGCGCAGGAGAGATTCTACGTATTTATTGCTGCGTGTCCTGAGAGTGTTTAAATCTGAACCAGGATCTTTTTTCTAATCTTAACTAGTTGTTTTGGTGCCTGGACGTAACTGTCGTCACACGACACTCACTTTTTGTCAGATAAACTCAACTGTAACAGCCCCTGAAAGGACCGTATCTCACGGCAGGGCTGTAGTACTGAGTCTGAGACTTTTTTTCTATTGTCTCGGACTTGTCTCGGACTCGTTGGTATTTGAACTCGGCCATTGGACTCGCCAAATATTGTAGTTGGTCCCGACCGAGTCCAGCACTATATGTTTTTTTTCTAAAGTTACGTCCTCCCTTAAAGGTGCTGTAGGTAGGATTGCGAAGATCCAGGATTTAGCCAAAAAATGTGCACATTGACAACTTCTTAGTACCTCCACCCTTTTTTTAGCCCAAAACGGTCTCCTAAGCCCCGCCCCCCCACAAGGGAGAATAAATGCGTGTGCATGAGCAGTGATTGACACGCAGTTAGACACCCCTCCCTGGCCCTGATTGGTGCATCTGAACAGGGTTTTTGCAAATCGCACTACAGGCTGTAGGTGGTGCCAGAGCAGCTGGATTTTTTTCTAAAATGACCAGCTTCATGTAGTTCTACTAAAACATAGGGTCAGTTTCAGCAAATATGACAGAAAGTTAGTTTTAGAAGTCTTACCTACTGCACCTTTAAAACAAAACCAGCTAAAACAGCTGTTAGTTTAATTCAGAATCCATCTAGAAGGGCTTTGAGATTATCGCCTGGTATACGCCTGGCTGCATCATATACCTCAATCATCAGGCATCAATCATTTTCAGGATTCTTTTTATTTCTGTCTCTGCCCTGACTGTCTCTCATTTGGACTCGGTCTTGACTTGGACTTGAACATCTTTGGACTCGGTCTTGACTTGATCTCGACTAGTCCTGGTCTTGGACTTGTCTTGAACTCAACAAAGTTGGACTTGACTACAGCCCTGTCTCACGGTTACTGTAGCCGGCTCACAGTCACCTTTTCTTGGCTAAATTTACCTGTACAGGCCGCTAAACTTAACTGTCATGTGACCGGTCGTGAATATATAAGATAAGATAAGATAAAGAAAATGACACAGAAAAAACGAAGCGACACCATCATAAGAACACAGAAAGACACTACAACTTTCTGAAATGGAAAAACTATGTGATAAACAGATCAAGGTCAAGGTAGACTTTATTATCCCGCAAGGGGAAATTCATGTGGTCATCCATTACGCGCACTCGTCACATCATATTCTCTAAACATATAGACACCACAGACAAGCCAATAAACATGTATAAAGAAAAGAATATATGTAATGTATAATACTACAGAAATGACAATGACAGAAATTGACAGTGACAATACAAACATCTGATGTTGACAAAACATACAAAAAAATGACTAATATTATCAGGTAGCTAAAAATGTAAGTAAAAAATAATAATAACTAGAAGTAGTTGTCAAGGAATTGAGATCTACCATCCAGTTAAAGTGCCAGTGAGGGATTAAAGTGCTTGGTCATTTGGTCAGGGCAACTGGGATGCAGATGAAATACAACCATGTAAAGCAATTATGATTAGAAGTTTGGAGGTCCAAAGTCAGATTTCTAAAATGTCCAAAAGGCACAAGTCAGTTTAGTATAAGAAAGTTTAGTATTTTGTTCCACGAGTCGGGCACACTAGGACTAAAAGCAGTTTAGCCGAATAGGTGTGCACGAGCTTTCGAACGATATCATAGGAACCTGTTCGTGAGAATGCGTTGCTACTTCAATAACCTCTGAATCGTGAAGCAACATTCACACTCAAATCTCCTGAAGAAAAGGTGTGCCCGGCTGTAACAAAAGTACAAAGATAACATTTAAGATATTTCCCTTTGACCCAGGTCACTAAATATTACCACATTCTGTGACTAAAAGGATATGTCTTTTCTCACATTTTTGTAATCTACTTTCTTTGTCAGAGGACATTGTTTCATCCGTTGCTTTCTCTTCATTTGTGCAACAGGCTGAGGCTGCCAGATGATAAGTTTATATTTAGTCCCACTTTCTATTTGATAACAGTACCAAGGCGTTTGTTGGTGCTGCCACTGCCTGTCTGTTTCAAGGGAAATCCCTCCTTTGTCTTTCAAGGAAGCTCAGCAAAACTGGGAAAACCTGAATTTGGCATCAGAAGTTAAACAGCTGGAAAGTATTTGATTACGGAGAGCCACCGCTAAACGTGTTAGTCAACACTCCAGAATCTACCTATAGGCTCTGGAGACCACTCATTGCAAGAGCAGCACAGTAAAACTGCTTTCAGAGCTGTCAGTCAACGTGCCAGAGCCGTGGTGCAACGCAGCGACACAGGGCCACCTGGGAATTGCTCTTTAAGTGCTCAACCCCCCCCAGAAACAAATATACAGTACATATATATAGTAGCGGTTTAACATTTAAACAAGAGGATGAATGGATTGATGTGCAAAAAAGTATGTGCAGGTGGGCAGATGTATAGTCCAGGATGAGGGTAAATGCAGAATGTAGTGACTTGGCAGTTAAGAGCCCTTTCCTTTTAAAAAACAGTAATATTCCAGCAGGAGACTTCCCTTCCCCCAAAAACGCCCACATAGGTCGCTTGTTCAAGCAGCAATAACGACCTATATTTAACAGTCCCTCCAGAAAAACATGATTATGCGATCGCATAATTCAATGCATAATCAGCCAAAGTCCGCATATTTATGCGGGTGCCGCATTTTTTCAAATACACCGCACTTTCGCCGCATAAATTTCCGTGCAAAATATGCGGACCTTGCAGGATTTCATAATCCCCGCATTTTCGTTACAAAAAAGTCCCATAATATATCTTAGCAGAAAGTTGAAAAATGTTGTGTTTACTTCACACAAGAGCAGCCATTTCCCCTGTTGCCATGGGAATGTTATGAAGTGATGTAATTACGATACGTGAACAAAAATGAAAAGTAGAGTGTTGCGGGAATCACTTTTTTCCTCTTTTCATTAAACCGCAATTTTTGCAAGTTCCCGCAATTTCGTCACATAAAATTGCATAAATATCCCGCATATTCCATCGCATTTTTTAAGAAAACGTGCCGCATAATTGAGGATTTTTGCCAGCAACAATCACTAAAAGGACTGATTTAAGTGTATGGTGTTGGCGCCCTCTAGTGGCCGTAGTAGTCATGACGGGAATAGTCTCGCATTGCCAGACCTTCCTCCACAGCGCTGCAGAGGAGGGGTCTGGCGTGTCCACACAGCATTCCGGGATGGGAGAGAAACGTGCTCTGGTTTATTGGCATTTCTTTTTGATGTTTCTGGAGGGGTTTACTGGTCTGGCCCACTTGAGATCAAATTAGGGTTATGTGGCCCATGAATTAAAATGAGTTGGACACCCCTGCACTAAAGCTTTAAATGGAGGCACCCAAACGGCTGGATTTGGATTAAAACAGTCCTTGGACATAAACAGGCGTTTCTTGGGTGAAACTCTTTTGTTTTCCCCAGGACGCAAACTCCTCTCCCCGGCTTAAAAAAAAAAGCCCTGTGTTTTAGGACACAACCATCGACCCCGAGCTCCACAATGCACGGACCAGAGCGCTCTTAAAGCAGTAGCAGTCACTGTGGTGCATACAGCAAAAAAATACGTGGAATACATAGGAATTACAATGCTACTACTTTTCTCTCTGGCCCAGCAACGCGTGGCTATATGAAGGAATGGTTGATGAGCCTGAAATCAGCCACCTGTCGTCGGACAGGAGTTCACCGTGCAGTTAGTGTTGTGTGTCTGTGATTGTGCGAGTGAATGTAAGTGACTGGGACTTGGAGATGGGTGGGGGGTGGGGGGTGGGGGGCTGTCCATCCTGCTGCACAATAAACAGTTTGTTTCCCAGGAGCACCCCTCATGTTCCTGTTGTTGGCTCCATCGCCGCTCACTGGGAAACGTCCTGGCCTCTATTGTCCAGGAGGTCGGGGGGTCACAGGATGCTCCTAAAGGCCCAAAAGGGGAGGTAAGAGGTTGGATAGGGAGGCATGATAAAGAGCTCCCCACCCTGCCCCCCCCCCCCCCCCCACACACCCCATTTCTCCACTCACACACCCTTTAAAAGTACAAAACTTTTAAAAATGCTTCTCCCCCCTTCTCTTGTCACACCATCTTTTCAGTCAAAATGCCATGTCATTATCAAGAGTTTCAGGAAATGAAATTAGGACAATGCTCCGACTGACTGTTGCACATTGAACATCCTGATTAGTTTTATTTTTTTTTCATGTGTAGAGCTCTGTTCCTTGCGTGCGTTCTTTGCATATCTTCAATGGAGGACTTTGCTTTCCCATACAAAAAATGGTAAATTCAATCTGAGCCGCTAACAGAGGGTAAAAGGTGTATCATTAAAGGGAGGAAGAAAAAAAAAACAGCCAAGAAAGGAGTGGTTGTATTGTACCGTTTTCACCACACCGAATGTTGTACTTTTACCACAGACGGAGCTCAAACTAGTGGCGATTTTAGACCCCTTTTTAAGGGTGTTCAAGCCCCCCCTAAATTTCATCTCAGCCCCCCTAAAAATTATAATAATAAAAAACTTTTTGTGCTTCAAATTAGAGTTTGCGAACATGTCTGTTAGTGACAGAGGCTTTAATGAATATATTTAATACCCTGTGCCGCGGTCGCCAATGCTACACACCTGTAACCCAGTCAAGGAAAGATTTTATTTTTTATTTATTTATTGTTTACACCTCAATATCATTTCATCTGATTCTTGTAGTCCACAAAGGGACCTTCGTAGTTTTTTTCCTATGTTCAATATTTTGCATGTATCTTCTGTTATAATAATCAGTCCTTCCAAAAAATGTGAGTTTTTTTTGTGATTGTTGCGGGGAAAAATCCTTGATTATGCAGCACGTTTTCTTAAAAAATGCAATGGAATATGCTGGATATTTATGCCATTTTATGCGATGAAATTGCGGGAACTTGCAAAAATTGCGGTTTGATGAAAAAGAGAAAAAAAGTGATTCCCCCCACCCCCCAACACCCTGCTTTTCAATGTTGTTCATGTCGCATAATTCATGTTCCCATGGCAACAGGGGAAAATGGCTGCTCTTGTGTGAAGTAAACACAACATTTTTCAACTTTCTGCTAAGATATGTGACTTTTTTGCAACGAAAATGGGGATTATAAAATCATGCATAAATATGCGGACTTTGGCTGATTATGCATTGAGTTATGTGTCCACATAATCACGTTTTTCTGGATGGACTGAATAATAAATACATTCATTTATTCATTAGAAATTACTGATTTAGCAGGGGGGGGTTAACACTTTTGCAAGGCACTGTATCTGTGCCACATTGTCATTAGGGGCTGAGCCCCCCCTAAAGGTCTGATCCTAGACTCGCCCCTGGCTTAAACACCGGCGGAGACTACGGAGCAGATACATACTTCTGATTGCACTGACCTTTTAAAACAGACTAGCACACAAACAGCCACGTAAATGCTGTTTGTGCAGCTCGATTAAATATGTGGCCTCATAATGACAGCAGACGTTTATGACAGTTAAACAGAGACACCAGGCTGATGAAGACTAATGAAACTTCTTGCGCCTCTCTCTCTCTCTCTCTCTCTCTCTCTCTCTCTCTGATGTGGGTTTCAGTTTGATCTCTTGCGTCTCTGTCAAACAGCGTCCAAGCAGTGTTTCCCCATGAAGTTCATTCTTTAAGGTTTTTGAGCAATAGCCCTAATTTTTTTATTGCACTTGAACCGAAAAGCTTTAGGGCCTGCAGTCCTGTCGCTGCCATGTCTATGGACCTTCACGGAGACACATTTCACTTTTTTTTTATGGAGCTGAGCTAACTTGGAGCTTTGAACACTAGTCCAGATGCTTGTTTGCACTGCGTTGAATCAGCTTATTACTAATGCCTTGCTATCCACAGCACCTCGAC
Organism: Perca schrenkii; assembly: GCA_025617405.1. NCBI lineage: Eukaryota > Metazoa > Chordata > Actinopteri > Perciformes > Percidae > Perca > Perca schrenkii. The sequence goes on along the minus strand of CM046791.1, from coordinate 3,068,952 downwards.
AGCAACTGAAAAGGCTGTATCCGTCCCCAAAACTTTATTTTTATCTATGTAGGCTACTACATTACATTTGATGTACAGTATGGTGCAATGAAATGATACTGTTTCTCACATTCATAGGTTAAAATAACACTAGGGATGTAACAATGCATCGTGAATCGGTTAAAAATCGATATTAATGTGTAAAGTTAACAACCGCTTGAGTAAAAACATGAACCGCGATGCACTTTTTAAAGGGCCTAGGGCATAATCTACTGGATTTCACTTATTTGGGGAAAAGAAATATTATTTTATGTTATTTAGGGATGTAACAATACACTCAACCCACAATTAAATACGGTTTAACCCTTGTGTTGTCTTCTGGTCGACCATGCACTTTTTGGACCGTTTTTGGGGATATTTTTGACACGTTTTCTGACGTTTTTGTCACTTTGCTTTTGTCACTTTTTTTTTCAATGTTTTTCAACTTATTACCAGTAATTTTACACCTATTTTTGGAATTCATGGTCAATAAATCTCATGTATAGGAGATTATACCTAATTTTGAAATGATGAATGACTTTGACTAATATTAGAGGAACGTATGCTGGTGGAGTGTGGATGTCAAAGATTAGTCAGGTTTTGAAACCATTTCAATTTTTTCAAATGCTACACAATTGAATACCCACAATTCAATGAAAGTAGTAATCGAGTACTTGCGATTGTACTTCATTTGAGTAATTTGGTTAAAAAGAAACCCATATTTCTCTTATAGAAGTTTTGAGAATGGGTCAAATTTGACCTGAGGACAATATGAGGGTTAAGTTGCCCAGTGTGTTTATAAGACACCAAATAAAATCTGTTACACAAAAACTTCTTTTCTCAAAGCACAATTTATAATTATAATTATAATCATAATCATCCAGCCGGAAAGAAATCATCATAAATAGAGTTAATTTTTAGGAATGTAACTCACGATTCAGGATTTTAAGTTCACCATGTGATTTTTTTTAACAGGATGAGCTGCAGACAAATGGCTGAAAAACACTCCTTCATTACTTCAAATTGTGCAACAACAGATGTGTCCTCTTATCAAAAGGGACACAGAAATTGTATTTTATCTTAAATAACAAAAATTAAATAAAAAAGGAATAATACGATTCCTAAAACAAATCCCACATTAAATAACTAAATAAATAGAAAGAAATATCTTCAAATAAGTAAACGAAGAAGACGTAGTGACATCTGAAGTCTAACTAGTGAAATCTAAAGTAGATAAAAACTGCATCGCCATTCATCCATCTTTACACATTTCGATTTTAAACCGATTCCCGATGCATCGTTACATCCCTCCCGCCAAACACTTGTAATGGAGTATTTACCTTTAAAGGTAGCAGAGTATAAAAGTATTAAAAAGTACCTCAAAACTGTGCTCAAGCACAATAGTAGAGTAGAGGTACCTGTTACATTCCTCCGCTGCGTGATTGTGGTTTGCCATTGTTCTTCGCTTTGTTATTGTGTGTGTGAAGACTCGTCGTGTCTGATGTAAGACGAGAAGTTAATGAAGGTAACGTGAGAGACAAAAGGTGCAGCACCCGGCCATCTTCATTTTCCAACCACGTGCAATTATGAATTTAAGTCTCACAGCTCGAGTTACGTGTTATGAATCTTCCTGGAGGCCCGGCCCTCACCTCGTCTTGCCCTGTCATATCGGGTTAGGAGTTCCACCGGAGCGGGGGGGACGTGACAGCTGGAAATGATTTCAGGCTCTCCGGATAGTTTGTTTTTTTAGACGGCGCTGCAGGGAATGAGCGAGAGACACGTGTGGGTTAGCCTTTAGCTGTGGTGTGCCTCATGGCCATTAAACTGTTACTGTGAATCATATCTCTGAACACATCTGCACTGCTGCATGTTTAGTACAGTTCCCTGTTAGCAGGACCGGCTGATCTGAGTTGTCTAGGTATTAAAAAGTCCTCCAAATCATACGACGATAAGATTAGATTCAACTTTATTGTCATTGTGCAGAGTATAAAGTACAAAGACAACGGAATGCAGTTTGCATCCAACCAGAAGTGCAAAAAGAGCAGAAAAGTGCAATGCGATATACAAAGTATAGACAGGTGGTGCATAGACAGGACAAGAAATCTAGTGCAGTGTAGACAGTAGTGTACAGTTGGCTTACAGAAAGTGGTTTAGAGTAATATAAATTAAATATAAATATATGCAGTGTATTAGCAGTTACCTTATAAGAGCAGAAATACGAGGTTTTGGGTCGTTTGTTCCTACCTTTTCATGTAACCCACAGGAGCGTTTCCCGCCCTCGTATCTAAACCGTAACGGTCGCTGTTTTTAACGTTAAAGGTCGCAATTTTTTTAACTTATCTTTATTGTGAAACGGTCGCAGCTTGGTTATGTTTAGTCACCAAAAGTACTTAGTTAAGTTAAGAAAAAGATCATGGTTCGCTGCGTCCACCCATGCTCTGCTGTGCCCGGCTATGACATGAACTACTACAACTACCATTGTAGTCACTGTTCCATTATCTTTATTATGACTATTATTGCTACTGTTCATCACACCCCCAACGGGCCCTGTCAGATACCAAGAGTCTGGGTCTGCCGAGGTTTCTTCCTAAAAGGGAGTTTTTCCTCACCACCGTCGCAACAGCCACTGCCAATGCTAGCTCTTGGGAGAATTACAGGAATTGTTGGGTCTTTGTAAATTATAGAGTGTGGTCTAGACCTACTCTATCTTTAAAGTGTCTTGAGATAACTCTTGTTATGATTTGATACTATAAATAAAATTGAATTGAATTGAATTGATTAAAATCAGACGTTACTTCCTGAAAGTGTGATGCTATTGTTCGTTAAGTCAAAAACTAATTGCAGTTTACTTTAATTTTCAAACGGTACTCGAACCCTGCTCTCCTACGTGAAAGTCCTGTGTTTGTTTTTGCTCTCAAGGCAGATTTATGATAGTACGTAGGCTCCAACGCAGAGCGTACGCCGTAGCCTACGTAAGCTGGTACGTGTCTGCGTCGTTCTATCGCATCTCTTTAAGAGAATAGCAGAGCTGGTGTGTGTGTGTGTGTGTGTGTGTGTGTGGTTGAGTGATATAGTGACAGGGATTAGCTGTGAAACAACTACCGACTCCGGAGATGGAGATGGAGACAGAGAAACAAAGTGTCTCTCCTGTGCTTTCTGACCACGGAGAAGGAGAACAGGGAAATGAGTAGGGGGAAATGCAACGCTACCAAGCCACGGCCGAGCGGACCAATCACAGTCGTTGCGGTCTGCATCGCTGCGCCATGTAGTTAAATTTCTAGGGAGGTGCCCATAAGGCTACCTACGCCGTAGGGTCTGTATCTACGTGCGTTCCCCGTGGTGTAGATTCAACGCAGAACCATAAATCAAGCTTGATATTTCCTCACCTTACATCCTGCTTTGTTCCTGTGATAACTACTACGACCACGAGAGGGCGCTGTCACTACAAGTGTAAATATAGTTCGTAATTGCTGCTTGATCAAACGACCTATGGGAGCGTTTTTCAGGGGGAGGAAAGTCTCCCAGGTATCCCAGTTATGTGTCACTATCTAACTTAATTAGACTCCTCTCTTGCAGCGCTTTGAGCACTGTTGACCTGCTGGGATTCAGATCCTGGCCTGGTACATTTCCGAAGGCAGCAACTGGGGTTCTTCTGGCATAATTTGCGTTCCCACTTCCCAATCCTTCTCAGACGGTGGGGGTGCTTTTCCTTTCTTTATGACCAAATAAATCTAACTGGTGCCAAAGAGAGGGGGAAAAAAAAAAGTGGGATTAAAATTCCCCTTTTCGCTGTCTTGAGGAGCCCAGCTGCACTGCACTGTTTGTTTTCCACAGCGCGATGCAGCTGCAGAGTCGAGCTTTATGGAGAGGTGGGCCAGAAGCAAAACAGAAATGACTTATTTTCGTTGGCACGTACCTTCCCCGTTCACTGTCTGATAATTGCATTGTGGAACTAGAAAGCAAGGCAACAGTCTGGTTAAGATAATCTTAATGTGGTTTAACATGCTTTCTGTTTACATGTTCATCTACTTTTTTTTCTTCCTCCTTGGAGATGGACTTTTTTTCAACTTTGCTGTACTTTTTTTTAACTTTTTCTCAGAACTAAATGCTCTGTTCTCACCACAGTCTATTTGAGAAGACACACTGTACTCACCGCACTTACTGTATGATGTCGAAGCGCATGAGTGACAACGCAAATAGTGTCTGTCGCCAGACAATGATAATAACCCTGATGGTGTAAAGATGATTTAAGCACTACAGAACAACATGTACAGTGTTTTTTTTTATTTTTTTTTAAAGAAGCTACAGATATTTAACAGACATACAGCAGCTATTTTAACAACCACACAAGCAGCTTTAGTTATTCACACAAGACGGAATGAGCTGCAGAGAAGAGAGCAAAGAGGTGTTGATGCACTTAGAGATACCACAGGAAGAAATGTGGTGCAGCAGGTAAGACATGTCTGTGAGTAACATAATCTGGCCAGTGGCCCAGTCCAGGTGATTCTCTGTGAATAACGTCTGGATGTAAATGACTGCAGGTTTATGAGAGCTCTCTCTCTCTCTCTCTCTCTCTCTCTCTCTCTCTCTCTCTCTATCTCTCTCTCAGCTGAATCACTCAATATCTGCCCTAACCTTGGAGAAAAACCTTCTCAAAAAAGAGAGGGAGCCGCACTTTTGCTTAATTATCGGACCCATCTCATGCCATTTCTCTTGGATTTCTATTTACTTTTCTGCACAAACAGTCCTCTAAATTCACATCTATTTCAGTTCTTGAGAGTCCGGATGCGACTGAGCAACATGACTCAGTTCCCTGCAAAGAGTACACAACCAGCACAACAAAACGTGGCACATGTTTTACCCCCTGAAATAATAAATGCATTCAAAGTGCACGAAAAGTAGATCTGTACTTTCCAAAGAAAGCATTTACTACGTCAGAAAAAGAGCACATGTTCCCCAAACGAACACAGCCCTTACAAATGATTCATCTGACTGATATTCAAACCTAAATCATTACAGATAAAATCAACTATTTTCGTAGGACATTGTTGTAAAGATCCTATTTTTTTTATTATTCTTATTTTGGCACTTCCTTTCCTCTCTTCCTTTTAACTTACGTCCTTTTCCGTTTCCTGGGCGCAAAATTTTTTTTCCCCGCTATGGCCACGCCAAGACCCACCCTTCAATAGCAGCTTGATTAGTTGGGGTTAGGCATTGACCTCGAGTGGTTAAGGTTAGGATAGCTGATTGGTCAGGGGATAGGATAGGATACATTACCTTGTGTAAGCATGGACGCCTGGCCAATAGTAGCTATTGAAGGGCGGGTCTTGGTGTGGCCATCCTGGGACACATTCAGCCCAGACAAAACATAGCAACGAGGTTTAAAAAAAAAATAAAATTGAAACAGAGGTGCGTTGAACACCCTGTTGTGTGCGCAAGCTCTGCCGTTTTATTTTGTGAGTTTACAGACACGTCTCTGCTGATTGGGTATCACCTGTGACACAGCCTATAAACGAGAGACACGCCCAAACGGGAGAAAACATATCTCAAAGCAGTTGCACACCGTTTCACACCGTTCAGACCAGTCGTTCAACCAGGACACCGAAGCAAAACGGTGCAAATGGTTTTGAGATTGAACGTTCCCCATGTTCTTTAAACTTCCACCCAGGGCACGTTCAATCTCAAAATGGTGTGCACCGTTTTGCTACGGTTTCCGGGTTGAACGACGGTATAAAATGGTGTGCTTTCAGGTATGTTTGCTCTCATTTTGTTGGGTGTGTCAGAGATGTTACCCAATAAGTAGCAATGTGTATGTAGACTTCTGGTAATACCAAAGCCGGTCTACGGAAAGCCTTTCCACGCCCTATTCAGCTCCATTGTACCGTATTTGGTTGCAGTTCCATCTGGGGGTGGTTGCAGGCGAGTGCAAAATGAATGGGAGTCTATGGAGCTAGACGGCTAATTGTGTCTCTTTCGCCTGATTGTCGTTGTGAAACCTCAGATTTGATTGTAGTTTTTGCAAGTTCAACATGGATTATAGGTTGAAAGTCGAATGAACGAGTACTTATGTCCTTTCGATTTCTTACAAGTTGAGTTGTTGTTGCCCATAGCACGCTAGCATTCTGCTAATGAATGCTGATTGGTCAGTGAAGGACTGATTACGAACAAAATCTAACACCCAGCAGTGTGTATTTTCTTAGCCTCCCCTTTCGAGTGCAACATTCAAATTACTAGACAAAAGATTATATCATTATATGGATTATAAATGGATTTTGAGGGGTATAGCTCCATGGAGTCCCATTCATTCTGTACTGGCCTGTGAGCATCCCCTATATGCAACTCTGGTGGAACTGCAACCAGTTCAGAAGCCGGAAGTAACGAGAGAGTGGAACTTCTTCTCTTATTAAAAATTCTTTGGTAACACAGAGCAGCACAGCAGGGTGTTCAACGCACCACCATTTGAGTTTAAATCAACGTTTTGCTACGTTTTGTCGGGGCTGAACGCGCCCCTTGTCACCCCTAATTACATGATTGAGTTCACCTGGTCACTCCTTATTTAAGACTGCACTCCCTCTCAGTTACAGTAATGGGAGCGGCAGCTGGTAAGATGAGTTGTTTTTGCTCTTTAATCAAACGTCCATGTTAGTTTTAACCACACAGTCCATGGTTTTAACTGACAACTTTATTGTAACCTTATTCCCTGAAGATGAGACTTGAGAGGGAGTGACTTTTTGTCAAGTTCAAATTTGTAAGTTTGTTTTGCCCATGTGTGTTTTGTTGCACTCTTTCTCATTTGCACCACCATTTAGTGGAAATAAACCTCTGTTGAGTGGACTGACGTTTCCTGGGTCATGCGTTCTAGCCGATGACCAGGGCCGTGCCGGTGCAGATTTTAAACAAATGTACACATCTCCAACCAAACAGAAAAACAGTCCGCCAAATTCCACAGATTTTTATATTCTGAAACACCGCTGAAAACTGTAAATCAAATGAAAAATAAAATCCACAGATCTCGTTTTGGGTCTGGGATGACCTGTGATGCTCGCACTCAATCACAAAAACTGAACCCTCCTCCTTAACAGCTATGTCTCAAGTCTCCTCATTCCTCCTCATGTCCAGAAATTCCTGTTAAAGTGTATAGACTTTGGTAGGCACGACAAATACAATGCATACACATACAAGCCCCCCCGCCCCCCGTGATTGTGCACACACTACCAGCTTTAGACATTCAACTGTGAGGCAGAAATTCAACGGAAGAGAGATTTATGCAGCAACGCATAAAGATGATGGTTTCCAGACCCTGTGCATTATTTTAACTGTGTGCTGGACATGGTCATTGTATAGCTAGAGAGGGTAAAAGACAACACTAATAATAAGTAAATCCATGTGAAAAATAAAAGTCCTCGTGGACTGGGAATAACTTAATCTTCTCCTGTGGATACACATGGACAAAAACCCAGCAAGGACGCTAAAAATATGCAGAAGACTTGTGGTGCAGTTTCCCAAGGCCAGAGAAAGGAAATAGACTGACAGTTTCTCCCTGACCTCTTTACTACCCCCCTGTAACCTCCTAACAACCCCCACGGGGGATCCTGTCTCTATGTGTAAAACAGACAGTCAAAAAAGCATCCTGGAAACTTTAGAGCAACGAAAACAAGGGGACATGAGGAAGTCCAATAAGCTTGTATGTAGAGGGCTCAGTCGGGAGATAATCTCGAGGCCACACAGACCCGGCGCCAAGCCTATAGAGCCCGAAAGCTCGGCGGCGCAGCAGAGCAGCGTGGTCATTGTTGTCTTTGGAAAGTAAGCAGCTTCAGTGAGGCCAGTGGTGTGAAAGCCACCGCTCTTCTTGAGTGTCTGCTCCAGACCTTGTTGTTGACATACATGGCAGGTGCAGCTGCTCTTTACAACTGCATCAAGAACCCCCCTACACACACACACACACACACACACACACACACACACACACACACACACACACACACACACACGTTTGTTTCACTATCTTTGTGTGGACCCATCATTGACATAATGCATTCCCTAGCCCCTTACCCTAACCTTAACCATCACAACTAAATGCCTAACCTTAACCCTTACCTTCACCTTAACCATCACAACTAAATGCCTAACCTTAACCCTTACCCTCACCTTAACCATCACAACTAAATGCCTAACCTTAACCCTTACCTTCACCTTAACCATCACAACTAAATGCCTAACCTTAACCCTTACCCTAACCTTAACCATCACAACTAAATGTCTAACCTTAACCCTTACCCTAACCTTAACCTTAACCTAATTCAAACCCTAATCCTACAACCAAGTCTTAACCCTTAAACAGCCCTTTAAACTTGTGGGGTCCAGCATTTTGGCCCCACAAAGCTGTTGGGACCCCACAAGTATACTGGACGGTTTTTGGACCCCACGAATATAGTTAAACAAGCCCACACACACACACACACACACACACACACACACACACACACACACACACACACACACACACACAGCTTAGATTTTACAAGACAGGGTTATATGGACAAAGACAAATCTAACATTTTAGATTCGTCAGGGTTATACTAGTCTGGATCCACTGAAGTACATTTCCAGGAAAAAGCCTGACGTCCGTGTGTTGCTGTTCTCAAAATCCCTTCAGGAAACAACAACCTTCGAGCTAGCGAAAATGGCAAGTTTTGAAGCCAATTTGGATGGTGCAACAAGGCAGGCCTGCTTGGTCCTTGTAAAATGATTGTAAAGATTTACAAAGAATATTGTGGGACTGATTGGTGGGATTGCTGCGGACGAAGTACACACGGAGATACACTGGTAAGAGCCAATGAGGTTTAACCATGTATCAGCTCATTTAAATAGCTCACCTTACTGGATTGTGTCAACAGTTAACTTCATTTGATATTATGGGGCGTTTTCTTTTGCGGGGTGCAAATGTTCCACCAAAACCAGTTCCTTCCTGAGACTATTTAGCAGAGCCACCGTGGCTGCGTCCGGAGCTAAGTGCCGCCCAAGACGACTGTGATTGGATTAAAGAAATGCAAACAACCCGGAGTGTTTTTTTTTTCCCCTCCTATCCCAGAATGTATCTGTGGTGAAGCCAGACTTTACTCCACAGCGCTGTGGAGATAAAGGTCTGGCAATGCGAGACTAGGGTTATATGGACAAAGACAAATCTACCATTTTCTTTAATATCTCTGCAACAATCAGCGAAGGCACTGCTGAGTTAACACAGGGCCCACAGAGATGAAAACAATGGCTGGATTCTTCTGGCTTGAAGATGGCTATGGGAAATGGCAGGGATGCCAGGGCTGATAAGTGACCGAGGGGCTCAAGTTACTTCCAGCTGTCTGCAGCCGTGCATGCCTCAGCGGAGCGTATGGTTCACGCATAATGCAAACCATTTCATTTGCGTAATGCTCATAAAGAAAAAAAAATCTGGAGGACATATTAAATAAAGTCAACAGCCTCTCACTTGGGCAGGGTTTTACATCACAGCAAAGAATCTCCAATCCTCGGAGGAGCGCTGCTATGCGTCCTCAGCTGAGAAAACACAGACTGTTGAAGACTGTGACCTTGCAAGCAAAATGTTAACTGGATCAATAAAACCAGGCAATAGCAGAAAGCCTGAATGCAGCATCTGGTTAGTCTGACTCAAACTTTGTGGACAATTACAGTCACAGAGCTGTGCATTGTAAATAGTGTCCATGAGGACTTGTTGGCATTGTTGGCTGTGCTTGTTTTTTTCCTTAAACCATAAAAGTCAGATTTCCATATAGACACAGCAAAATAAAGACTATTTTTGTCTTCATGTATTTAAAATGACGGGAAATTAAAGTTAATATCAAATAAAGCCTGTAAAAGATTAATAGTACTTTAATACAGGCTGTTTTTTGTGCTGTAAAGTAAGTTACAATGAAAACCTAGCGCCACAATGCATTAGCATCACCTCAATACCAGTGAGGGCCTCTTCCTGTCCATTTGGAAAATACTTGGAAAGTACATTTTCAAGCTGCAGCACACTCCAAAAGGAGAGTGCTTTTGGCAGGCTTTGATGTCCTCAGAAATAATGCTCCTTAAAAGCATCCTCTGCAATACAGAAAAACATGAACATGTATTTCAGTCAAGAGGCGTGAGCGAGCACTTCTTAGCAACCATGTAAATCTGCACTGGAGGACTCCGACATGCTTGTCTTTCAAGTCTGATATTGTTGCATCCTTTGCACAAGCAGCATTGCTTTTGCTAAAGGAAAAATAATCCATTCACTCATTCATGTTTAAGGCAGTCTTTAGTTTAAGCCAGTGATTCCCAACCAGGGGTACTTGGAAAGATTGTGGAGCAGAATTTATCAGCTACAAGACCTGAACACATGTATTTTGAACAGGTAGCTAAAAGTAATTAATGGTATAAATAAATAGCTTAAAGTAATGACTAAACAGTTCAACTAGTTAGCTAAAACTAATGACTTAACAGTGGAAATAATTAGCTAAAAGTCATGAATAAATGGTAGAAATAAATTGCTCAAAGTATTGCATCAGCGGTTAAAATAGCTAAAACTACTGACTAAACAGTTCAGATAGCTAAAACTACTGACTAAACAGCTCAAATAGTTAGCTAAAACTACTGACTAAACAGCTCAAATAGTTAGCTTAAACTACTGACTAAACAGCTCAAATAGTTAGCTAAAACTACTGACTAAACAGCTCAAATAGTTAGCTTAAACTACTGACTAAACAGCTCAAATAGTTAGCTAAAACTACTGACTAAACAGCTCAAATAGTTAGCTTAAACTACTGACTAAACAGCTCAAATAGTTAGCTAAAACTACTGACTAAACAGCTCAAGTAGTTAGCGGTCAGTAGTTTTAGCTGACTAAACAGTTCAAATAGTTAGCTAAAATTAATGGATAAACGAGTAATGGATAAAAGAACTGGACAGAAATGTGTTAGCCTGATTCAATCTGTGTCTGACTAAATTAAATGTCAAATTCAGATTTTAATCATATAGAAATAAACCCATTTCATTAGCTGTCTTTGAGTGTGTGTGTGTTTTTTCTTTCTGCGGATGAACATTTTCTCGACCCTTCAGGAAAAGAATACTTCAAATGCAACAAAATGCCTGCGTGAAGGAGAAAAGTCAGCATGCAAAGTCTTTTATTTTCTCTTCTCTGTGCACAGTTTAGTGTTTCAGTTACACCCTTTAGGCACTAAAAACTGTCATCTAATCATATCCTCACACAGTCTTAAATGCCATATACGCCCACACCAGCCTGGAATGGAGACCTTTCTGTGGATTAAAACGGATATGAGGTTATTTTTGCGAGATCCATGATTGCATGAGGCACTCCCATCCAGACTTAGTGTGATGACTGAGGAGGTGAGCGAATATGGCACAGTGGTGATGCAAAAGAGGTGTGTAAATCCATCAGCAGTAGATCCTGCTCTTTGGTTGAAAGGTTTTCGGTCTTTTAAATCAGTTGATCCCTCTGTGATGTCGGAAAGTTGGTAAACACTTTATGTTCATATAATGGGGTCACATGGGGGGAATTTCAGGATGTTTTAAAAAAATATATATATATATAGGCCTCCAGATATAATGGCTAATGACAGTTATGGAATAATGTAAAACCCTTGAATCAGTTTTTTTTATTTTTTATGAAAACATCCACAAGAGAATGTCCTCCCCCGAAAACGATGCCAGAGTTTGGTTGTTTAAGCAGCAATTACGACCTATATACTGACGACGTCCACTAGTGGCATTAGTAATTATGACGGGAGCAAAGCAGGAAAGTACAGTGACGAAGTTTAAGAGCACCAAATTTAAAGGTGCTCTAAGTGATATGATGCCTTTTTTAGGCTACAGCATTTTTCGTCACATACAGCAAACATCTCCTCACTATCTGCTAGCTGCCTGTCCCCTGAACACACTGTAAAAAACATCTCCTCACTATCTGCTAGCTGCCTGTACCCTGAACACACTGTAAAAAAACACGGTCTCTGTGGGGTCCAGCACGGCAACAACAACAAACTGCGCCAACCTGCACCACCAAACATAACAAACAGTCTTCCAGCCAATAACCGACAAGAAGGAGCTGGTTGAGCCATCACTGCAGCAACGTTAGCACACAGGCTACTTCCACAATGCGTATTCATGACATGAATCCAGGATCCAAATGCCCAGAAGCATTTGAGCGGTGTCCGTTGGTGACGCCCCTTTGGAAATGGGCTGTGAATGGATCTTCCCCAGATTCACTCTCAGTTACAGCTGATAAGGGTCTGGTGTCAGCCAGGCTATGATGCTATATGTCCTGCTTCAAGTACACTTCAAAGACAATCAAAGTGCGAGCTAAATCTCCTGAAGTGAGATAGATGGAAGCAGCAGTCGCACACCGTGTGATCTGACGTGTTCGCCGCACACTTTTAACTCGTACCATTAGAGAGCTTGTCAGGGCGGGCGTGGCCCCGGCAAGACATGTTGGACACACTGCAGCAGATCAGAGGGAAGACAAGGGAAACGCTTGAACGCCTCTGGAACAGTGAGGCAAAAACTTGACGAGGAGATGGGGAATTACTGCTGAATTAGGCGCCGCTTTGATTGGAAAGTGATTGACCGATGGTTGGCAAAACATGAAAGGATGACCTTGAATTCTCCAAAGCCGGGGATGGATTGGCACACAGCATCTCTCTCTCTCTCTCTCTCGCTTTCTCTCTCCATCTCTCACTCTCTCACCCTCTGTCTCTTAAACACACACACATAGAATAGAATAGATCTTTATTGTCGTCGTTTTCAACAACGAAACACAGTTTAGCAGCTCTCAATGTGACAGTTAAATCACAGACAACCAGAAATATAAAAATGTAAATAGTAAAATAGAAAATAACAACAAAATAGAAAATTAAATTAGTCAAATATAACAATCAAGATACTGTAATAAACACGATGAGGTAGCACTATACACATTATATCACCTGCAAGCACACAAACAGACACACACACACCACATGTGGAAAAGCAGGCAAAATAATGTAATCTTTATTTGCCGTCCACCTTTTAAAAAAAACAATAATTTACAAAGTGCTTTGACAGAAGCACATATGCAAAGATGAATCGATTGTCAACCAATAGATGAATTCGCCATCTATTTTGATAATCCATTAATCGGTTTCTGACATTTTTGAGACCAAACAAATCAATTAATGGAGAAAATAATCCACAATAAAAATAAACGTTATGAACTGATATCCACATATCATCGTAATAGTGAAAATATAATAGGACACTTTTAAAGAACAATAAAAATTACAATGAATAAATACAATAAAATGAACACTGACAAAATCACATGAAAGCAAGTCTATAAGTAGTGGTTTAAAAGAAGGCACTGATTCAGCAAAGCCTTGTCTCCGATATCGACACACAGGAGTGCTCTGTCTCTGTTTTTTCGCTCTCTCTTTAGTGAGTGAGAGTGGGGGGGTGGGGGGGGGGGGGATGAACACACTGTCACGTACAACAAGCCAGAGTTGAGAGAGCAACTTCAAAGTAAGGCAGATGCAGGGACAGCACCCCCTGAATAAATTTTCTGGCCACCAGTCGATCTGCCCCCAGGCTAGGATTGTGGCTGCTGTTTGCATCTCTCATGACCCCTCATCAGCTCCCAGTTAAAAGCAATCCAGCTCCTAGGTATGCAGTTGTAGAGAGAAAGGAGCGATACATCTGGTAGATACATCTGAAGGACATCAACATCCTCTCTCAACATCCTCTCTCACGTGTTGCAGGTGGCAAGAAATGATTCTCCATCAAATACTCCCATTGTCACCCGCTTTGATGAATAAATCAGCGCTTCATACCAACAAACAACAAAGAACAGACACCTGGAGTAAATATGTAATAATTATGTTTTCGGGGAGAGAAAGGAGCGATACGTAGGTAGGCTACATTGAACAATGGCTGTAACCTTATTATTTCAAACCTAATATTGACTGTTGATTTGTGTCTATCCTACTGTCTACTTTATTCCCTTATATTGTCTATATTTAATGCTGGTCTCTAGACTATATCCTTGCACTATTTTTGACTTATTTGCCCTACCACCATGACACCCCCTCTCATAGAGCACCTTACCATGCAGACTGAATCACAGGGTCAGTCCCTGCCCTGTCACTGTAAGCCTCTCATGCTTATACATCCCTTATAGTACATCCATGTGGATTTTTAATTCAGTATCTTTTCTTTTATTGTCCATATTATTCATGTGGATTTGTCATTTTATCATCCTGTTTATGATGTATGTGTATGTTGTGTGTGATGTCTTTAAGCTAATTGGACCTTGAATTTCCCCTTGGGGATCAATAAAGTATCTATCTATCTATCTATCTATCTATCTATCTATCTATCTATCTATCTATCTATCTATCTATCTATCTAAAGGACATAAAATCCTCTCTCACATGTTGCAGGTATGAAGAAATTATTTTCCATAAAATACTCCATTGTCACCCGCTTTGATGAATAAATCACCAGAGTGAGGGGTTTCATACCAACAAACAACACAGAATAGACACCTGGAATCTATCATTCAGTAAATATGTAATAATTATGTTTTTGGGGACGCTCACCGGGTAGAGCGTGCACCCATATATATATATATAGAGGTTTACTCCTCGAAGCAGCAGCCACGGGTTCGACTCCGACCTGCAGCCCTTTGCTGCATGTCATTCCCCCCTCTTTCTCTTTCTCTCCCCTTTCATATCTTCAGCTATCCTATAAATAAAGGCCTAAAATGCCCAAAAAATAATCTTTAAAAAAATGATGATTTCTTGCTGAAGCTAAAGCAAACAATTAACGTGCTTTATTTTAATGCCCGCAACCATTTTGTAACAAATAAAGGCCTTCCTTTTGTTTTTTTCACACTGGATTTTTTTTAAAATATATTTATCACAGAAGTGTTATATTTCACTGCGCTGCTACAGCTTACTGTGAACAACAGTCTACTCACTGCATGCCAATGGGGCTTAATAGCATACTGCTGAAACTGGTGCATGTGTGAGAAGTGTCAGTATTTAAGTCAAGTCGAGATGTCTTTATTTATAGCCTATGGCACGTTTAAAGGCTTTCCAGTTGAGGCAGATGGTTTAAGTACTGCCTTTAAATAGATAAACCACACAAAGATAAAGGCAACAACACAAAATGTAAACTGACATGATAAAAGCAAACTCAAGTAAAGAAATAGGAAGTTAGGAGAGAAGGAAATAAAATAAACAATAGATAGAAAGCAGTATAGAGGGGTGAAGTCTCTCCACTTCCGGTCAACCCAATGGGACATTAATCTGGAAAACAACATGACCGGGGAAGCAAATTATATTTTTGATCCTGGTTGAATTGAGCCATGAATTACACATATGGTGTTTGTCGATTTAACAGCTAATTTTGCAAGTCAAAAAAGTCTCAGTTTATCGTAGCTTTGTCGTAGCACGACTCAGTTTGGGGTCAAAACCGCTCAGTGAACTACATCTCTTGTCTCGCACAATATATGTCACCTTGCCAGCTGCTTGTTTTAGCTCTGTTCCACAACACAGGTAACGTTATCTCACCGGATGTGTTTTATCCAGAGTCTTTTTATCAGCCGGGAAGCGAAAGAACTGGCAAGACCCGTTGGTTTTTTGACTCGCGTCACATCCCTTTGACTTTGGGCTGAGTAGTCTTTCTAGTTTATTACGTATTTTCATTGTCTTATACTATAACAGTTTTACAACAAACTGCGACTCACTCGACTTGCAAAATTATCTTTCTCCAGAAAAACACGATTATGCGATCGCATAATTCAAATACGGCGCACTTTCGCAGCATAAATTGCCGATTTCCGCGCAAAATATGCAGGGGCTTTGCATGATTTCATAATCCCCGCATTTTCGTTGCAAAAAAGTCACATATATCTTAGCAGAAAGTTGAAAAAAGTTGTTTTTCCCCTGTTGCCATGGGAACGTTACAAAGTGACGTAATTATGTCATCAAATCAGTTTTTTTTTCTCTTTTTCATCAAACCGCAGTTTTAGCAAGTTCCCGCAATTTCATCGCATAAAATTGCATAAATATCCCGCATATTCCATCGTATTTTTTCAAGAAAACATGCCGCATAATCGAGGATTTTTGCCAGGAACAATCACAAAAAAACATCATACGTGTAATTCATAGCTCAATTCAAACGGGATAAAAAAATAATTTGTCTTTCCCCGTTCACTACCGTGCATATTTCTTTTCCGAAATAATGTCCCGTGATGGTCCACCGGAGGGGGAGGGTCTTTGCCTCTCTATAGGGAATTAAAAATAAGTCAAGAGGGGACATGACAGAAGCCAAGCAGCCTCAAAGTGAACTAAAAGCGAGTGAAAAAAGGTAGCTCTTTAAATTTGATTTAACATTTTAAATTATGGAACATGACTTAATGTGGGACGAGACGCTGTTCCAGAGCAACAGAAAAAGCATGGTTTTAGAGATGTTCCTGTTCACCAACCGCTTATGCATGTCATTATTTTTTTTTCTCTGTGTTGACGTGTTTTTAATATTGGATTTCTTTATTAATCTTTCATAAGGCTACGGTGCATGAGCACTGCAAAATTGTAATTACACCTGCCGGGACACGGTCCATTACTTGTCTGACATGTGATACGCTGAGGAATTTTGTGCGTAGGAAACTGTACTGTAGCTCAGTGTCAAACTACAGGGTTGCATTACAAATGTCTGTGAATCATTGGGAGAATGAATTCTCTGCATACTGTATTGCAGCAGAAAAAAAAACAATGATATGTAGCCCTTAGGGCAAATATTCACCTGTGTGCGCATGCAAGTGCAAACATGAGTATCTCTGTGTACAATAAACCCAAAACCACCTTGTATGCAATTCAGAGAAGATGCGGTATGCAACTACAGTATGTTGCTTTTAACTGAATACAAATACCACACTGACATACACACACACACACTCTAACATCCAGGAGGAGTGTGGATCTAATGAGGCCCGTGGAGACTCGGCTGAATTGTCAGTCAACCCTCAGCTCGCTGACACGCAGTCGACAACATCAATGACTTCTTTTTCTCGAACCGGGGAAGCCTGTCGGATTGCATCAGAAGTCTGAGGTCCACTGGACTCGGACTGAGACAGGTGAAGATAGGACGAGGTAAGAAAATGTTCCAAAAAGAGCTTCATTGACACAAGAGTGTAGCAGCTAACTTCTGTGTTACACCCACAGACTGTGAAAATAATGGATGAAGCTTCCGACCCTTAAACGTGAAGCTCCTTAAAGCTGCATTCCATCTAATTTTGTTTATTAAAAAACAGAAAGAAGTCTGTTTCTATAGAAGTGTATGAGAAAATGAGCATACTTCTCACTTGATTTATTACCTCAGTAAACATTTTCATAATGAGTTTATGGTCTCAATCGCTAGTTTCAAGTCTTCTTCAACACAGCATGATGTTCATTTAGTAAATGATGGTGCCATATATTTTAAAATAGACGATAAAGCAGGGGATGCTTTAGGACCTGCCGATCAGAACAGAGGCTTAGCAAAGCTAACCATGCTAACACTGGGGACGTTAAAACAGACCTCAACTTGTTTTTGGGTGTTGCCCGTGTTTTCATCTCAGACTTTGACCCTCTCACTGTGTGTTTACACTTCAGCAAAGTTAATTGGAAGATTTTGGTCGCCTAAAAATGTCTTGTTCAGCATTCTGCCAACCAAGCTAGCTAGCTAGATACCACTAGCGTTAGCTGGTAACTTAAGAAAAAGGTTTTGCAGATTTTCTGTTCTGGCGTCCATGGGGATGAATGGCACCAGTACCCGGAGGTCCGCCGGTGAATCTCCGCTGGATGACTCGCTTCAGAAAGGTTGAAAATCAGCAACTTTCCCTCTTTAGCGTTTAGCTTAGCGCAGCACCGTGAAACCATAAACAACACTGGCTTGGCCGCGTCTTCCTCCCCCAGCTCCACCCTGTCTTCAAAAATCATCACGTAAGGTTACAAAAAACCAAGATGGTGACTGCCAAAAAGGCAGTCCACGAACCAACGGGTGACGTCACGGATGCTACGTCCGTTATTTTACAGTCTGTGGTTACACCCAACTCTGGTCTTCCTAAAAGGGAGTTTTTCCTCGCCACTGTCGCAACAGCCACTGCTAATGCTTGCTCTTCAGGGAATTACTGTAATTGTTGGGGCTTTGGAAATTATAGAGTGTGGTCTAGACCTACTCTATCTGTAAAGTGTCTCGAGCGGTGAAATTGTATTTTGCATTCAAAATGAACAGTGCTCTCTAGCGGCTCGCTTTTTAAAATGCGTGTTGCAACTACGGTAGCCGTTACGTACCAAGAAGCTATGACAACATGTCTTCCAATTTTGGCTTTTTTGGCGACGAGGATTCCTTTTCCTGTGGCTCGGCATAAGTCTGATCCTCCGTTATGAACTAAAGTGCGGTGACGAGCGCCTCTCGCTGATCTGAGCGTTTTGGATTAGCTAGACAGGTCGGCCAGTGATCTATGTCCCTCTCAGCCATTATAGTTTTTCAAAATGGCGGAATGACATGGAAGCCTCCTTGGACTTGCCCGTCCAATGTAAATACAGATAAGAAAATCCTTACGAGGATAAGTTAGATCATTGGCAGAGGCACTTTTACACCAATGAGGGCATATTTATGAATGAAGACATTGATTTTAGCTAATAAAATACTTAAAACACTACACAGTGGACCTATAATGCTTGGTGAGCGAACATTTCTTTTTCAAAACACATCTCCAAGTCATGGTTGTGATTTATGTGCAGGTTACTCGACAGGAACGAACGAACGAAGAAAAAAAGCTGCAACCACATCCCTTCTTCCTTCTTCCAAGACTGCTTGTAAAACAGGGCCTCCAATCCTGTTCCTCAAATCAACAATGGGGCCATGTATTTCAGTCTAGAGAGAGAGAGAGAGAGAGAGAGAGAGAGAGCTGCTGTGACAAGAAAAGGACATCCAGTGGACTAAAACCACCATGAACAGTCATCTGTGTATTCCTGCACTGACCATCTGCACTGTGCTGATCTTTGTACATAGACACACTGTACAGATACCTCGAAAATGTTGCAGTGTTTACACAGTTCTCACTTATATTATTATAACTAATATAATATTAATACTATTAGTATATTAAGGCACCCCTTAAGGGACATGTTTTTTTTGTTTCCACCTGTGAGCACAAGAAACTTTCTCATGAGCACGCAAAAGTATCTCATTCTCACAAGAAACCAATCTAGGGCTAGCAAAATGATGCTAACGTCATGTGGCCAAAGATGAGTAAATATTTCACATTCGCTGCATGAAATTGTTTAACAGCTACCTTTAAGTTACATTCCTTTTTTAGTTTTTGTTGATGACACTATCAGGTACATTTTTTTGCGTTTTCAGGAAAGATGAATACCTCCTCCGTTGCAGCCATTCCGACCGGTAGTCAGATTGGTTTCTCGTGAGCGCGAGATATTTTTGCGTGCTCACGAGAAAAGTACAGTATCTTGTGAGCACGGTAAAAAAATAAAATTCCCCATATCCCTTTAGGGGCTCCGAGGCACATATAGGAACATTTTTGTTATCATTTCACACTTGCTTTAGCAATATAAGTGTCTATTTCCAATGCCAATAAAGCCTTTTTTGAATTGAATTGAGAGAGAGAGTGAGAGAGAGAGAGAGAGAGAGAGAGAGAGAGAGAGAGAGAGAGAGAGAGAAAGAGGGGAGGGGAGGCCTGGATGTTCAGAGGCTTGTTGCCTCCCTCTGTCATGCCTACAGTTGTGCCATAATGGGCCCGTGCTTATCCCAGGTGTTATAGAGCTTTGTCTTTCCCAGGGTATTGTTTCAGGACACGCAGACGTGCAATTTACACGGCAGTGTGTAATTAGGACTTTCTCACTTAATCCTGGTCTGTCATTTTCACACAGATGGAGGCCGTTTGGTCTCTTACAGTAGTATCCTGACAATACAGGAGATATCAGCTGGGCAACACATGATACACTGCTGCTCAAGTTTACTTAAAGGTCCTATATCATGCTCATTTTTAGGCTCATACTCGTATTTTGGATGTTTCCTTGAACATGTTAACATGCTTTAATGTTAAAAAAAACATAATTTTTCTCAAACTGTCTGTCTGAATATACCTGTATTCTGTCTGTCTGAAACGCTCTGTTTTAGCGCCCGTCTCTTTAAGACCCCCTCTTGAAATAGCTCAGTCTGCTCTGATTGGTCAGCGTTTCCAGCCACACTCTCACAGTCATTGCAGCCGGAAAATGTAACGCTGCTGTATCAACGCTTTTTACCTACACATAGTATAGTTTTGACATCACAACCGTACAGAAGTCCTGACTTTTTTTTTCAAACAGGCTGTGAGCATTTCTCTGTGGATTGAGTATTTACAGTATATATGGGACTGCAACTAAATTATTTTCTTGATTAATCGATTAGTTGTTTGGTCTCTAAAATGTCAAAAAAAATGTGAAAAATGTGGATCAGTGTTTCCTTAAGTCCAAGATGACGTCCTCAACTCAAATACATTCAGTTTACTGTCACAGAAGAGAGAAGAAACTAGAAAAATATTCACATTTAACGCGCTGCAATCAGAGACAAGCTTATTTTTCATTAAAAAAAATTACTCAACACGATTAATCGATTATCAAAATAGTTGGTGATTAATTTAACAGTTGACAACTAATCGATTAATCCATTCTCGACCTGCTTTAAAATCAAAGCAGACATGGAAATGGCACTTTTTAGCCTACAATATGGAACCTATAAACTATAGAAACATACAATTGTGTTTATTTTCCAAGTCACAACATTGGCTGATTTCTCCCACTTATTTTTGATATAATCTGCAATAATAGAAGAATCGTCATCTTGGTGAATACATAACAATGCCATTCATGTGCATCTCTATTTCCCCATGTGCAAACCTCCACTTTTCTGTTCTGAATGCCCTCGTTTCCCTGCGTGGTGTGGTGGCTCGAGGGTAAAGAATAGCTGATCTACATGGCGTTGAATGAAGTGTCGGTTTTCAGTGCAAACTCCTCCCCTACGGACGGGGCTGCGCTTTTTCTTCCACTTGAACAACCAAGTAGTTTTTCAGGGCGCATTCCCCGGCAGCAATGTGGAGGGAAAGGGCGACTACATCCAGCTGAACGTTTGATTTTTTTTACACATTTGCATCGTTTTTTTTTCTTTCTTCCTATTTTGTAAACTTTAGCAGTTCTTTTTTTCTGGGGGGGTAAAACAAGCGAGTGGCTGACCCTCTCGTGTTTATTTTTTTTTCTGTATTTTTATTTTTATTTTTATAACTCGAGCCATTGTTTTCTCACACATGGATATTAGGAGATGAAATCGGACGTGCGTCTTGTTGTTGCTTTCGCTTGAGTAACCCTCTCGGACTAGTGTAGTTTATGTGGTCCCCGGGCTCCGTAGGAGGAGGAGAAGAGAGTCCTATTCCTCGGCAGCGCAACCAGGAGAGACACGCAGGGGCCACAAGTTGTCCGCAGGCTGCGAAAGGACACCAAACTTTGCCAAGTTGCTGCGCATCCGGCCGCGGACGCCAAACACACGATATCGATATTTTTCGATCTCTTTCGCGACATTTAACTGTGTGGATTATCATCGCGATCGCGGCTCGTCATGGACTACTGGAGCCCGTTCAGAGGATGAAAAGGGTCTTTTAAAAAAAAAAAAGAAAAAAGCATCGACACTTTCTTGCAGTTATAGTTCACTACTACGGCGGGGTACTCGTCTGGACTACGCTGATCTGATAAAGAAAAGAAAAGTCATTTGTTATTGCGGTTGTTTCCCTCCCCTCCTCCTTCTTCTGATATCCAACGTTATTCTGCAAAAATGCCACAGTTGAACGGAGGCGGTGGGGATGATTTGGGGGCCAATGATGAGATGATCTCGTTTAAAGACGAAGGGGAGCCGGAGGAAAAGATATCCGAGAATGTGTCAGCGGAAAGGGATTTGGATGATGTGAAATCCTCCTTAGTGAACGAGTCGGAAAACAACAGTAGCTCGTCGGACTCAGAGGTAAGCACACTGCCAATATAGGCTGTAAAAGAACCATAGGGACACTTTTTTTACACTTTCATTTCATATTTGTCCTTTATAATGCACGTTTTTTTTGTATTGCTTTAGTTGCTACTGTTATGTTTTGCCTGACTTCTGCACCATTTAGCATGCATGTGTAGGCTATATTGTATACATTAGGCTATCTGTTACTTGTTGTGCATAGCCTAGGCTACATGTTGCACCGTGGGTCGGAGAGAAATGTATTTGGACTCCTCTGTATCCACATATTGAGGGAATTGGGAATTGACAGTAACGTTGTCTAAACTTGCTTTAATGCTGTTGAAAGTTACAATAGTTTCTTCCCCTCCTGTGTGTACATTTCTTTCCCTGTCAGCAAGCAGAGAGGCGCCCCCAAACCAGACCCGACTTAGAAAGTTACGAGAAAGCGAGAGACTACTTCAGTGAAGGTAAAAAAAAATATTAAAAAAACACACAAACACCCTCGATACTTTGTGTGTGCTTTAGCTAGCATTTATGTATCGCGTTTGTGTCTCTTTTAAAGACTGACTTTTCCTCCCTCTCTCTCTCCTTCTGCAGCCCTAAGGAGGCAGCAAGATGGTGGCTTTTTTAAGAGTCCTCACTATCCTGGCTACCCGTTTCTCATGATCCCAGACCTCAGCAACCCGTACATATCCAACGGTTCACTGTCTCCGAGTGCAAGAACAGTAAGTGTCCCCTCGCCGTCGACGTGTTTCTCTTCCCTTCGTCTCAGTCTCTTTTCACTCCGTGAAAAACTTTGTTTGGCCGTGCGTTAAAGTTCCCTGTGCACTGCCAGACCGCCATATTCCCTCCGAGTGGCCTCTCAAGGAGTCCTACTAACTACTTCTTTGTTCTTTTTTTTGGGGATATAAATTTCTCCCTGGCTGCCACCACCATCCCCCCTCCCTTTTCGACAAGCCTCGCATTTGACAACTTCTCATTCGGCTCAAAGTTCAGACACATTAGCCTTTCTTTGTCATTTTTGAAGGATTTATGGCATTTCCTTGTCGAAAAATCCCCTCACACTCACGCTGCATAGCCTATTGATTGTATAGGCTAGAGCTGCAAAGACGAATCGATTAGTTGTCAACCAATTCAATTAATCACCAACTATTTTGATTATCAAATTAATGGTGATTGAGTCATTTTTTTAAATGAAAAAAGGTAAAATATTCTCTGATTGCAGCTTGTTAAATGTGAATATTTTCTAGTGTCTTCTCTCCACTGTGACAGTAAACTGAATTTTGTTTGAGTTGGGGACAAAACGAGACATTTGAGGACGTCATCTTGGGCTTTTTGGGAAACACTGATCCACATTTTCTGACATTTTACACAGCAATCAATTAATCCAGAAAATAATCGACAGATTAATCGACGATGAAAATAAACGTTAGTTGCAGCCCTAAACGTCACTTTGACTTTCCTATGTGGACTTGCAGTGTAGAGGCTAGTATTCTTCTAAAATGTATTTTAGAATTGCAAGATATTTTTAAAGTCGGCCGCTAAATTGCTTTCCATTTAATACTTGTGTTTGTAATGAAGGTTTTTCTTCAGGATAGTAACTATCAGCTCTTTAAAACCCTGCAGGCTGTTTGCACACATTCTCTGCAGAAAATTGAAAAAAAACAACCAAAGCTGTCCCTGAAGTCATATCCTACAGTAACAACAACGTAATATCTCGCTCTGACACACACAGGAGGCATTTCACTGCAGTGTCCGTGACAACTGTTGTTCAGAGACTTTTAAAAGTCTAGATAAGGTTGACAGTCTTAAGTAAGTGTTGTTGATGCAGAGTTTTTTTTGCAAAGGTTCAACCGACTTGTTGCAATCGCACCAGTAAATGCTGCATTGGTTTCTGCAGTTTAATCCATACATATCACATATTAAACATGCCCTAACTACCGGTTATTAAAACACGGAGACCTTACAATAGTTGGCAATGCTGCAAACGTGAGCCACATAAGACAATTGATGATACAAAAAAAAATCCAACATTAAGGTCAAAGAACGTGTTATAAACATAGCGACGAATACTAGGGCTGAAACTAATGATTATTTTCATTATCGATTAATTGTTTGGTCTATGAAATGTCAGAAAAAAAGGGGGGAAAAAAATGTCCATCCCAGTTTCTCAAACTCCAAGCCGATGTCTTTAAATGTCTTGTGTTGTCCAAAACCCAAAGATATTCAGTTTAATATGAGGATGAAATAGAAAAGAGCTGGGAATATCCATATTTATGAGACTGAAAGCAGCATTTTCTGCCATTTTTGTGTGAAAAATTACGCTAAATTGATTATCAAAATAGTTGCCGATTATTTTTCTGTCGATTGACTAATCGTTGCAGCTCTATGAGAAAGTTCCCGATAAAAAAAAATCCCACTCTAAGAGGGTATAAACGTAGTGACGACAAATAGCGATTCCAAACAAACGTGCGTGATTTTAAGCAATTCAACCAATTGGAATATTTGGAATGCTAACCTACTAAATACAATTGAACTATGCAAACTTCCTTGAAATAATCCCTGCTGGAGAGCTGTGTTCTTTGGAGCTCGTCCATCCCCCAATCCGTGTCACATCCCCCCCCACCCCCCAAAAAACAAGTACTTTCGTTAATGCCTGGCAGGCATCTGACTGAAAAGACGCCCCCCCCCCTTTCCCTCCCCTCTTTTCTGTCTCCTTTTCACCGTTCCTGGCCCACTCCCCTCGCCTCCCTCTCTCCACCTTCCATTCAATTAGAAAGGCGTTAGTTGACCATTGTTATTCTGAGCAGTCTTGATGGCTTCATTGGAGGTCTCCGTTGGGGCTCATTAACTAAATGGCTACTCTGGTGATACATAGATTTGTCTCTCTCGTTGCTTTTGGGCCGACAGAGTTTGGCAGGAATGTTGTCAGAGATATATAAACGTGAAGGAATGAAAAGGCAATGTCATATTTTGTGCTTTTTCTGAACGATTTTTAGCAGGAAAAATGGTTTTGGTTAGATCTGCAAAGATCAAACGTTTAATCGCCATCTATTTTGATAATCGATTAAGAGGTTTGAATCTTTTTTTATGACAAAATGAAAAAAGTTCTCTAATTGCAGCTTGTTAAATGTGAATATTTTTCTAGTTTCTTCTCTCCTCTGTGACAGTAAACTGAATATCTCTGAGTTGTGGACAAAACAAGACGTGATCCTCATTGTGTTTTTACCATTTTCTTACATTTTAGAGACTGAACAACTAATTTATAAATTGAAGAAACTATTAATCAAAGAAATAATGGACAGATTAATCGGCAGTGAAAATAATCGTTAGTCTCAGCCATAGTTTTTTGGTATAAACGAGGAACACACCTAACACTCTGAAGAAATTGACAGAATTTTCAGCAGCCTATTATCTGGTCTGTGCTTTGTTTTGTCTTGTGTGTCTGCTGTGGAAGCCTCTCACTCTTCCTTGTGTTTTTATGCACCATAGTAGAGTTGGCAAAAAAACCATCAACAAAAAAACCTGTTGTTCTTGTTACTTGAGGCAAAGTAGCAAATAATTGGAGAGGACTTAAAATTCAGAGGTATAAGCCCCCAATATTAGAAAAAGAAAAGAATGAGGTCAACGGGACAGAGTGAGCTGACTGTGTCAATCATCAGCGTTGCAGAAAACACGCAGGCAGACAATGGCCAGCTTACACCGCAGACGTCTTAAAGTCCTCCATATTGCTCCTGGCTGAACGCAGTGAGTTTGATTGATTATGAGAGCTTCGACTTAGCACCTCTTAAGGATGGCATTCGGAGGGGGGGGTGTTGATTGTTTACAACTGTGGATGAAGTTCAATACAGTCAGATGATATTTACCAGCCGCTCACACCCGCGTCTGGCCAGCGAACTTAGTTCAGCTAACTCTACATTCATCATGCATCTTTAGTCTGTGGAATACACCGATTGGGCCGCAACTAGGGTTGCACGATATGAGGAAAATATGCGATACGCGATAAAGTTGATTGAATATCGCGATAACGATATTACTTAAATTAACAGATATTTGAGCGTACTCAGTTCTGCCTTTCTGTTGCTTTCAGTATTCTTTTAAAATAGGGCTGGGCAATATATCGATATTATATCGATATCGTGATTTGAGACTAGAAATCGTCTTAGATTTTGGATATCGTGATATCGCGATATGACGTAAGTGGTGTCTTTTCCTGGTTTTAAAGGCTGCATTACAGTGAAGTGATGTTATTTTCTGACCTTACCAGACTGGTAGCTGTTCTATTATTTGCCTTTACCCACTTAGTCATTATATCCACATTACTGATGATTATTTATCAAAAATCTCATTTCGCCCAGCCCTATTTTAAAATACAACAAATTTCGCATTGAATGGACAATGACAGGCACTACTAAAAAAGAATGAAATGTATACACTTTAAAGTGCAGTTTTCTACTGATATTTTCTTTCAACTAACACAAAAAATCTGGTAGTATCTATCGCGATATGTCGCAACCTTTCGCGATATGTATATTGTGCCAGTTGATATTGCGATTACTATAAAAAACAATATATTGTGCAGCCCTAGCTGCAATTAGGCATGGGCCGGTTAACCGGTTTCAAGGGCTGTAGTCTCGCTTTGCCCGACCATCCACACGCTGCGGAGCGGAGGAGGGTCTGGCTAGTCCCCGCAGCATTCTGGGACGGGACAAAAAACGTGCTCTGGTCAGTGTGGAGCCGCTGTAAAGTCGTGCGAGAGAAAACTCCGATTGGACAGATAGTGTAGCTAGCTGTGTGGATTTACCCTGCAGAGATCTGAGGAGCAGTTAACCCTTGTGTTGTCTTCCCATTGACCATGCAAGTTTTAGTTTTTCTGGGTCAAAATTTAAACTTTTTTTCCCAATGTTTTGGACGTCTTTTTCAACACTTTTTTTTGCTTTTCCACCGATGTTTTTGTCACTTTTTTCAATGTTTTTGTCACTTTTTGCCATTGTTTTTTCCTGCGCTTTTTGACGTTTTTGAATGTGTTTCCCCCCCAACGTTTTTGAAGCTTTTCCCAACATTTTTTTAGCCTTCTTTTATAAAAAAAGAAATATTAAAATGCTATGAAATTGAATAAAACGTGTGAAGAGAGTTGTAGGGAGCCATCCAGGTTATTGCTTTTGAAAATTTGGTTGAAAGAAACTCAAATTTCCGATTATAGAAACTTTCTGAAAATGGGTCATAGACCCGAGGACAACCTGAGCAGTTATCCATAGTCCTCATAAATCCACCGGAGATTAGAACGGCAACATAAAGAAAGGGGAAGGAAACGGACATCCGGCGAAAAGACGGGATATCCTGCGGCACCGGAGCAATCACCGGAAGTGGAACGTCAAGCATATGTAGACTACTTGGGCTGCAACTACAAATGGGCCGGTTACCGGTTTCAAGGTATACCGCGGTTTGAGAAAGTCCCGGTTTCAAAAGCTCTACAGTTTTCCATCCTACCGTTCCTGCGGTATGAGCTGTTGTTGTCCAAGTTGTCAAGGACAGAAAGGGCAGTTTAGAAATCAGTCTCCCTACCAGTATGCAGTGTGTTTCAAAATAAAATACATTGTGTTCAATGGAGAAAAAAAAATTTGTACCCAGACATTTCAAAATAATGTTTTAAAGCTGTAATTGCAATACAGTAAAAACCGTGATATTTGTGCTGAAGGTTATCATACCGTCAGAATCTAATACCGACAACTAACGATAATTTTCATTACCGATTTAATCGTTTGGTCTATAAAATGTCACAAAATAGTGACAAATGTTCTTCCCAGTTTTCTCAAAAAGTCCAAGCTGATTTGTCTGTCTTGTTGTGTCAGTCCAAAACACAAAGATATGTTTTTCGTTTTGTGCTCTTCTCATCCTCTTCCAACCATTCATCAAAACTAAGTCCGCCATATAAATCAAAATTAAAACGATCCATTGTATCAATATTGTAGGCTAACATTACTGTTTTTCAGCCCTGGAAGTTACAATGTTGCTATTGAAATGGCGGAGTAATATTTTAAGTGATGCGCCAGGTGTGCTCAAATGGCTCTGGGTGAGCTGTCATGCTGATTTGAGCACGTTCCAAATGTCTAGGTGACCAATCAGATTGTCTGGTCGGACCTACTTGTTGTACAATATGATATAAAACAGAAAAACCTCCATATTTGAGAGGCTAAAAAGAGGGAAAAATGTCTTTAAATGTCTTGTTATGTCAGTCCCAAACCCAAATATATTAAGTTTAACATAATTTAAAACAAAACAAAGCAGGAAATCTCCATATTTGAGGTGGTGAAAAAGCATTTTCTGGTATTTTTTGTGTGATAATTCACTTGAACGATTAATCCATTGTCAAAATAGTTGATAATTTTTCCTGTTGATTGACTAATCGATAGGGCTGCAACGATTCCTCGAATAACTCGAATAATTCGATTACAAAAAATGCTCGAAGCAAATTCTTTGCCTCGAAGCTTCGTAAAATCAATGTAATTAAGGTTGTACGGCTCACTGTGTTTCCGCACGGAGGATTATTACTAGCGCACATGAGGTTTGCGCTTCTGCGGACACAACACAAGCACGGAAAGTATATAAACACAAGACGGCCCCGATTACAAATGAAATAAGACGAAAATAGCGAGGGTCTAAGAGGAGAGACAGGCGAGAGAAAATCACAGAAAGTTTGGGATCATTTTAAGCTGCAAACATGCTGCTACATCACCTCTGTAACAAACCTCCAGAGTACTCATCCATTCCACGGAGCTAACCCGACACAAGGTAGCTAACGCTGCTGCTCTCGTCCACCGCGCTGTTTACACAACTAGCCTACAGCATGCTACTCTGCTAATAGCAATGTTTTACACAACTAGCCTACAGCATGCTACTCTGCTAATAGCGATGTTTTACACAACTAGCCTACAGCATGCTACTCTGCTAATAGCAATGTTTTACACAACTAGCCTACAGCATGCTACTCTGCTAATAGCGATGTTTAACACAACTAGCCTACAGCATGCTACTCTGCTAATAGCCATGTTTTACCAACAAGCTAAAACGAAAGCTGTCGGTTTGTAGTCTAACTGTTTATTAGTTTGCTTCTAAATGTTTGGAAACTTAGCTGCTGCCAGAGACACAGCGGCTCCTCCCCCCAGCATGGCTACTTAATATGCACGTGAATGACGTCATCATGCATTCTTTATTCTTTCTCCTCACCATAGATATATCTATAATGCTCCTCACTGTGTATTAGGCTTCTGAAAATGTGTCCCCCCAGAACAGTGTAGTTGAGTAGCCCTGCTGTAAACCCTCTGGTCAGTGAACAGCTCTTTTGCATATCCAGTGTAAAGAGCCAGAGGCAAGAAGGGGAATGGGGTGAAAAATATTAACATTTGGGCCACCAAAAATGTACTATTGTAATGTTTTTGTTTTTTTAAGGGTCTTGGAATTTGGCAATCATTTTTTTTTGCTTTTTCTAAAAAAGGAAACCTGTCTTTTGTATATATACACAAGCTACAGGTTTCCTTTTTTTTAGTAAACGGCAATAATAAATATTTACTATTGCTGCTTACTAAGTATTTTTACTAAGTGTTTCTTATCCGATTACTCGATTAATCGATGGAATAATCGGTAGAATATTAGATTACTAAAATAATCGACAGCTGCAGCCCTACTAATCGATCAGTCGACTAATCGTCGCAGCTCGAATTGGCTCGTGAGATCAATATTTGCCCCACAGGGTAAGCTCATTTGTGTCCCCAAACAGTCCCAGTTTGTTGTAGTGTGTCTTGGAAGGCCCCGTTGGGTCTGACAGATTTGCTTTATAGTTGTGGTGTTTGTGTGTGTGTGTGTGTGTGTGTGTGTTGTTGTTGTTCTTGTGCTGCATGAGACACATAAAAATTACGGCTCCCGAACAGATCATATGATTCATGCCAGGTCGATAGAATCCACTTCTTTCTCTTTCGGTTTCATAGCTTTGAGCGTGGTGTAAATATTTCTGTAATTACAGATGGAACATTGTGTCCTTTTTTTCTTTACATTTCCTGCATGTGTCTACTTACAACTCCCCCTTCTGGTCTGACATGTTTGTAGTTTTTAGGCCTGCTTCCTCTTAGTCGATTAAGTGACAAAGAGGGGGAACTCGCTTTGTTTTATCTAACGTTAGCACCTCTCTCTCTCTCTCTCTAGCTCGCTCCACCACTTTGTTTTATCCAAAGTTGGCACCTCTCTCTCTCTCTCTCTCTCTCTCTGTTCTTTCTCTAGCTCGCTCCACCACTTTGTTTTATCTAACGTTAGCACCTCTCTCTCTCTCTCTCTAGCTCGCTCCACCACTTTGTTTTATCCAAAGTTGGCACCTCTCTCTCTCTCTCTCTCTCTGTTCTTTCTCTAGCTTGCTCCACCACTTTGTTTTATCTAACGTTAGCACCTCTCTCTCTCTCTCTCTCTCTCTCTCTCTGTTCTTTCTCTAGCTCGCTCCACCACTTTGTTTTATCTAACGTTAGCACCTCTCTCGCTCTCTCTCTCTCTCTCTCTCTCTGTTCTTTCTCTAGCTCGCTCCACCACTTTGTTTTATCTAACGTTAGCACCTCTCTCTCGCTCTCTCTCTCTCTCTCTTTCTGTTCTTTCTCTAGCTTGCTCCACAACTTTGTTTTATCTAACGTTAGCACCTCTCTCTCGCTCTCTCTCTCTCTCTCGGTTCTTTCTCTAGCTCGCTCCACCACTTTGTTTTATGTAACGTTAGCACTGCTCTCTCTCTCTCTCTCTTTCTCTCTCTCTGTCTCTCTCTGTTCTTTCTCTAGCTCGCTCCACCACTTTGTTTCAGCTAACGTTATCACGGCTCCACATAGTACTCTCAGATACTGTAGCATTAGCTGTTGTTATAGCAACGAAAGACGCTCTCGGCTGCTTTTTGGAACCAAAACGCTGCCAGCTTTTCTTTTCTTTTTTTTTTACTGCAAAAGCGCCCTATAGTCAACTTTTTCTTGTCAAAAAAGACGCCATGTTTGAACACAGCTTAAGCTGTTCTTTTGGTCTATAGACAACCATGATTTCTTTAGTCGATTGGTCATTCTTTGCGGAGAAACTCAGTTTTACAGATCCGTCGTTTTGAATCAAACAATTGATTTTTCAAAATCATGTGTTAGTCAACTAAGCTTTTCCTTAGTCGAGGACAGCCGTCTGAATTTTGAGAGCTGTAAAGTAGGGCTGTGAATCTTAACTGGTCAACGATTCGAATCGATATCACGATGCATCGCCTCCTCAATGTTATTATATATTACTACACATGGTTTCCATTGACAAATTCAAGTAATCAGATATATATATATATATATATATATATATATATATATATACGCCCCTACTGCGATAAGTTGTCAACTGAATCTGCAACTGTTTTAATAACCAATTAATCAGTTTGAGTCATTTAATTTTTAAATAAAAAAAAGTAAAATGATCAACTAAATGGGAATATTGTTCTAGTTTCTTCTCTCCTCTGTGACAGTAAACTGAATCTCTTTGAGTTGGGGACAAAACGAGACATTTGAGGACGTCATCTTGGGCTTTTTGGGAAACACTGATCCACATTTTTTACAATTTTCTGACATTTATAGAGACCAGACTACTATTCCATTAATCCAGAAACCAATCAAAAGATTAAATGACAATAAAAATAATTGTTATGTTGCATTGCAACATTGCCCTTTGATAAACCCACCTGAAGCAGTGGGGTGGCGCCTTTCCTTGGGCTGCCCCCTCACTCTGACATCTCTCCATTAGTGCATGTATAGGCACTGAGCATGTGTGTGTGTAATTCAGGCCTGTGTGTAATAACAACAGAGTGAAAACATTGTAATTTCCACTTGTGGGATTAATAAAGTATAAAAAAAATAATAATATATATATATATATATATATATATATATATATATATATATATATTCTGCAGCATTTAAAAACACACTGCTCAAAACTAGATATGAGGTGTTGCACAAGAGTCACCGAGCAGTGATTTTAATCTGCGATGTGCAACACGATGAAGGATTTGAGGCCCGAGAACTTAAAAATTTGGATGTGGCAACCCTATCATGAGCAATGAGGGACAGGCGTACATGGGATCAGCACAGAGTTCCCCGCCCCACCTCCCGAGGGGCCGAGCATAACTGATTTAAAGCCTGCTCGGAGCTGACATTCTGCTGTAATCCACTGAGAGCGGAGGAGGAGGTTTAATGTCTGCAGAGATGTTCCACCAGACTTCTGCCTGCTGTGCTGAGCGGGGGGGCCAGAGAGGGCTTTTTTCCAGTGGTGGAATGTAACTAAGTACTATTACTCCAAGTCCAAAATGTGGAGGTGTACTTGTACTTTACCTGAGTCTTTTCTTTTCGTGCCACTTTCTACTTCTACTCCGCTACATCTCAGAGAGAAATATTGTACTTTTTACTCCACTACATTCATCTGTTACAGCTTTAGTTACTAGTAACTTTAGTTACTCCGCTACATTCATCTGTTCCAGCTTTAGTTACTAGTTACTTTAGTTAATCCGCTACATTCATCTGTTACAGCTTTAGTTACTAGTTACTTTAGTTACTCCACTACATTCATCTGTTACAGCTTTAGTTACTAGTTACTTTAGTTACTCCGCTACATTCATCTGTTACAGCTTTAGTTACTAGTTACTTTAGTTACTCCGCTACATTCATCTGTTCCAGCTTTAGTTACTAGTAACTTTAGTTACTCCGCTACATTCATCCGTTCCAGCTTTAGTTACTAGTAACTTTAGTTACTCCGCTACATTCATCCGTTCCAGCTTTAGTTACTAGTTACTTTAGTTACTCCGCTACATTCATCCGTTCCAGCTTTAGTTACTAGTTACTTTAGTTACTCCGCTACATTCATCCGTTCCAGCTTTAGTTACTAGTTACTTTAGTTACTCCGCTACATTCATCCGTTCCAGCTTTAGTTACTAGTTACTTTAGTTACTCCGCTACATTCATCTGTTCCAGCTTTAGTTACTAGTTACTTTAGTTACTCCGCTACATTCATCCGTTCCAGCTTTAGTTACTAGTAACTTTAGTTACTCCGCTACATTCATCCGTTCCAGCTTTAGTTACTAGTAACTTTAGTTACTCCGCTACATTCATCTGTTCCAGCTTTAGTTACTAGTAACTTTAGTTACTCCGCTACATTCATCCGTTCCAGCTTTAGTTACTAGTAACTTTAGTTACTCTGCTACATTCATCTGTTCCAGCTTTAGTTACTAGTAACTTTAGTTACTCCGCTACATTCATCTGTTCCAGCTTTAGTTACTTTACAAGTTTAGTTTTTGTTGCACTCTAAACACATGCAGTTTATAAAATATGATGTTTTATTATAAATTAAGCTACCCAATGATATACAGACCCCCAGCTGAGATGATGAGACCATTAAACACACAACTGTTTGGATTGTTTTCACTTTCTACAATGGGATTTTACTTTTAATACTTATTTTAATACATTTTCCTGATGATACTTACAGACTTTTACTAAAGTAACATTTTCAGTACTTTTACAGTGTGGTGTTAGTACTTTTACTTAAGTAAAGGATGTGAATACTTCCTCCACCGGTGTTTTTTTTTCCCCCCTCCCGAGTCAGCGTATTGTTTGTGTATTCATTGATGTGATTATGGCCTCATTGTTCCCGTAGTGACAGACTAGTGCCAGATTTAATTGGCGAGCAAAATACTCTGCTTGACGCCACCGCTTGTCAGCTTCATCAGCACTTTTAGATAACTCGGTGAGTACATCATCATCATCGGCGCCGAGGAGTGAAATGCCTCTTGTGTGTGTGAGAGGTGGCACGTTGGCGAGAGCGAGGTTAGCCGCACAAATGTGTCTTGATCAAAACACGCAGCGGGACAATCGAACCCTCCCGAATAGGGCTGCAACTAACCATCATTTTCATTGGCGATTAATCGGTGGATTATTGCCTCCATTAATGGATCAGTTGTCTGGTCTCTAAAATGTCAGAAAATGGTGAAAAATGTGGATCAGTGTTTCCCCAAAAAGCCCAAGATGACGTCCTCTAATGTCTCGTTTTGTCCCCAACTCAAAGATATTCAGTTTACTGTCCCAGAGGAGAGAAGACACTAGAACAATATTCACATTTAACAAGCTGGAATCAGAGAAATTGAACTTGTTTCCCATAGAAAATGCAGGGTTCAACAGTAAGGGTTGCCGGTAACCTTGCACGATATTGACAAAGTGTGATATTGCGATATCGATAATGAATATTGCAATATCGATATTCATTTTGATATTTTTAAACATATGTAAAATTACAAAACTTTTGGGAAAACACAGTTTTTCCCAAAGGTTTATTTCAGCTGACATACTGGACTGGTCCAACACTTTCAATCCAACATGGCGCGTGATATCGCGATAACGTTATTGAGTCGATGTGTCATGCACCCCTAGTTGCCGGGGGCAAGTAGATATAACAACCTACGTGCCCAATGAGCTTGATGCTTTTAATGTTTGATTTTTTTTTGGACATTTTTTTTGGACGTTTTTGTTTACATTTGTGAAGATTTTTTATGTTTTTAAAAAAAAATTTTTTTTTAATGTATTTTCTTTTCGAAGTTTGACTTTTTTCGATATTTTTTTCAAGTTTTTTTAAAAACGTTTTTTGACGGGGCCAGTAAAAAACAACAACCTGAAATGATTCAAACCAATAAATCGATTATCAAAATAGTAAATATGATAGATATAATAAATAGATTAATTTAACTAATTTATTCATCTTTTGCGGCTCCAAACATATGTAGGTAATGGTTTGTCAGAATCCTTCATTTTTACTTGAATGTAACAGACTTGTACAGTAAAATGCCAGGGCTCGCCACACACAGACAGACAGACAGACAGACAGACAGACAGACAGACAGACAGACAGACAGACAGACAGACAGACAGACAGACAGACAGACAGACAGACGGATAAAATAGTTGGTCATTCTCTCCATAGTTGACAACTAATCGATTAACCATTGCAGCTCTCCTCCCGAGCACGGTTGTTGCGTGGGAGATTGTTTGCGATTGAGATACGAACCTCAGCTTGTATGAGTCCGAACATGTCGGTGGCTACGGTTGCACGCCTCTTTGACTTCTTTTTTCCCGTTCTTTTCTGCTGCTTTCGGTGCTTAAAAATGTGCAGACAAAGAAAAAGTCAACAGAGACATTGTCCCGCCGAATAAAAGAGCCTCTCCCTGCATGAGCAAACGCTGTTTGTATGGAGGTGTCTTTTCATCAGGTGGCTCACTTTGGCATTTCGCTCACCTTACTGCGCATGTGTGTATGTGTGTGTGAATGTGCATATGTGCATCCATGCGTGCCGTGCGTTTGTGTGTGTAAAGTGTTCAAGTGTCGGCGGGGGAGGAGGGGAGGAGGAGGGGGGTGGGGGATGTTCAGGTGAGGCTCTGTGGATAACTTTGCAACAGAGGGAACAGTGTGCAAGGCTTCACATTCTGACAACCCTCAGTGTTGTGTTCCTGAATGTTAGCGCGCAAATATTTTTTCAACCAAGCGCTGTGTCAACAGAGCGAACATATTTTCGACTAGGTTTGTAGTGTTTTTAAAAGATTTTTTTATTTTTTTTTCCCTTCAAAGGAAAAACACATCTACATCAATTTTGTGACAGCGTTCAATTAAAACCAGATTGCGAGCGACCGCAGAAATGCCATCGCTGGCTGAGAGCGCTCGCCTGGAGTGATTCATTTCGGTAATGAACTCGGTGCTAGGGCTGGAGGAAATTAAATTAAATTTGGCCAAAAATTGGTTTTGAAATATTAGATGAATCATGATTTATTTTGAGAAGGAGACGGGGGGGGCAGATGTTTTTACTGATGTTATAGCACTTTAACGTTTCAAAATAGAAGCATTTTAAGTGATTGCAGTTGAAACTGTTGCGTATTTTAGGCAACTGTGTGTCTCAGCAATTACTTTCATGTTACACAGAAATAATCGAGGTCAGGTCTAATTAGTGCAACACAAACCAAAGCAGTTCGTAGTGAGGATTATATAACCACAACATGTTACAAATGTTCCACTTTGCATGCCTCTACATGTATAAATCCAGAGCTGCAAAGATGAATCGATTAGTTGCCAAGTATTAAATTAATCGCCAGCTATTTTGATAACCGATTCATCGATTTGAGTCATTGAGTCACTAAAGGACTTTAGCAGGAGAAGGTTTTCGGTAGATACGCAAAGATAAAGACTCAGTTATTTGCTGACTATTTTGATAATCGTTTATGAACAAATTCTCTGATGTCAGCTTCTTAAATGTGAATATTTTCTAGTTTCTCCTCTCCTCGGTGATCAGTGAACGCCGATCGACATTTTTCACCGTTTTCTGACATTTTAGAGACCGCCGAATAATCCATTAACCCTCGTGTTGTCTTCCCGTTGACCAGGCAACTTTTGTCGCTTTAACCTCAAGGTTTTTGTGACTTTTTTTCAACATTTTTTCCGATGTGTCTTTGTCGATTTCTTTCAGTGCCTTTTGACGTTTTTTTAGTTTTTTCTTCCCACGTTTATTGAATCTTTTTCCCGACATTTTGGACACTTTTTTTCCAACGTTCTTTTATGATTTTATTTCTCCAAATGCTTTAAAATTGAATAAAACACCCAAATTCAATGAAAGAAGTCAACTAATCATTTCTTTGACTTGTGAAGAACGTTGTAGAGAACCATCCACGTTACTTTTTTTTTAAAAATTTGGTTAAAAGAAACCCAAATGTCTGATATAGAAACGTTTTGAAAATGGGTCAAATTTTACCAGAGAACAAACAGGAGGGTTAATGGAGAAAAAAATCGTTAGTTGCAGCCCTAAAATCAGTAGATGATGATGATGATAATAATCTGCAGCGTTAGTAGCTCCACATAAAGCCCTTCTAATGGAGTCCTACAGGAGCACGCGTGTTCGTTTTCAGACCGTCGGCTTCCCAACATCTCTTGTAAAGAACCGTGTCAAATGGCGTCAGTCCTGGTCTGTATCCTTCCCTCTCCAGTCTCTGTGGAAAAGCACGAGTTGGCGTCAGTTCCTCCCTCTACCCCATGCTCCGCTAGTTCACTACGTTAACCCACCCACCCGCGCGCCCGCCCGGCATTACAAATTCTGTTTATAGCGCTCGCTGGCTTCTCCAGCGCGCGGCCCGTCAGGAGCATCCCAGCGCCCTTTGAGGAAAGGATATCCAACATCTTCCACTCTCCCGCCGCAGACTCCCCGCGTTCAGCGATATTAATGAATCCCTTTGATGTGCCAAGATGAATATGTGTGCAAATGTGTTTTATTTTTTTTTAATCAATTAATGTGTTTTTCTCTTTGGCTGTGTTTGGCCAGAGTTACAGAGTTTGGTACATTGCTTCTTTTTTTTTTGCCCTGTGAAAATTTGGGGCGAAGTTGTGTGTTGAGTTGAGTAGGGCTGTGCTCGATTGAAGAAATTCTTAGTCGAATAACACCCATTCAATCGTATCGACTAATCGATTAGTCGATTTTAATCGACAGATCTGTAAATCTTAGTGTAAATCTTTGAGTTTCTCCGCAAAGAGTCATGCTAAAGCACCACTTTGATTCTCGTGTTTACCAGAGATGTGCTCGTACGTTTCTTGGAAATAAATCATTCAGCATGAAAAAAAGCATCAAACATGACTAATGGACTAAAGAAATCTAAGTTGACTAAGACCAAAACGACCGATTAGTCGACTAATCGAATAAGAGGGAGCAGCCCTAGAGTTGAGAGAAATTTTGGCCAAAGGTGAACATCTCTAACAAGCCCTGAGTTCACTCCAAAATATCGTTTTTTATAGCTTTGAAAAACCGTTTAGAGATGACCACGTCTGGGTGTATTCCAAACAAAAGCAAAAGAGTTGCAGAGTTGCATATTAAAGCCTTTTCAGTAAACAAAGAAATCTCAAGCTATTAATAGAGGAAACTGCTGGTCTACACGTGTTCGGTCTCTACTTTCAAACAATCGCAATCCTTGTGTAGTGGATGGTCACTTGAGTTGAGTTATTCAGAGACTCAAAGACAGAGGAGTCAAGGTTAAAGCAATGGAAATGCAGATTCTCGCTATTTCTCATCCACAGCTGCTCAGTGTTTGCCACAAAATGAAGCGCTGGGTTAGGGTTGCAAAAGGTCAGCTTTCGGTCAAGACCTTCATCAGAGTAAACATAAGATAAGGATGAAATATACGTAAATAAATACATAAGAATCAGCCGGAGCGCCGGTCATCCAGTCTGATATTTCAGATCGTGGCCTAAAGCAAAGTATACACCGTTTTAAACACCTGCTAGTTTTTCTGTTGTATGAACAAGATCATATTTAACTTGGGTGTGCTTCAAAATGAGACATCGAAGCTTTAACCATGTCCCATTCTTTGTGTAACACATGCTAGTTTTTGCTAGCTAGCTGTTACCCTGTGGGGTGTAGCTTGATTGAGCATGCTAATGCTGGGATGTTTTAATGATTCTTATTTCCATTCATTCTTTATCGTGAAACCTTTCTTTTTATAAATTCGTTGTCCACTTTAAAATCTCAAAGTTTGCACGCTGCCCACATTGTTGGCTAAAGATTTTTTTTATACTACCTTTCCCGGTTAGCTAACTTGCTAGCTCGCGATCTCCCCACATGGCACATCACACATTGTAGGCTATATATTTGACAAATGAATGGATTATGTCTGCTTATGATATAGTAACATGTTTCTTTCTTGTTGCTTATGACATGGTCAACACAGCATGAGCAAATAACCCTTTGTATTTTGTATTTTTGTCCTGTTAATTCCCATTAATTTACCACATGGAAAGTTTCCACCTTGAATATTTCTGGAATTCTGCAACCCTACTCTGGGGGATGGAGATGTGGGAGGGGGAGACACGTATCATGTGTCATGTGAATACCAGCTTAGTCATGTCTGTTCTGTGGTCTTAACCTGGAGCCCCGGTGCAGGGAAGGGGGTGGGGGGGGGGGGTGGGGGGGGTGGGAGGATTTATCAGCACAGTCTCACTCCCAGGCGACCACAGTCCTGAAACTATTTCTGATCATGGATTAATCATTTAACTCATAATTGACCCGTAAAAATCCTTTAAACAAGCTGTCTGCAGCTTCTCCCCTGTGGATATGTTGGTCTATGGTCTGTCAGTCTGAACAAGTGATTTGAAAACATTATAGCTGATCATTTTGTTAATTAATTGCTAAATCGTTTAGACTGTAACATATTCGAAAATGTTAGAAAACAGCCATTAGATTTTCCGAGAGCCCGTGGTGTTGTGTTTTAAATGGTTTGTTTTGTCAAATTGTCACAGTTATGAAGCTGGAAGCGGTGAATTTGGGTGAGTTTTTGCGTAAAAAAAATAACTAAGGATGAATTAACTAATCAACTTATCAATGGACCAGTCGAAGGCATCGTTTGAATGAACGCTTCAGTTACTTGCAGCCATACTTGTATCGAACTGTTTAGGTACGTGTCCACTGGCGACGTCATTTCCACGCTTTCCATTCGTTGTCTCTGTAAGCAGCCGTGCAATGCATTCTGGGAGCATTCTGAGGTGACTTTTGAGAAACTTGGCGTCGAGTTGCCTTCTCCTCGTTTGCCATTTGACTCACCGCCTATCCAATACACCCGAAAATTCTTTTTCAACTGACCGTTGTTGATCTGAAACACAATTTTTCGAAGCGAGCCGCCATCTTGGTCTGTTTTTGAAATTTGGCAGCAGACAGCCCACGAGTGAAAGCAATCGTCCCAATCGGGTGTAGCCATTGCGGTTGTAAGAGGGTGGAGCTGGTTTTCTTTGCTTGTCAGTGTTCATGAAGAAGAAACTTCCAATCCTGGGAAGCGGGGAGCGATCCCTGCCGCCAGAAATCCCCACTGGTGTCTATACCGGGTCCTGAACGAACCGTTCTATGAAATCCATTTTGACAAAAAGAAATGACAACGTAAGGCCCGTCTCTCTGTAACGTAGAGTTTATCCTGCATGTCTCTACGACGACAGCCAATCACAAGCGTTGGTAGATCTCGGTAGAAGCATGCTGCGTGCTTATTGGCTCACTGACTCTGATGAGATTAACTCCTTAGGTATTGAATGACGAGGCATTTGTCGATACTCGATACAAAGGCAATTTGGTCTGTGCCTTTTTAAAAGTATCGAAGTTCTGTGTTCAGCCATACTGTTGACACGTACCGTTAGACAGGGAGGGGTGGAGGGGGGGGGGGGGGGGGGGGGCAGTTTAATGTGCTGTTGGACTGGTCATATATAAGTACATAAGTGTATATATGTAGCCCCCTCATTGCCATAACCACTACTGTTCAGCTCACATAAAGAAATGTTTTCCCCTCTGTAATTGTACCTTAAACGCTTCACTCCATGCTAATAAAACGAGATTGTACAGCAGGAAGAAAAAGAAAAGCTCTAAACAGGGTTTCATCAGTCTGGTATTCCGAGCAGCTGTTTTCAGTTTAGAGGGAGAGAGAGGGAGAGAGAGAGAGAGAGAGAGAGAGAGAGATTGTTGATGAGATGTGGTGGTGGGAGCGTAAACTGGGGCAGATACGGGTCCTGCTATATTCCTTTGCCTGTTATCCCGAGGTGGGCCGGCTTCCAGACCTTGAGGCACTCACTTATCGGAGGGATCCTGTCTCCCACAGAGCGCCCGGTTTCTCCACCGTAGCCCACAATGCTTTGCCATTCCCTTTACAGTCACATGCCCAATCAGCAAACAGCAGGAGGTTATCAGAATCTAGCCCTTCACTACTACCATAGGCGTAGGTTTCTGGGGGGGATACAGGGGGATATGTGTCCCCCCCCTCCCCAATACTCAGAAGAGGTAGATTTGACCCCCCCTCAAAACATATGAAGGACAACCCACTCCCCGAAAGAGGCTAAAATAACAGTTCAGGGGGCCTCAAAACATGTATATATCCTTCTTACCTGTAAATGTGTTTCCACACGATTTCAGACACCCCTATACTGGACCGTACCATCTTAACCTTTTTGCGCAGCATGTTTGTGTTGCAGTGGCCAAAAAAGCACGGTCCCTGCGTGTCTTTTCTTTCTCTTTCTCCGTCAAATGAAGCTCGCTTTGAGTGTCGAGATCTATAAACGATCTGACGGGAAACGATAATCGTGTGCTACACAAATTGTCGCTTAAAATGAAATCCCCAGAATGCAGGAAAACGAAGACGCTTGAATCTTTCTGTGGGACGACCCCCCCAGACCCCCCGGTTGTAAAGTGTCCCCTCCACTGTTGAAACAAAACCTGCGCCCTTCAGTACTACTAAGAAAGAAAGAAAGAAAGGTGTTCTCCGTGCACCTGGCCTGTTAAAGGCCATGTCTAACAGTGTGTGCGTCGTATCAGTGAGGTTGTAATGGTCATACTAAATTAAGAAGTGGATGGATATCCGTCCAGAACGAGGTTAGTTGACCGCGAGCAGAGCAGCTGTTCTTCTGCTTGGAGTTATAAATCAGCGTGTCCGCTGACGTTGTCCCTGTTATGGAGCACCGAGTTCGGACTCGGGTCCCCCGACGGACGCATGGACGGACGCGCGCCGCGTCAACACACACACACTGCACCTGCGTACACGTGCGGCACACAGACCTTAAGCAGTGTATGCTTGATTTAACTTAGCTTTCATTTTGTGTAGATTAACACTTAACCTGATTGCACGTCTGCCTATTTCATTGGATTTGAAGTTGCAGCATGGATGTGTCTTTCCCTTTTTTTTTTAATAACTCTGCTTATAGATTAAAACTTAACATATGCTATATAAACTTCCATCTGTAACCGATGATGTAAACGATGAGACTGACATGCCATCTGTAATCTGAATTTAGCCCCGGCTCTAAAAACACAAGTAGAGTGTGTAATGGATCGTATATGTAAATCTCAAAGGGCGCCACAGGGAATTTGTCCATGTTTTAATACATTTATATAAGCAGGACACATGCTACTTTGGGGCTACTTTTACTCACTTTGTCTTAAACACAGAAGGGGAAAGGATGAGCTAAAGTCTTGCAGGTAATTTTGGAAGTACAACCAGTAAAAAAAAAAAAAAAAAATCTCTGTTATGGTTGAATACTATACATAGTATTGGTCTATATTCTCCAAAACATAGCCATGTTATCGGTAACATTTCTATAAATTAGTGTATTTGTCAAACAACTTTGGAATTGCCTTGACTTATTGGATTAAGTCATGAGTCTGTTCTTCAACTTATGGTTGTTGCAAAACAATTTTTCAGTTTGGGATAATTATCGTTCTTTGGTGTATATCGTACGCTTAAGCACAATTTTCCCACGAGATCGGCCTGCTCGTTCTAATATTGCTAAGAACGTAACCTTTGGGTGCCTCCTTGCTTCCCTTAGTTACCCTCATAAACCAATTGTACTTGTTAGGAAGTCACAATGTTCCGCTGAGCAACAAATCCGATTAAAGGCGAGCAAAGTCATCTAAAAATGTGTAGCCTCCTTATCTGGAAGCAGGCCCCTGTTAGAACAAACAGCAGAAAAGCTTCTGATATCTGTTTGCATTGGCCTCGGCAAACCGAATGTCACTCTTTTCCTGACCTCATCCGCTCAATTTAAAAGTTATGAGCTAATGAAATGTTGATAAGTTTTTGAGTAATGGCTGTGGTCGAGGTCCTAGTGCTCCTCAGACATAAAGACACTCTGTAGTGATAGAGGGATTCCCCCCCTTGGGCCCGCCTCAGATGACCAGCCTGATTACATGCCTTTGTTCTGACAGAGTTAATCATTTGATACACTCAGGTTTGTGTCTTTCATTCCTGTAAATTAAAAATAAAAAAAGTGCGTTACCGTGAGGTGAACCTTGTTATTGGATGATAGCGACGATGGCCGTAGGCGGGTCGGAGCCAGAGCTGCAGAGATTTATCGATTAGTTGTCAACTATTAAATCAATCGCCTAAAACTATTTTGATAATCGGTTCGAGTTGTTTTTATGATTAAAAAGTCAAAGTAGTTTTTACTTTCTCACAGTCAATTGTGTTTGTGAAAAAACAGTATATCTTTGCCTTTAAAGTGTAGTTCAGTTTCGTGTCCATTTTATGTACATTGTTTGGAATTTCATTGGCTTATCGTTGGAGTTGTTTTTTTTAGCCGATATCTTGCATCCTATTTCGAGTAGA
The DNA here is from genome assembly GCA_025617405.1 of Perca schrenkii. Lineage (NCBI taxonomy): Eukaryota > Metazoa > Chordata > Actinopteri > Perciformes > Percidae > Perca > Perca schrenkii. The sequence continues at coordinate 3,025,688 of CM046791.1, read as the reverse complement.
GCTAAGTAAAGATATATCAATTAGTGTCAACTATTTTTGATATTGGATTAAGATGTTTGAGTCATTTATTTTTTTTTAAATTGAAAACCAAGTAAACATTCTCAGATGTCATCTTGTTAAATGTGAATATTGTTCTAGTGTCTTCTCTCCTCTGGGACAGTAAACTGAATATCTTTGAGTTGTGGACACAACAAGACATTTGAGGACGTCATCTTTTTTTTTTGGGGGGGGGGGAACACAGATCCACATTTTTTCACCATTTTATGTCATTTAAGAGACCACACAACCAACCCATTAATCAAGAAAATAATCAACAGATTAATCGCCAATGAAAACAATCAATAGCTGCAGCCCTAGTTGGGATGGCAGCTCCACATAATCCCTCATCCATTTCCATGGCTTTATACCAAGCCCCCCCCCCCCCCCACCCCCCAACCAAATTGTGACTCATTTGCCTCAAATATAGAGTAGCTACATTAGGGGGAAAAAAAAAGATCTAATCAGCCTTATATGACATAGAGTAGGCCAAGGAGCCCTTTTGTTTGATTTGTACATGGCTTGGAGGGGCAGGCTATTGGAAATCCCTGAAGCAGGCTTTAGGGGCAGGTCTGATTCTCGTGTGAAATGGGAAGGCTCTATAGCTCTCGGCTGACTTGACTGGGGCTGTATGGGTGTGTTGGCAGGGGGAGCGCCGGTCATGAATAGGGTCTTTGACTACCTCAGACTTGCCCTGAAAAGGCAGGACAAAGACCCTAGGGCAACGGCTTAGAGCCTCACAGCTGAGCTACAGAATGCTTGGCCCAGTCGTCCTCCCTCCTCGCCTGATTTAAATACTACAGTGGCTTTCAGCATTCTGGCGACGGAGGCTCGCATTCACCCACATTTACCAATCAACTTTTCTCCCAGTTTCTCTGTTTTTGTTTACAGTGTGCTAACGCCCCCCCCAAAAAAAAATCCATTGTATAGAATCCGTCCGAGGCGCGCGTGAATATGCATCAGTGACTCTCTTAAAAACCGCTCCATGTTGTTTGTGTTAAGCGTTTGGATACACACTAACTGCTGGCATATGTGTGTATCTCCGCTAATCACAACTCGACTCAGAGTCGTTAATTATGGAACTTTTTTATTTATTTTTTTTGTGTGTTGCTTATCTCCGTGCAAGATGGAAATACTGGCAAGTAAACAACACGAAACGTGCTGCACGCACACACACACACACGTCTTAAGTGCTTGATTATTTTTGACAGATATGTGTGCGACTCATCACCGTCGGTTTGCAAGAGAAGAATAAAATAAAAAAAAGCCATCCATCTTTCTTTTTTTCCTGCAGAGTTAATGGGGTTATTTGAGTCGCGTCCAGACAACTCTCTCCCCACAGAGTGTCTAGTTTCAGATGTCACTCAGAGCTTTGTTTGCCCCCCCCTCCCAGGGTGAAGGGTTACAGGTCAAGGTTCGGGGCCAGTTGGCTGAGTGGCCACAAAAGCCCAGGCTTCCCCTCGGCACATCCGATCTCTACCTCCACGCCAGCCTGCAACCGCAATGGCAGCATCACTTTGCAACATTTTTCTCTTTTCTTATTATAACCCAAAAAGTAAATTTTCACTCATGTCACGAGTGCAATTATAAAGTTATAGGCCACAGTTTCACAACAAGGTCATTAAACTGTCTTAATTTTGTGGTTTGAAACTTTATTTCTCAGTGGAAACTTGTGTAATTGTTCTCAAGGCTGCAGAGATTATTCAATTAGTTGTCAAGTAATAAATTAATCGCCAACTATTTTGATAATTGATTAATCGGTTTGAGTCATTCTCTGTGAAAAAAAGGTTTTTCAGATGTCATCTTGTTAAATGTGAATATTGTTCTAGTTTCTTCTCTCCTCTGGGACAGTAAACTGAATCTCTTTGAGTTGGGGACAAAACGAGACCTTTGAGGACGTCATCTTGAGCTTTTTGGGAAACACTGATCCACATTTTCTAATAATCGACAGATTAACCCTCCTGTTTGTCCTTGGGTCGAATTTGACCCATTTTCTAAAAGTTGCTATATCAGAAATTTGGGTTTCTGTGGCCGGGGTTAGCTCAGTTGGTAGAGCAGGCGCACATATATAGAGTTGGGTGCCTCAATGCAGAAGGTCCAGAGTTTGAGTCCGACCTGGAAAATTTCCCTGCATGTTTTACCCCCCCATCTTCTCTCCCCTTTCATATCTGGCTGTCCTTTTCATTAAAGGCTGAAATGCCCCAAAAAAATCTTTTTAGAGAAATATGGGTTTCTTTCAACCAAAATGTCCAAAAAAATAACGTGGATGGTTCCATACCACGCTCTTTACAAGTGAAATAAATGATCAGTTCACTACGTTTCTTTGAATTTAGGTGTTTTATTCAATTTTTATAGCATTTGGAAAAAAAAATTATCAAGGAACGTTGAAAAACTTAGGAAAAAAATGTCAAAAAAGTGACAAAAATTAAAAAAACTTTTGGACAAAAATGACGGAAAAAGCTTCAAAAACGTCAGGGAAAAAGAACAACACGAACGTCAAAAAAGCGCAGAAGGAGAGTGACAAAAACATCGGGAAAAGGGGAAGGTAAAAAAAGTTGGATAAAAGTAACAAAAACGCGGAAAAGAATCGGCAGAAAAGTTTCACAGTGGGGCGGGGGGACAACACGAGGGTTAATCACCACTGAAAATAATAGTTTCAGTGAGTGTAATTATGAAGTTATAGTTCACAGTTTCACAATGAGCTCTTAAAACTGTCTCAGCTTTTTACGGTTTGAAACGTTAACCGTTCCTCAGTGGAAACTTGTGTAATTATTCAGTTACAGTTTTGGAACGGTGGTTGTTGTTGTTGCGTTTACTGTCCGGCTACTGTGCACCGCCCACTCACAGAACCCACTCATGGCATCGGCTCGTATACTCGCAGGATGAGACTTCTCGTCGTCTCTCGTTCTCCGTCGACATTAACCATCGAGAACGGCACCTCAGCATAAAAAAAATAAAAATAAGAGTTCTGTTTCTTTGTTCCAAACACCTTAGAAAAGTTTGCAAGCCCACAGCCTCGCTCGCATCAGCCCCCACACCCACAAACTCAACTTTTCTCCCCCCCGCCCCCTCACCCAAACATGTCCTCCAGCCAGGTTTATTATGCCGTTTCACGCAGACCAAAATTGCAGCTGCATGGAGAACAATCTGGAGCACATTAGCTCAGGCGCTGTGATTTATAAATTGTTTCTCAGGCCATAAATCCCTGCTGTAATTGTGCACAAGCACCCCTCTCTCTCTCTCTCTCTCTCTCTCTCTCTCTCTCTCTCTCTCCCTCTCTCCCTCTCTCTCTCTTCCTCTCTCTCTCCCTCCCTCTCTCTCTCCCTGAGCAGCGTACAGTTCTGGGGTTAACACTAATTGTTTGCAGAAGTGTGCAGTTTGCATGGAGTAAAAAAGTTTGTTGCATTGTGGCGCACGTTTTCATTTGAGGCTCGTAGAAACAGCTCTTCACCGAAGATAAAGTCTCCTCACGCTGTTCGTAAAAAAAAAAGCCTCGTCGGTCACGTGGTGTGTGCCAGCGGTGGAATGTAACTAAGTACATTTACTGCAGTACTTTACCTAAGTACAAATGTTGAGCTACTTGTACTTTTACTTGAGTCTTTTCTTTTCGTTCCACTTTCTACTTCTACTCTGCTACATCTCAGAGAGAAATACTGTTCTTTTTACTCCACTACATTCATCTGTTCCAGCTTTAGTTACTAGTTACTTTAGTTACTCCGCTACATTCATCTGTTCCAGCTTTAGTTACTAGTTACTTTAGTTACTCCACTACATTCATCTGTTCCAGCTTTAGTTACTAGTTACTTTAGTTACTCCGCTACATTCATCTGTTCCAGCTTTAGTTACTAGTTACTTTAGTTACTAGTTACTTTAGTTACTCCGCTACATTCATCTGTTCCAGATTTAGTTACTAGTTACTTTAGTTACTCCGCTACATTCATCTGTTACAGATTTAGTTACTAGTTACTTTAGTTACTCCACTACATTCATCTGTTCCAGCTTTAGTTACTAGTTACTTTAGTTACTCCACTACATTCATCTGTTCCAGCTTTAGTTACTAGTTACTTTAGTTACTCCACTACATACATCTGTTACAGCTTTAGTTACTAGTTACTTTAGTTACTCCACTACATTCATCTGTTCCAGCTTTAGTAACTAGTTACTTTAGTTACTCCACTACATTCATCTGTTCCAGCTTTAGTTACTAGTTACTTTAGTTACTCCACTACATTCATCTGTTCCAGCTTTAGTAACTAGTTACTTTAGTTACTCCACTACATTCATCTGTTCCAGCTTTAGTTACTAGTTACTTTAGTTACTCCGCTACATTCATCTGTTCCAGCTTTAGTTACTAGTTATTTTAGTTACTAGTTACTTTAGTTACTCCGCTACATTCATCTGTTACAGCTTTAGTTACTAGTTACTTTAGTTACTCCACTACATTCATCTGTTCCAGATTTAGTTACTAGTTACTTTAGTTACTCCGCTACATTCATCTGTTACAGCTTTAGTTACTAGTTACTTTAGTTACTCCACTACATTCATCTGTTCCAGCTTTAGTTACTAGTTACTTTAGTTACTCCGCTACATTCATCTGTTCCAGCTTTAGTTACTAGTTACTTTTAGTTACTAGTTACTTTAGTTACTCCACTACATTCATCTGTTACAGCTTTAGTTACTAGTTACTTTAGTTACTCCACTACATTCATCTGTTACAGCTTTAGTTACTAGTTACTTTAGTTACTCCGCTACATTCATCTGTTACAGCTTTAGTTACTAGTTACTTTAGTTACTCCACTACATTCATCTGTTCCAGCTTTAGTTACTAGTTACTTTAGTTACTCCGCTACATTCATCTGTTCCAGCTTTAGTTACTAGTTACTTTAGTTACTCCACTACATTCATCTGTTCCAGCTTTAGTTACTAGTTACTTTAGTTACTCCGCTACATTCATCTGTTACAGCTTTAGTTACTAGTTACTTTAGTTACTCCACTACATTCATCTGTTCCAGCTTTAGTTACTAGTTACTTTAGTTACTCCACTACATTCATCTGTTACAGCTTTAGTTACTAGTTACTTTAGTTACTCCACTACATTCATCTGTTACAGCTTTAGTTACTAGTTACTTTAGTTACTCCACTACATTCATCTGTTCCAGCTTTAGTTACTAGTTACTTTAGTTACTCCACTACATTCATCTGTTACAGCTTTAGTTACTAGTTACTTTAGTTACTCCACTACATTCATCTGTTCCAGCTTTAGTTACTAGTTACTTTAGTTACTCCGCTACATTCATCTGTTACAGCTTTAGTTACTAGTTACTTTAGTTACTCCACTACATTCATCTGTTACAGCTTTAGTTACTAGTTACTTTAGTTACTCCGCTACATTCATCTGTTCCAGCTTTAGTTACTAGTTACTTTAGTTACTCCACTACATTCATCTGTTACAGCTTTAGTTACTAGTTACTTTAGTTACTCCACTACATTCATCTGTTACAGCTTTAGTTACTAGTTACTTTAGTTACTCCACTACATTCATCTGTTCCAGCTTTAGTTACTAGTTACTTTAGTTACTCCACTACATTCATCTGTTCCAGCTTTAGTTACTAGTTACTTTAGTTACTCCACTACATTCATCTGTTACAGCTTTAGTTACTAGTTACTTTAGTTACTCCGCTACATTCATCTGTTACAGCTTTAGTTACTAGTTACTTTAGTTACTAGTTACTCCACTACATTCATCTGTTACAGCTTTAGTTACTAGTTACTTTAGTTACTCCGCTACATTCATCTGTTCCAGCTTTAGTTACTAGTTACTTTAGTTACTCCGCTACATTCATCTGTTCCAGCTTTAGTTACTAGTTACTTTAGTTACTCCACTACATTCATCTGTTCCAGCTTTAGTTACTAGTTACTTTAGTTACTCCGCTACATTCATCTGTTCCAGCTTTAGTTACTAGTTACTTTAGTTACTCCAGTTACTACATTCATCTGTTCAGCTTTAGTTACTAGTTACTTTAGTTACTCCGCTACATTCATCTGTTACAGCTTTAGTTACTAGTTACTTTAGTTACTCCACTACATTCATCTGTTCCAGCTTTAGTTACTAGTTACTTTAGTTACTCCGCTACATTCATCTGTTCCAGCTTTAGTTACTAGTTACTTTAGTTACTCCGCTACATTCATCTGTTACAGCTTTAGTTACTAGTTACTTTAGTTACTCCACTACATTCATCTGTTCCAGCTTTAGTTACTAGTTACTTTAGTTACTCCACTACATTCATCTGTTCCAGCTTTAGTTACTAGTTACTTTAGTTACTCCACTACATTCATCTGTTCCAGCTTTAGTTACTAGTTACTTTAGTTACTCCGCTACATTCATCTGTTCCAGCTTTAGTTACTAGTTACTTTAGTTACTCCGCTACATTCATCTGTTACAGCTTTAGTTACTAGTTACTTTAGTTACTCCACTACATTCATCTGTTACAGCTTTAGTTACTAGTTACTTTAGTTACTCCTCTACATTCATCTGTTACAGCTTTAGTTACTAGTTACTTTAGTTACTCCACTACATTCATCTGGTACAGCTTTAGTTACTAGTTACTTTAGTTACTCCACTACATTCATCTGTTACAGCTTTAGTTACTAGTTACTTTACACATTAAGATTCCTGCACACACAACACATGTAGTTTATAACTATGTAAGTATTATATGTGTCTGTGTGTGTGTCTCTGTATGTCTGTGTGTGTATATATGTGTGTGTATGTGTGTGTCTGTGTGTGTCTGTGTGTTGGTGTGGGTGGGGTGTCTGTGTATCTGTGTGTTTGTGTGTCTGTGTGTGGGGGTGTGTGTGTGTGTGTCTGTGTATGGGTGTGTGTGTGTGTGTGTGTGTGTGTCTCTGTGTGTGTGTGTCTGTGTGTCTGTGTGTGTGTGTGTGTGGGTGTGTCTGTGTGTGTGTGTGTGTGTGTGTGTGTGTGTGTGTGTGTGTGTGTGTGTGTGTGTGTGATCTTAGTGTCCAGAATGGGATGTGAGCGTTTTGTCTCCAGCTCCATGTAGCTGTGGTTCATGCTCTGCATTCCTGAATCCTGTGTAATTGTAAAAGGGGGGCCTCTCCTAAAACTCGGTCCTTGGGAATCTGATATTTACAGCAGCCCCTGATCGTAATCACCTTCCCCTTCTCATTAGATGGGATTGGAACTGAAAGATAGCAGCAGCTGGATATATTGTTTTTTAAAAAAAAAGCGTGTCCAGCCTTGTTCTCTGGTCTGGTTCATGTTATGAAGACATTTTTTCTGCAACTTTGCAAACTAGAACAGCTCGTATGAATCAACGTTGGGTCCCCTAGAACATATTAGGGCCGCTCGATTATGGAAACAAAAAAAACATAATCACAATTTGTCAGGCCAATACTGAAATCAGGATTATTGAACACGATTACTCGTTGAGTTTTGGAAAGATGTTGCATTTATTGAAGCTAAAAAACAGTGAAACACTGAAAACACCTCAAACTGGGGCATTTCCCTTCATACTTTAAACTTTTTTGTATCCCCCTTAAACTAAAGAATATAAAAGCTGTATTCACATCTTGGCTGAGCGAGTTTAGCCGTGTCTTTTTGTCCACCGAAGTCGATCTACGAGTCGTTTTCCGGATTTACGAACCGGAAGTTGCAAAAAGAACGCCCCTGAGGTCGTATATATACGACTCGTCAAGTCGTCTGAACTCAGAGGACCCCGAGTTCACTTTCAAAGAAGTCGTACACATAGCGCTGTATACTGCTACCTATAGGCATGTCTCTACAGTCTTATTAGGAGTTAAACATAGTGCTGTATACTGCTACCTATAGACATGTCTCTACAGTCTTATTAGGAGTTAAACATAGTGCTGTATACTGCTACCTATAGGCATGTCTCTACAGTCTTATTAGGAGTTAAACATAGTGCTGTATACTGCTACCTATAGGCATGTCTCTACAGTCTTATTAGGAGTTAAACATAGTGCTGTATACTGCTACCTATAGGCATGTCTCTACAGTCTTATTAGGAGTTAAACATAGTGCTGTATACTGCTACCTATAGGCATGTCTCTACAGTCTTATTAGGAGTTAAACATAGTGCTGTATACTGCTACCTATAGGCATGTCTCTACAGTCTTATTAGGAGTTAAATACCACCTGATTAGTTATTTAGTAGCTTGTGCAGCTGAAATTGTCTAGAGACGCTCGGTTGCTATGGGACAACAATGGCCGAGTCTTGAGCAGAAAGCAGAGCAGTAGCCTAGCCGCGGTTATTCGTTTTTCGACACGGATGTGACGTCACACTCGAGCTACTAGTCGCGATTACACGACAAAAAGAACGCACCATAAGAGTTCACTTGCCAAACGTTAACGTGCAAAGTCATTGCTGTTTCTCGATCGCTCGGTCTTTGTGATCGTTAGGAGCCTAAATCACGATCAAAATGGGATTCACTGCACAGCCCACTGAACGTCTGCCTTCACTGAACGTGCACAAAGTTAATGCATTCACGATGTACGCAAAAATTCTCAGGAGATAGACAGTCCCTCGCTTAATGGTTCTACGCCATTGTTTGGCTTTTCAAGAGAGCTGATTGAAAAGTATTCAGATACTAGGGCTGCTCCCTCTTAGTCGATTAGTCGACTAATCGGTCGTTTTGGTCTTAGTCAACTTAGATCTCTTTAGTCCATTAGTCATGTTTGATGCTTTTTTTCATGCTGAATGACTTATTTCCAAGAAACGTACGAGCACATCTCTGGTAAACACAAGAATTAAAGTGGTGCTTTTTGTATGACTCTTTGTGGAGAAACTCAGATTTACAAATCTGTCGATTAAATCAACTAATCGATCAGTTGATACAGTTGAATGAGTGTTAGTCGACCAGCCCTATCAGATACTAGTACTAATACCACACTGTCAAAAGACTCTGTTACAAGTTCAAGCCCTGCAGTGAAAATGTTACTTAACCCTCGTGTGGTCTTCCCGTCGGCCATCAACTTGTTGTCCTTAGGGATCATTAGGGATTTAAACTTTTTTGGCCGCTTTTTCCGATGTTTCTAACACTTTTTTTTTAATTCATGGTCAAGAAACCTAATTTGTATGACATTATATCAACTTTTTTGAGTTGAAAAAAGCAGAAATCATGAATTATTTTGACTAATAGTTAAGATCAGGGGATGTCGAGTGGATCACAGACTTGCTTATCTGTCAAAGTTTAGTCAGGAAACTGTTTAAGATTATTTTTGGGGCATTTTCTGCCTTTATTTTGATAGGGCAGCTAGGTGAGAAAGGGGAGAGAGAGAGGGGGGGGGGAAGACATGCAGGAAATCATCACCGGTCCGATTCGAACACTGGACCTCTGCGTCGAGGCATAAACCTCTCAGTACACGTGCGCTTGCTCTACCCGCTTAGCCAACCCGGCCACTTTCCAAACGCTTGAGACGTGTAAGAGGATCCCTGGATGTACAGGCGAAGCTAATGATTTAGCTCTCAGTACTCGGACGCGCAGCGGGATGAAAATGAAACCCGTAGATTGCAGCAGGAATGACTTTTACAAATGTATGAAGGTATGAAAAAGAAAGGAGGAAAAAAAATAAATGCGTTTGGCGATGTTCCAGACCTCCCCCGCGGCACTGCTGACAACACACATAACTAATCCAGGGGAATGTCATGGTAGGAAGTTGTGCGCTTTGTCGCACAACTGTGGAAGTTGTGAGAATGACTTTTGAAAGTATTTCCTCATTCAGCGAGATCCCGCGGGAACAGACCGCGCTTTAGACGCCAAGTGAGATGGTTTCCACGTCGACGAAATGATAATTATTTGTTTTGGTTTGTCTGATTTGCGTCTTTTTTAGAAGTGGAAGAACAAGAGACGTTTTATTCGTGCACGCCCCTCCCCCCCACGTGATGAATCATTTTTTTGGGACTGTCAGCCTGTGTGTGCGTGTCCCGTGCGAAACAGCGCCGAGGAGGGTTGAATCATACCTGTGGCGTGTGAATGCGTCTGCACGTTTGAGTGGGACAGCGGTGTGTGTGTGTGTGTGTGTGTGTGTGGAGCGAGTGGAGTTAGCGGTGGGGTGATAGCGATGTCAGGTAGTAAAAAGTGAGATGAGGCAGGGCCCAGGGGTCTGCGGGGTCTGGAGGTTTGCGCCTGCACTCGGAGAGCAAACACAGGAGGCATCTGCAGGCAGCTGTGTGTGCGTGTGTGTGTGTGCGTGCGTGCGTGTGTGTGTGTGTGTGTGTGTGTGTGTGTGGGTGTGGGTGGGGGGGTGGGTGTGGGTGGGGGGTGGGTGTGGAGCTGGGTGGTGGTGAAGAGGGGGGAGGAGGGGGTGGGGGACTTGCGGAGTGAACACAATCAGCCCTCTGTTTTCATAAGACTTGTGGTATGTGAGAGCAGAAACAAATGTGTTTAATTTAGGCCCTTTTCTCTCTCTCTCTCGCTCTCTCTCTCTCTCTCTCTCTCTCTCTCTCTCTCTCTCTCGCCTTCTCCACTACACCCACTTATGCCCACCTCCAGGCTTTTCAAAACTGACTTGTCCCCCCTTCAGGATGCCTCACTGACTACGTCTACATGCACATAATATTCAGTTTTCCGGCCCTTATTCTGTAATAAGACAATGTTCCCACTAAGCTGTTTACACGGCTAATGAAAGGGAATATTTCACCGATATATTCCTGTTTACATGGCAGCCGCGCAAAAATAGGATTATTCTAAAGTGTCCCAGCGGTGGAGGACGTGTGTGTGAACACCGCCTCCCTCTTTCATTCCTTCAACCGCCTTCTTGAAAATGTTTGGCGTTGCCATGTCGTATCCCAAAAACCTGTTGATATCCAAGTCTTTCAGGATGTTTTAAAAGTAGCTGTGTTTTCTCCTTTTCCTTTTGCCCGTGCGTCTATACAGCTGGCAGGAGGCCGTAAAGTGTCCCAAACTGCAGTAAAAACCCCGATTAAGACGCAGACTCTAAATGCGCTGTACACATGTCCAAAGAATGCTTCTAAAACCAGAATAATACCGCCGTATCCCACATGTCGTGATGAAAAAAAGAAGGTCAATTTGGAAAAAGGCCTTATTCGGGATATTGAAACGGAATATGTTGTTTACATGACCTGAATCAGATTTGGAATATTTGCCTCTTGCCCGTTTACGGCTTACGGTTAGTGGTGACTGGACACAAACCAACCAGTCGAGCGGTAGAGATGCACGGCCGAAAGAAAAGAAGGAGAAACGCAGCTACTTTTTCATTATTTTTAAGATGAATTTTTTGGGCATTTTTAGGTAGGGCTGTGCAATTAATCGAACTGTAATCGTGATTATGACTTTCGGCTCCCAGTGATCACAAAAACAGAATAATTGAGAAAAACAATTATATAGCTCATTACGTTTTGCAAGTAAACTTTTATTTTCTCTTTTCTGAATGAAAAAATAAAGTTTAAATAGTTGTGTATTTTTTTTTTTTTACTATTGATTTATTTAACTTTTCCCACTGTCTTTTTAAGTTCAATAATTACAACATCTTTCCAGAAGTCAACGAGTAATCGTGTTAAATTATCGTGATTACAATATTGACTGAAATAATCGTGATTATATTTTTTCCGTAATCGAGCAGCCCTATTTTTAGTCCTTTATTTGACAGGACAGCTGAAGAAATGAAAGGGGAGCGAGAGAGGGGGGGATGACATGCAGCAAAGGGCCGCAGGTCGGAGTCGAACCGATGTAGTGCATCTATTCTTTTTAAGCCATCAACCTGCTAGGGACTGCAGATGAACATGAGCCTTTATGGCTAAAATCTGGCACATTTACATGTTGGACCTTGTACTCGTGTTGATTAATGTGCGTTGTCCCTTTTTTTAAATAAAGAAATCTTCAAAAAAATAACTAAAAAAGAACCCGCGGCCACTGCGTCGAGGAGTAAACCCCTACATATATGGGCGCCCGCTCTACCAGCTGAGCTATCCGGGCGCCCCAAACACAGCTACTTTTAAACATTATCAAAGACTTGGATATCAACAGTTTTTTTGGACACACCGCTGAAATGAAAGAAGGATGTTGTGTTCGCACGGTCCAAGAAGTCCGCCACTGGTTTAAAACTTTGAAAACAAATCCTACTTTGCGCGACTGCATATGAACGGGAAAATTAGTGGAATATTCCTTTTCATTAGCCGTGTAAAAAGCTTAGTCAGAATATCATCTTTTTCAGAATAAGGGCAGAAAACGGGACATTATGTGCGTTGTAAATGTACCTTGCCTCTCCTGCCGCTGTCAGCTGCACTTAGGAAGTAAAAAAAAAAGAAAAAAAAAGAGAGACACAATCAGCCACTGTGCCCTGTCAGGAATAAAACCAACTTTCAGACCCACTTTTAGCAGACGTACTCAAATTTGCTCTTTCAGTGGGGGTAAATATTTATCTTCAGTTTCTGGAAAAAGAAGAGAAAAAGATTATTTTTATGTCTTCGCCCAGAGTTTGGAGTGATTGCTGCGCTGTGGTATTTGCCGTGTTCAGGGTGAGGGGTGCATGCTGGATTATTGCCTCCTAAATGCCTTGGCAGGAAACGCTGCATTATATTGCTAACCCATGCAGTCTCCAGTCAATTTGTGTTTGGTCATAAATGAAAAATTCAGGTCTCACTCGTGTGTCATTGGCGTAGACGCGGACGCGTACACATACACACACACACACACTTCATTTCTAAGACAGTCTTTACTGTAAACATCGAGCCGACCAGCGGTGGAAGAAGTATTCAGATCCTTTACTTAAGTAAAAGTACTAATACCACACTGTAACAATACTTTGTTAGAACTTAAAGTCCTGCATTGAAAATTTTACTTAAGTGAAAGTCTGTAAGTATCGTCAGAAAAATGAACTGTAGAGACACACAGATACACACACACACACACACACACACACACACACACACACACACACACACACACACACACACACACACACACACACACACACACAAACTTTGCATTCAATATGTAACTTAAGTGAAAGTCTGTAAGTATCATCAGGAAAATGTACTTAAAGTATTAAAAGTAAAATCCTCCCATTGTAGAAAGACCAACCAGTTGTGTGTTTAATGGTCTAATCATCTCAGCTGGACTTGTAGTCCGTTATATTGTTGGCTAGTTTACTTTATATTAAAACATCAGATTTTATAAACTACATGTGTTTTGTGTGCAGAAACCTTAGTGTGTAAAGTAACTAAAGTAACTAAAGCTGTAACAGATGAATGTAGTGGAGTAAAAAGTCCAATATTTCTCTCTGAGATGTAGCGGAGTAGAAGTAGAAAGTGGCACGAAAAGAAAAGACTCAAGTAAAGTACAAGTACCTCAACATTTGTACTTAAGTACAGTACTGGAGTAAATGTACTTAGTTACATTCCCCCGCTGCAGCCGACCACTGGGAACCACCGCGTGTTCTGGAGTTAATTATACCGACGTTTACGACTGCGAGTTTCAATGAAAACGAGGCGACTCCCCAAACAATAAAAAGTCGTGTTCCTGTGCGTTTCGGACAAACAACGCCACAGGACAGGAGGGGAAAGGACGACACCTTTGACATTTTGGGAGTGTAGCCCGTCCTGACATCAGATCACGCTGACATTACACGGAGCAGTCTGTGACAATAGAAAGCAGATATCTCCCAGGTACGGGAAACCACATAACGGACTGCACATAATTGACTTGAATAGCTTCGCACCCTCCTCTCCGTCTTTATGGGATGGCCTTGCTCTCACCAGATGCGTAATTATTTTCTTGTGTGTCTAATTATACAGTGAGGTTTTTTTTTTTATATGGCCTGCTGTTTGTGCTGCTCTGTAACAGAATTACTCACTTGTTCCTAAGTTTAACCCCAGCGAGACTGAACGCTTCCTTTAACCCGTTCTGTATCAGAAATAACATGGATGGTTCCATGCAATGTTCCTTGTGGGTAAAATAAATGAGAACTTTCATTTTTTTTTGGCATTTTAGAGCTTTACTTTTGAGAGGACAGCTTAGACATGAAGGGGGAGGGAGAGAGCGAGAGAGACAGGGGGAATGACATGCAGCAAAGTGACTTAAACGTTAAAAAAGTGACAAACATTGAGAAATGTGACAAACAGTGAAAATTAGACTAAAACGTTGGAAAGTGTGACTAAATTATTGAAAAAAGTGGATAAAACATTAAAAAATGTGACTAAATTATTGAAAAAAGTGGCTAAAACGTTGAAAAATGTGACTCAAAGATTGAAAAATGTGACTAAATTATTAAAACAGTGGCTAAAATGTTGAAAATGTGACTAAAACATTGGCAAATGTAACTTAAACGTTGATTAAAGCAACACAAAAATTGGAAAATGTGACTAAAACAGTGAAAAAATTTGACTAAAATGTTGGAAAATGTGACTTAAACGTTGATAAATGTAACTAAACCGTTGAAAAAAGCGACGCAAATTGTTGTTAGACAACACAAAGGGTTAAACTGCGTCTGATTCAAAGTAGCTGGAAGTCAACGAGATGGATTTAAAACAATGGCGACTTCATTCAAAGACTCGAGTTAGGTTTAAAAGCTGTGGATCCGGGAAGCAATAACTCAGGAATCATGTCATCATGCAACGGGAAGGAAAAAAAACAAAAACCCTGATACAAAATAATTGCTTGAGTTGCAAAAAAATGCAAACTCCTGCTGAAGTGGCAGCTCACTGACTGGGACCGAATGCTTAAGAATCTGTTTAGAGGCGTTTGTTTTGGCCTTGTTTTCTCTACATGCTGCTTTATGACTCAAACGGCAGTAAAATCACTCCCAGGACTCTTAAATAAACCCAGTTTAGTAGCCAGTTTGGACAGAATAGGCATGAGGACACAGTCTCTGACACCGTTGCTTGTTGACTTTTTAGGAGTTGAATATTAAAACGTGGTGCAATAAACGCATCGGGAAAAGCTGCTACGTACCGCAAAATGCACTCAAAAACATCAGTCAAAACCAAACGTTTTTGTTTCCTTTTTTATTCAACTCAACTTTCAATTTGTTGGAAATGGTTTCCTTTTTTTTTTTACATTTGTTTAATTGCAGAACTGAGTACACTTTAATATTACAATATTAATAAGATTATTTATCGCAAGTAATATCGTTATTGCGATATTCAGCAACGTTCTCGCATATCGCATAATGTGCTCATATCGTACAGCCCTACTTTATATGCCGCTCAACCTTTTTATTTTTTATTTCCTAATACATAACCCACACAGACAGTTTCCTCTTAAAGTGCGTAGTTTCTGTCTCCCCCATGAGGAATTCTAAGTAATGACGACAACACTGTTGGTGCGTCCACATGATACAAGCCTTCTGTGATCGTGCACCGCCTGAGAACTACAGAGAGAGTTGTGTGGAGCTGATAGTCTTAATTAGCTTTGTAGCAACTCATTTGGCAACGGCTTGAATGTAACGGACGTTCATTAATATCAAAGTTACTCAGTAATGCCTTAAGTGTAGGGCTGGGGGATATGGAGAAAATCAGATTTCAAGATATTCTTGACCAAATACCTCGCTATCGATATTGCGGCGATATTCTACAACACAATTGGTGCTTCAACAAAATATCTTCACACTTTTATTTTAAATAAATAATCATCAGTAATGTGGACATATTGTCTAAATGGGGAAAAGGCAAATCATAGAACAGTTACAACAGTCTGGTAGGTTCATAAAAGTACATCACTTTAATGTAATGCAGCCTTTAAAACCAGTAAAAGACACCACTTATGTCATATCACGATATTATCATATCCAAAATCTAAGACAATATCTAGTCTCATATCACGATATCGATATAATATCAATATATTGCCCAGCCATACTTAAGTGTCCTCTGAACTCTAGGGCTACTTCCTCTTAGTCGACTAAGATTCCTTTAAGCGTTAAGTCATATTTTTATGCTTTTTTTTCATGCTGATTGACTCATTTCCAAGTAACTTACGAGCTCCAAGTAACTGACGAGCACGTCTCTGGTAAACACAAGATCTAAAGTGATGCTTTTGCGTGATTCTTTGTGCAACCATCTTGGAAAATCCCTTTCACCTAATGGATTAGTTGTTTTGGTCCTTAAAATGTCAGAAAAAGGTCAAACAACAAGTGTGTGTTTCCCAGGCTCCTTGGCCTACTCTATGTCATATAAGGCTGATTAGATCTGTTTTCCCCCCCTAATGTAGCTACTCAAAATTTGAGGTAAATGAGTCACATTTGGTTGTGGGGGGGGGGTGTGGAGTGGGTTGGTATAAAGCCATGGAAATGGATGAGGGATTATGTGGAGTTGCCGTCCAGCTAGGGCTGCAGCTATCAATTGTTTTCATTTTCAATTAATTGGTCGATTATTTTCTGGATTAAGCAATTAGATGTTTGGTCTGTAAAATGTCAGAAAATGGTAAAAAAAAAGAAAAAAAAGAGTTGATCAGTGTTTCCCCAAAAAGTCCAAGATGATGTCCTCAAATGTCTCGTTTTGTCCCCAACTCAAAGATATTCAGTTTAATGTCACAGAGGAGAGAAGAAACTAGAACATGTTCACATGGATATATTTTTTATTATTTATTTTTATTTTTGGGCCTGGACCTTCTGTGTCGAGGAATAAACCTCTGTGTATGTGCGCCCCCCGCTTTACCAACTGAGCTAACCGGCCACATACTAGACAATATTCACATTTAATAAGCTGCAATCACAGAAGTTTGACTTTTTCTAAACACAAAAAACGACTCAAACCAAATAATCGATAGTAGTAGTTGGCGATTGTTTTAAAAGTCGACAACTAATTGAATAATCTGCCGTTTCAGAACGATTACCCAAGTTTCCACTGGAGAAATAAAGTTTCTAAACGCAAACCTTAAGACAGTTTAATGACCTCATTGTGAAACTGAGGCCTATAACTTAATAATTGCACTCTTGACATGAGTGAAAATGAACTTTTCGGGTTATAATAAGAAGAGGCAAATGTTGCAAAGTGACCAGTTGATTCATCTCTGCAGCTCTGCTCCATATAGACGTGGACGGAGCCGCGGGCAGAGTGCGTAACCATCTTGGAAACGTTGGTAAAACCTTGCGTCTGTGTTGTCGGGACCTCCCTGGCGCTGCCTCCCCTCTTCACTCTCCTCTCTCCCTCTTTGCATTAATAGTTCCTTTGTGTACAAGAGCATGTTGAGAGGCCAATGAGCCTGGCCTTAATAGGCCATGTTGCCATAGAAACCACAGCACTCTGGATGTCTGACCTTTGACCCAGTTTTTTTTTTTTAAAACCGGGCTGTGAATAAGAGTGCAGGGAGACCAACCGGGTCACAATGGAGGCCCCGGCGAACGGAGGGAGTGGCCCTGTCATAGTCACTTAACTTCATTCCTCTATGGACTAATGGACACTTCAAATGTGCTCGCCATTAGCAGGATGCTATCTCCGCTCAGGCTGCTCGGGGTTAATATAACGCAAAGAGACTCGGCTGTATGTGTAACTCAAGTGAACAGCGGGAAAAATGGACGAATTTTGCCGGGCTGCCACTTCTTAGCGGTTAGTTGACCAATCGGTGGCCTCGGTCTTAGTCGACTGCGATTTCTTGAGTCGAGAAGTCTTTTTAAATGCTTTTTAATGCTGAATGATTTGTTTCCATTAAAGTTCTGACTTTAGATGTACACAAGTCCCAAAGTAGAGCATGGCAATATATGGATATTATATATATCGTGATATGAGACTAGATATCGTCTTAGATTTTGGATATCGTAATATGACATTATGTGGTCTTTTCCAGGTTTTAAAGGCTGCATTACAGTGAAGTGATGTCATTTTCTGAACTTACCAGACTGTTGTAACTGTTCTATTATTCGCCTTTACCCACTTAGTCATTATATCCACATTACTGATGATTATTTATCAACGATCTCATTGTGTAAATATTTTGTGAAAGCACCAATAGTCAACACCACAATATTGTTGATTTTCTCCATATCGCCCAGCGTGAGAGGAACCAAGGAGAGCAATTAGTTGACTTATCGGAAGATTTTGGTCTCAGTCAACAAGATTTCTTGAGTCAATTAGTCATTTTTTTATCCTTTTTTTTAATCCTGAATGACTTGTTTCCAAGAAACCTTTGAGCACATATCAGGTAAACACAATTGTTTTCTTCTTGTGGAGAAACTGAGTTTTTACAGAACTGTTGATTAAATCAACGTATGGATTTGTTCAACAATGTCGAGGTGTTTGATTTTCTCCATTTCGCTCAGCTCTGTGATTTATTTCCAAGAAACTTCTGAGCACATTTTTTGGACAACACAAGATTTAAAGGGTCGCTTTTTGCATGATTCTTTGTGGAGGAACTCAGTTTTACAGATTTGTCGATATGTGTTAAATCAACGTATCCACTGGTCGACAAAATCGGACTAAATATTTCTTTAGTAGACGAAGGCCCTGAAGTGCAGGTGCCCGACGTGACAGCATCTAAAGACAGACAGACAGAAGAAAAACAGAAACCAAAGTCTGTACAAGTTACACCCTCCCTGAATATATATTTGACCTTTTTTTATCTCTTTGTACCTTCCTTTAAGATAGCTTTAATTAATAACTTCCTCCCTGACTAATCTACTTACTTCACAGTGAACCGGATAATGGGACATGGTCCCCATTCAGAAAAAATTTGCAGTGGCCCAGCAGTGCATTGTGGGTCTGAGCGGGTGAGCCGCTTGTCGTTTCCCCATCAATTACACACTAATTAGCACAATGGCCGCCGAGGTTTGCTTAAGAATTGTCGCTGTAATTGCCTCTAATGTTGGCCAACAATGAGCCTTAATGCAAACTCTGTGGCCAGGCGGGGGCTACTTATCACAATGTCTTTGTCCCCCCAAAAAAAGCTTTTAATTGTGTTCCGTGCATAGATCAGGTTGAGGTGTCAATGGCCCCCACATGGGCAGGTGATATCAGCAGAGCAAACCAGGGAGGGACAGTCGAGCGGGGGGCCTGACGGGGCCCATTGTCTGAATGTTGCTGCTCATACGGGGCAGGGGACGGTAATTAACACCTCAGCCAAACAGCAAGCTGTGCGGCCCATTTGTTTTCAGTTGGGGGGGTGAGGGAAAACAATGGGGAGGGGCTCTCCACACAGTAGGTGATTGACATTATCTGCCGGAGCGATCCGCTGAGGCATTCCTGCTGCTCGGCTATTCAACGCGAGCCAGGAGAAGCCGTTTGACGAGCGTCTGAGCTGCCTCTCTATGGCCTACATAATCACTCCTTTATTACTGGCTCTTTGTCTTTGACTTTGTCTGCTCTTGACTTCTTGAGTTAATGCAATTCAGCACAAGACGCAATAACATTTAGATAATGTTCAAGATACGATTATATATATTTTTTAAGTTGATTCATCTGTGGGTTCATTTCTGGATGAATGGATGAGTTGTGTGGTCTCTAAAATGCCAGAAAATGGTGAAAAATGTGGAACAGTGTTTCCCAAAAAGCCCAAGATGACGTCCCGTTTTGTCCACAACCCAAAGATATTCAGTTTTACTGTCACAGAGGAGAGAAGAAACTAGTAGTTGTCGACTATTAAATTTATTGCCAACTATTTTGATAATCGATTAATCGGTTTAAGTCATATTTTTTATGAAAAAAAGTAAAAGATTCGTGGCCGGGTTGGCTCAGTGAGTAGAGCAGGCGCACATATACTGAGAGGTTAATGCCTCGACACAGAGGTCCAGGGTTCGAATCCGACCTGTGACGATTTCCTGCATGTCTTCTCTCTCTCTTGAGGACGTCATCTTGGGCTTTTTAGGAAACACCGATCAAACAACTAATCGATTAATTGAGAAAATAACTGACCGATTAATCAACAGTGAAAATTATCGTTAGTTGCAGCTCTAGTTGCTGCGCATATCTGCTGTTTTCTAGAATCAAGAAATATTTTATATTTCTTATCTACATTGTATTATCTACATTGATATTATTTCTGAGTTTACTTGGTAAGGGTCGTTAGGACTTCTCAATGCGGCCCTGAAGTCGACAGACAGCAGTTAGCAAAGTTTTGGATTTTTTCTTCTACTTCTCTCCGTCCCTTTGGCAGAGTTTCTGACTTAGTTTGACAGCAAAATGTCCAGACATCTGTCTCTCCTCGGCGCTCTGATGTTGGCCTGCAGTATGGCACCACACACACTTCAGAGATGACAAAGACTCTTGGCTGGGTTTTCCGTTCGCTCTGTGAGAGCGATGTAACAATTAGAACCCAGCTCTGGCAGGCCACAGGCCCCAGAGCATATGTTGCATTCTCTGTGTTCAAAATACCAAAGGGCTCCAGTGTAGCCCTTTTTGGAAAATTTCGGTGGCATCACTGCCACCTTTGTCGCATCTGGGTCCTGTAAAAGTAGCACATTCTACTGATGTCTATTCTGAGTGTTGGAGGCAGCAGGGAAAGCTGGAAGACAATTAGAGAAAGCTGTGAAAATGGATCAGCTAAACTTCCCTTTGGTTGCTCGTTTCTTTCAGTAGTCCGTCCGAGTCGGTTTACCCAAAGCTTCCAGCTCCCGTTGCTATGTGCCCCTGACCATATGTCTGTATTTGTTTCTAAATAAAATAAGGGCATGTGGAAAGCATCTCTTAATGTCCTGCAGTTACATTGAGTATGTTAACACGCACACTTATATTCTGAATTTGATACAGGTCATTTAAACTGCATATTCGTTTTGGATATTCAGAATAAGGCCTTTTTTTACCCCAAATATAGCATTTTCAGATTACATAATATGATATTCTGGTTTTAAGAGGCATTCTTTGAACATGTATACAGCGCATTCAGAATCTGTGTCTCAGTCAGGGGTTTTTACTGCAGTTTGTGACAGTTTACGGCCTCCTGCCTGTTTACGGCCTACGGTCAGCCCTGTGCGTTGCTACAGTTGTCGGAGACAAACCAACCAGCCGACAGTGTGAAGGGCGGCGCGGCCCGAAAGAAAAGAAGGACAAACGCAGCTACATTTAAACGTCATGAAAGACTTGGGATATCAACAGGTTTTGGGATATGCTCACACATCGCTACACTGACCTTTTTTAAAGAAAGAGGGTTGAAGTGATCAAAGAGGGATGCTGTGTTCGCACGCTCCAACAAGTCGGCCACCGGGTCAAAACTATGAAATAATCCTATTTAACACCGCTTCATATTAACTGGAATATTAGGGGAATATTCTTTTTTATCAGCCGTGTAAACCGCTTAGACGGAATATCGTCTTTTTTGAAATAAGGGATAAAAAAACTAAATATTACATGCATCATTGTGTCGTGGCCTCTCCTGTCGCAGTCAGCTGCTCAAGTTAAAAAAAAAAGAAAAAGAAAAGAAACAATCAGCCACTGTGCCCTGTCAGCAAGAAAAAACAACTTACAGACACACTTCTAGCAGACGTACTCAAAGTGACTCTTGATCTGCAGTTTCTGGAAAAAGGAGAGAAAAAGATCAGACGTAGTCAGCGTTATTTAACGTTATCTCCTGTTTCAGTCTTTTGCAAACGTTTTAATATCACTTCGTCATAACTGTTTGAATCCTCCACTGTCAGTGGACGGCCTCTGTCATAACTTTTCTTTTTCTTACACCTCCCTCGGGTCGGGTTGTCTTCCCTGCAACAGTGAGAAAGTTTTTCGCTCGGCAGCACGGCCCACAATTCCTCGCCTTTTGTTTCCTGAAACAACTCCTAGACCCAAACACCCTCCCTCCCTCTCTCTCTCTCTCTCGCTCTCTCTCTCCTCTCCCTCTCTCTCTCTCTCTCTCTCTCTCTCTCTCCCTCTCTCTGTGTCTCCTGTGTTAGTGAGTGTGGTGTGTGCTGCTGCCGTAGTCTGGACTAGAGACTAATGTGACAGCGTGCGGCTGAATGTTCCGGCGAGTGTGCGAAACAGTTGCTCCATAGGGCAACGCTGGCAATTAAAAGCAAAGTAGGCACCTCCAAAAAAAGTTGCCCGGCGGGCATGTTCCCCCCGGTCCTGGCAGAAGCTGTCAAAATAAAGGATGGATTTGGGTGGGGGGGAGGTGGGTGGAGAGCCGGTGGCGGGCACGGCCCGGGCAAGACCCAAACGCTCACAATAGAGCTCGTTTCATTTGTGGAAGGACTCATGATTGACATAGATTAGACAGAGAGAGAGAGGAAAAAAAAACCTGCATTGTTTTTTGATTTTTCTCTCTCTCCGGAGAGCAGCATTCATTAGGCGCCGTGCACACGGCAGAGTAAAGTTTCAACGTGGGAGCTAGCAGCCTCTAAAGGCAACCGGCTCCTGACAGTTGTATGGACCCGGGCCCATTAGCTGGGAACCTACGATTCAGCCTGGAGCAGTATAGTAGAAAATGAAGAGGGCTGATGTCAACTCCAAGAATTTCCCCTTCTTTTTTTTTTTTTTCGAAAGGGAAAAAGGGTCCCCCACACACCCACACCCCCCCTCCCGCTTCGGCTCTCTGTTGGACCCCAGCTGTCAGGAAACAATACCCTCTGCCTGCTCCGACAAACTCATTCCTGAAAATGTTATTTTTTTTTTCCTCCCTCCTCTCCCTTCTCCTCCCCCCCACCCCTTGCTATAATGTCTTTTCCATTTTTAACCCGCACAGCCATCCAAGCTTCCTTCCTCCTCACAACCCCCCCCACCCCCCGAGTGATGAATGAAGTTTTCTTTTTAAATCCGAACGTGAATGCACGACTCCTCCAGTTTTTGCTCGTTTGTCGTCATTTCTCTTTTTACTGCTTTCCTCTTCCTCTCCATCCATCTGATGTTTGCTATGGGTGGACGTCAAACTGTTTGGGCATAGGAATTCGCGAGCGCAAAAGCTATGTAAATAATAAGGCCTGTGTACATTGTAGAATAATAACAGAGGATGCACGGTGAGATTGTGTAATCACCACTTAACAGACTGAATGTATAACCCCATAATCCAATGCTCCTATGCCCAAAAGACAATCTTCAAATAACAAACTACGATACCTTATTTTCACGGTGTATGTATCACCCTGTATGAGCAAAACAACATAACCCACCCTATCATATAAAAGCCCTTTTTAATTAATTTCATCAAATTGTACCAGAGAGAAAAAAATCCACATGCATGACAAGCTGCCGTGTCCGGTATGTAAACTGATTCACAAACCAGATGGTTGAGCCGTGCTCTCCGAGCTCGGGCTCCATGCTATCTCCATTGCTGGAGGAGAAAAAAAAAAGAAGAAGCTTGTTGCACGAGGCAATAAATCACAAAAAGACACAGCGGTGGCACGGCGGTGAAGGGATGGGCAGCGGCAAAACGGTCGTTGGAAATCTCTAGGGCTGTCCTCGACTAAATAACTCCTTAGTCGACTAACACTTATAGGATTTTGTCGACTAATCGATTAGTTGATTTAATTGACAGAGCTGTGCGCTTTGAGAGGTGGTTAAGACTAGAAAAACACAATATAAATGTAGTTAATTAACCATCTGTAAAACTGAGTTTCTCCACAAATCTTGTGTTTACCATAAATGTGCTCAGAAGCTTTCTTGGAAATAAGTAATTAAGCATGAATAAGCATAAAAAATGACTAATGGTCTAAAGAAATCTTAGTCGACTAAGAACAAAACGACCAATTAGTCGACTAATCGACTAAGAGGTGGCAGCCCTAGAAATCTCTGTGACGTGTGTGTGTGAGGGGGGAAGAAAAGAGGGAAAGCAAACACTTCCACAAGCCCTGTATGATAACTTTGATACATGTGTGAAAAAGCATCTACGCCGAAAAAGGAGGAGGGGCCGTGTGTCCGAGGGTTCAAAAGGCCAAAGCGATGTTAGCGCCCCGACCTCTGTAAGCGCGGCTTCCTTCCGGCTGTCTCTTCCCACCTCCGGCTCAGCGACGGGGCGCCCACAGCTGGGCCCCTTGGTTTTTTCTTTTTTTTTTTTTTTTTCTTGACAAACGGCAATTTCACAGTCCTCCAGCAGTCCGTTGTGTTCCCATGGCTCTCCACCCTCTCCCACCGTGCCAGAACCTGGCTCTGTCTGACTCCAGCAGCTACAGGTGTCTGCCGGAGATCTCTGCGGGCCCCACACCCAGTCATAACACTTTTACACACTTCAATCCCTATGGTTTATATAATAATAATAATAAACTTTATTTCTAAAGCACTTTTCTTAACAAGGTTACACAGTGCTTTCCAGAAACCCAGCAACTAAAACGAGAACAAAGCAGCCAACAACAATGAAGCACCATCTAATGTATGTGTGTGTATGTGTGTGTATATATGTGTGTGTGTGTGTGTGTGTGTGTGTGTGTGTGTGTGTGTGTGTGTGTGTGTGTGTGTGTGTGTGTGTGTGTGTATACAGTAAAGGCCAAAAGTTTGGACACACCTTCTCATTCAATGTGTTTCTTTATTTTCATGACTATTTACATTGTAGATTCCCACTGAAGGCATCAAAACTATGAATGAACACATATGGAATTATGTACTTAACAAAAAAGTAGCCACCCTTTGCTTTTTTTGATAACTCTGCAAACCCTTGGTGTTCTCTCAATGAGCTTCATGAGGTAGTCACCTGAAATGGTTTTACCTTCACAGGTGTGCTTTGTCAGGGTTCATTAGTGGAATTATTTCCCTTATTAATAAAAAAGCAAAGGGTGGCTACTTTGAAGAATCTAAAATATAAGACATGTTTTCAGTTATTTCACACTTTTTTGTTAAGTACATAATTCCTGTATATATATAATAATGTACTGTGTGTGTGTGTATATATACATTAAATGGGCAAGGCCGGGCAGGAAGATAAAACCCAACAGTGTATTAAATATTCATAAACGCTTTTTAAGAAGGGATTTAAAGGTGCTGTAGGTAGGTTTGAGAAGATCCAGGACTTAGCCAAACATTTTTAACATCAACAACTTCTCAGTCCCTCCCCCCTCTTTCTGCTAAAGCCCAAAACAGTCTCCCACAAGGGAGAATGAATGCATGTGGTGCATCTGAACAGGGAGCGGTGGATTTTTGCAAATCACACTACAGGCTGTAGGTGGAGCCAGTTTATTTTTTAATGACCTGCTTCATGTAGTTCTACTGGAACATAGGGTCAGTTTCAGCAGATATGACAGAAAGTTAGTTTTAGAAGTCTTACCTACTGCACCTTTAAATTATGCTAATGATGTGGCGGTTTAGTAACAGTAAATACCTTTTCCCTGCAACATAGAGCCTTAGATTATGCTTTTTGGTTTCTATACTGTCTGTTTTTTGAATGCTTTTCGTCAAATCTTTTATGTTTTTGATGTTTTTGTTTTTGGTTACTAACGGTCATTTTAATCGTCTATTAATGTGTTGATTATTTTCTCAATTAATGGATTAGTTATCCTCAAATGTCTTGTCTTGTCCACAACTCGGAGACTTTCAGCTCGCTGTCACAGAGGAGAGAAGACTCTAGAGGATATTCACATTCAGCAAGCTGACGTCAGAGCTTTCTCTCATAGAAAATGACTCAAACCGATACATCGGTTATAGAAATAGTTGGTGTTAAATCCATTAGTTGGCAACTAATGGATTCGTCTTTGCAGCTCTTCTGTGTATGTTTACGTGTTGTTTCATTCGGCTCCTTTTCTGTCTCCTCCCCCCACAGTACCTGCAAATGAAATGGCCTCTCTTGGATGTCCCTGGATCGGCAGGACTAAAAGACTCCCGTTCTCCAACGCCGGGGCATTTGGTAAGTGGACACTCGAAAACAAAAATCCAATGGATTGAATTAATGACAAGATGAAGCTAAAAAAAAAAATTTAAATAAATAAAATAAGATTGTGAAGTCAAACCAGAGAAAGGGTGTTTGACAAAAGAGCAACACGGCCGGACCCATTCATAATTTCCACATCAACATTTCACACACAAATAACTTGAATAATAAGAACACAAGCACTGTCCCTCGCCTTATTTCTTGGCACTAATTAGCTATTTCCACCGGGACATTAACCTAATTATCAAACAAATTATGTTAACTTATTGGGGGGGAGAATCAATTCACAGCGAACCATACGCGTACAGCAAATGCTTTAATTACACAGTCACCGTAATGTGGTTTATTTTCACAATAATGGAGTTATAGTGCGCATGTAAATCTGCTGGTTCCCATCCATCCACCCCCTCCCTTTAGCGCCCGCGGGTCTGTCTGTCTTTACCGCGATCGCTCCCTTCTCCACCATAAATCTCTCAACTTTCCAGCCTCTTTGCCATTCTTGAACCTTCCCACACAGGTGTGAACTAGTCATCCCGGTGTCTCACTCGGGTTAGACAATGCGGGGCCTCGGCAGGCCTGTTTGCTCTGTGGCTTTTCGCTGAGGGATGGGTGTGTTTGGGAATTGAAAAACATTTTTAGATAACTCGAGCATCTGTCTGGCATCTCACCTGCCTGATTGTATCAGGGCGTTTCCTAAGTTCATGTAAGTCCTCACATATCCTGGCTAGACGTGCCCGCTGAGGCTGCATCTACACTTGGTTTCTTTGGGACTTTAGCTTATGGCGTTTTTCTATCACATGGTACCTGCTCGAATCGCCTCGACTCTCCTTGCCTTTTTTGGTTTTCCATTACGAAAAACAGTCCTTAGTACCTGCTAACAGGTTCTTTCTTTTTAGTACCACCTCAGTCGAGGTTCCAAGGGAGCTGAGACGACAGAGCGGGGGGTGTCCTGAACAAACCCGCCATTTTTAAATAGTTTAGCCAGCTGTGTTTTTGCTGCCTCCAGCTTCATTTGAAACTAAATGTGTCTTCTGGCTGTAGCAACAACAACACACCTTCCACGTTCTGTGTGTGTGTGTGTGTCGCGTCGCGTTAGTTCACGGCAGTTTACCGTGGCACCGCTATGACGACCAGCCATGCTGAGGCGGTACTAAAATCTGCAACGGAGGCGAGTAGAATTGAGGCGAGTCAAGCAGGTACCATATAATGGAAAAACACCATTATTCAGCATATCCCCCAGAGTTAGATAAGTCCATACATACCCTTCTCATCTCCGTGCGTGTCCTAACTCTGTCTGATGCCCCCACCGCTAGCCTAGCTTAGCACAGATCCTGGAGCTAACCGGCTCCAACTAGCCTAGCTTAGCACAGATCCTGGAGGTAACTGGCTCCATCTAGCCTAGCTTAGCACAGATCCTGGAGGTTACCGGCTCCATCTAGCCTACTGCTCCCAATAAGTGACAAAATGACGGCAACATATTCCTATTTACATGTTGTGATTTGTAGAGTAACAGCGTGTACAGATAACAAGGTCACATGACACACAGCCATCTTCTAACCGTATACATACTGGGAACTATATTCTCAGAAGGCGAAGCACTGCTACTTCTGCTACTTGGGCGGAGTGATTATTACTCCAACTCTGAGCAAACTCCAGGCAAACTCTCTGCTCCTCACCACGGGGCTTCTTAGGTGCTGCCAGCAAAATATATGCATTTCTCTATTTACTCTGACCGCATTAATCCCTAAGGCCAAGAATCCGTCCAGCAGCATGTTACTTTTCTATATTCTAAGTAGCTCTGTTGCAAAAAAGACTGCGGAGACAAAGCAACAACTAGGTGGATCTGTTACTGAAAGTCATGCGGGACTACAATGCAATGAAGTCGGAGGAAAACACAGATTGAGAGTCCGTGAAAAATAAACCATCGATAGTCAGTCCAGGACGTTGCAGCGTCTCCGTTTTGGGGGCTCAAAGGCCAGAGGCAGCGTGGACGCGAGGCGTGAACGTAGCAAAAGATGTTCATTTTTAAGACCAAAACGTAGCAGTGTAGACGTAGACTGAGTTTGGGGCGGATTCCCTGGATCCCGTGATGTCAGCGATGCACATGACAAAGTCCTCATTGAGCGCATTGTCGAATGGGGAGTTGTTGTGTTTGCTGAGGACTGACTTTAGTCTCAATAGAAACCAATTCAATCCATTTTTAATAGAATAAACGCTGACCTGTCTGTGACCCCGTTGGCTCACAGCAGCTGCTGTGTGACGTTCGGTTGCAGCAAACTCGCTCAAATTAGTTTAGTCAGACAATGTGTAACATTATGAAGTCTGTGACTCCACGACGCAGGGAGACGGAATCAAGAGAACGAGTCAAAACAGTGAGTGGGATAATAGCAGTTGGATTTAAAGGAAATGAAAGCACATTGACTGAGTTTGAGTTCCCCGTTTTTCGGATTGTTTCTGTTCTGTCCTTCGGCGGTTGCTGTTACTCTTCATGTGGCTCTGTGTTGGCGCTTTTATTTTTTTTGTTTGGCCTTCGTCTCTTTGAGCGTCATTAAAGCTATTAAAAAAAAACAACAAAAAAAAACCTCAATGCAGAAAGAAACATTGTAGAAGACCGTGAATGTGAGGGATCCAACTGTTCGCTGTAAGAAATGTTACTCACATTGTCAGAATAATAAGTAGCCTTCACTTTTGTGTGCATACACATTTACTTTTCTTCAAGTTAGTTTTTTGGGCTGGCTGCATGTTAAATGTTATTCAATTGAATGTGTTTTATATCTGCACATAGGAACTTATAAATGCCTATACAGGCTCTGTATGTTAGCATGGGTAGAGGCTTCTTTGTATCTTGGCTTTATTCAATTAAAGACGATACTTATAATATTTTAATGCTTTTAAATATGATCATTTCAAGGCTGCAACTTAGATTATTTCATTTATATATATATATTTCATGATTTCATAATGCATAAGTGCTTGAAAACCAAACAAATATGTTCACCTCACATCAGCTAAATACTGTCGTTTATTGTAATTAAACCTACATTTAATGGCCGGTGTTCAAGTCAGTTGTTTTCTCTCTAAAATGTCAGAAAATGGTGAAAAATGTGGATCAGTTTTTCCGAAAAAGCCAGAGATGACGTCCTCAAATGTCTTGTTTTGTCCCCAACTCAAAGATATTCAATTTACTGTCACAGAGGAGAGAAGAAACTAGAACAATATTCACATTTAACAAACTGGAATCAGATACTTTTATCTTTTTATTTCATAAAAAATGACTCCAACAGATTCATTGATTATCAAAACAGTTGGCGATTAATTGAACTAACATCTGATCGATTCATCTTTGCAGCTCTAGATCATTTAGCTATTTTTATTCCAGTTGAATAACACGACTCTAAGGAACGGGCCAAACATTTCCTGTTCTCCTCCGGGGTCAAATCTGACCCATTTTCAATAAGTTTCTATATCGGAAATTTGGGTTTCTTTCAACCAAATTTTAAAACAAAACAACGTTGATGGTTCCCTACTACCCTTTTCACAAGTTAAATAATTTATCAGTTCACTACTTTCATTGAATTTGGATGTTTTATTCAACTTTATAGCATTTAAAGCAAAATGTATAATGGAAGGTTGAAAAAAAGCACAGAAAAAGTGACATAAACGTCGTTAAAAGTGACATAAACATCGGAAAAGCGCAAAAAATGCAGAAAAATATTGACAGAAACTTTGAAAAAAGTGACAAAAGTGTCGAATAAGACCAAAACATTGGGATTTTTTTTTGCATTTACATTTTAACCCGGAAAAACAAAAAGTTGCACAGTCGACGGGGAAGATAACACAAGGGTTAAATTGGCAGGAAACGAATACGAGGTAGCTTTCATTTTCAAAGCAGTATCTAAGGTAGGGAAGTTAACTAAAAGTGTAACAGCTCGTCAGCGTGTGAACTAAAGGAGGAAGTGGCCGAACCTGATCTGACGACCTGTGACCACAGTAGGGCTGGAAGTCACAAGTTGTATCACAGTACGACGTCATATAGATTCTTTAGACACCGATACAATATTTACTGATATCTATTTATCCATTTCAGGGGCCTGCGATCGATGCGGGCCAAAATCATTATCACTATTTAACACAATCAGTTCCATTTATAGCAACTCAAAAAATAAAATAGGATTTGTCCGTTTTATCCTCCGCTCTTCCAGGCATTTAAAGTAATCCTTGTGTTGTCTTCCCGTCCCCCTTGCACGTTTTTCTGGGTTAAAATTAAAAATGAAAATGCTTATTTTTCTGTCGCTTTTTCCAAGTCTTTTGTAACTTATTCTGATGTTTGTGGATTTTTTTTTCTGCGCTTGTTTTTTTACGTTTTTGTTGTTGTTATTTCCCGTTTTTCCTTTTTTTACGTTCTTTTATACATTTTTGCATGGAACAATCCCCGTTATTTTTTTGGGGACAATTTGGTTAAAGTAAAACCCAAATTTCTGATGTAGAAACTTTTTGAAAATGGGTCAAATTTGACCCGAAGACAACAGGAGGGTTTAAAACGATCTATTTTTTAGTAAAAAGAATAAATACGACGCAGGGAATCTAAAATAAGGGGGCGTATACGTAGACATATCGTCTATATGTATCACTATTATTACTTTGCCTCGTATCATCGTATTGGATCGTGGTGGATCTAGTCGGTAGTTGGTATATATATATATATATATATATACACAGATTTTCTGAGAAAATTGAGTCAGTGTGTGTTTGTTACCTTTTTAGACAACGTACTTGTATATAGGGCTGCACGATATGAGGAAAATATCTATTTTGATTATTTTGACTGATATTGTGATTGCAATAGGATTCACAATATTGGAGGGAATGATAATTTTATATCATTATTCTCATTTTCATTGAAAAATATATATTTTTTAAATGATTGAAGTGTGATTTCTTTTTTTTTTTTGCAAACATCTGTACCAAACAAATACTTCCAATTTGGATATTGCTCTAGTTCATATTGCGATTTTGATAAAATTGTGATTAATTGTGCAGCTCTACTTGTATATCACAATATCTCCATATATGATTTCATCAGGATATGATTCCATTGGTAGTCTATAAATGATCATGTTGAATTATTGCCCAGCTCCCCCCCCCCTCCCCCATTTCAAAGCAGAATCGGAGGTAGGGAAGTTCACTGAAAGTGTAACCGCTTTCAGTATGTGAACTAAAAGAGGAAGTGGCCGAGCCTGATCGGACGACCTGTGACTAGAGAGTCATTTGATCAGTTGTGGGGCGCTCTAATATGGGGGCGTGGTGTACCCAGGGCACGGAGGCTAGAAAGTGAACCCCCCCCTCACTCCCCCTTGGTCCTCCGCTCTGGGCCAGGAGCCCACATGCCCCTTTGGTGTGCTGCTGCTGACAGCGAGCCAGGCTGATTATCTGCTCATTACGCCAGCCACGGGGAGAGAGAGAGACAGAGACACAGAGAGAGAGAGAGAGAGAGAGAGAGAGAGAGAGAGAGAGAGAGAGAGAGACTGGCTCCCCCAGGCCTGCAGGCTCCCCAGGCCCCCCAACACTGCACTAATGAGAGCAGGGGGAGCGGATGGGCACACACTGGGGGGCCAGGGATTACTGCCCAGAGAGAGAGAGAGAGAGAGAGAGAGAGACACCAGCAGGGACTCCTGAAGCAGACCTGGACTTCTGCAACCAACGGTTACTTTCACTGTCGGTTAATCTGTCCATTATTTTCTGGATTCATCGATTAGTTTGGTCTATAAAATGTGGATCAGTGTTTCCCCAAAAAGCCCCGAGGTGACGTCCTCAAATGTCTTGTTTTGTCCACAACTCAAAGATATTCAGTTTACTGTCACAGAGGAGAGAAGAGACTAGAACAATATTCACATTTAACAAGCTGACATCAGAGATGTTGAGTCTTTTTTTTTCAGAAAAAAGAGACTCAATGTGGAACAAGAATTAAGGGATGTGTAATAGAAATCAGAGCGTTCAGTAGATACCAAACTCCGGGCAAAGAGCATCCTGTGGCTGTGCAGATTGGGTCCATACGGCCTGTATGCTAATAGGAGCCGGATCCGGCCTGAGAGCCTCAATTATTCAGCAGACAGGTTTGTTTAGCATTCAGGCGGTATTGCTTTTGGTAGGAATGGTGGTGGTGGGAGGACTGGGAAGAAGGGAACGAGCTTTGCTGCGCACCCCAGCATCAATATATATACACACACACAGACACACACACACACACACACACACACACACACATGATGTTCAGCACCCCAAAACCGCCAAAAAGACCCCCGTGTTCAGAGGGGTGCCTCTTCATGAATAAAACATCAAAGGCGCTGCAGGGCCAGGTGATGCAGTATGGGTAACATGTCAGCCGTCAGGAGTGACTGAGGAGGAGAGGAGAGAGGAAACGAGAGGAGAGGGGGAAGGAAACGAGAGGAGAGGAGGAGAGGAAATGAGAGGAGAAGTTTTTCAAAGTCTCTTCATTGGACCATTTCCAAAGAAATACAGTGAATGCACATTCAGTCCTAAAGGAAGGAAAGGAAAGGAAAGGAAAGAAGAGAGGTGAGGAAAGGAGAGGAGATAAGATGATAGAGAAGAGGACAAAAGAGCACAGGAAAGGAAAGGAAAGAAGAGGAGAGAAGAGGACATGAGAGGAAAGGAAAGGAGACAAGAGGACACAAAGAGATGAGAGGAGAGGGGAGGGGCAATTTAAATATTTCAAGAGGTGCACATCAGGGTCTGTGTCTCCACATACCTACGTGCGTAGCCACGGCGTAGATTTAACGCAGAAGCATGAATCAACCTAAACACTCTACTACTTTGCTTTACTGTTCTCCGGATTAGACGGAGCTGTGGCTCTCTAATGAGGTGGAACTGACCAGGGATGTCTGTGCCTCCGTTACTTATCAGATCACGGTGCACTCAGCGCTCAAATATGGGCTGACCTCCACTCGACAGGCGCACAAGAATCGCCTCTTTGTTTTTAATATTGTATCAGCGTCCGGAGTAATCAGGGCATCAGAGGACTGCCAGCGTGTCATAAGTTACTTAGTCACAGATTTTCTTTAAGTGAATTGAAGTGGTTAAGGTCTAGAGTACGTACCAGAGCACGCGTCCGGTGCAATCTTTATCTCTCAGTGTCAGACTATACGACACTTGAAGTTGTAGGGCTGGGACGATATGCTTTTGTCCCGATTCAATTCTAAAGCCACTTTTCGACCGGAGGGATTTTTGCAGTTCCTAGAACGTAACGTTCCTAGAACCCTTATTTTCTCGTGTTCAGACTGGACCAATTTGGGGATTATAAAATTCCTCTGGCCACAGTTCCTGTAACTCTTTCAGCTCCTACTTCAGGGCAGGCTCTTTTCCCTATTCCACATAGTGGTGGTTAGATGGCTGTGTTATAATAACAAAAGGTCAGTTCCTATGACCACTTGGCCAGTGTGAACGCAAATGGCAAAACCCGTTTTGGGGGAGAGTAGTTAGTAGAACTGTTCAGAAGTGGACTGTTCCTAGAACTACTTTCCTGTAATTACTTGGTCGGAAAGAGGCTTTTAATGATAAATGGGAGCTGATTGGATTCGTATTGAGTATTTGGATTTTCTTTTCTTATTCAAAAAGCCATGTTACAAAATTTCATTTACTGTTTTATTCATATATTACACTACTTTTGTGAACCTAAGACTTCGGTAAACTTATTTCAAGCAACAAAAGAATTTGTCTACACGAGTAAAGGTTTGTTTTCATCTTCACGAGATTTGAGGACTTCCCAAAAAAAATTTACTTTTCATCTTTTAGGGTCAAATTATCTCTTTAGACATTGCTCTCGGACAACTTTGGGCCTCACTATACAGCAAGCAGGAGCAATTCCACATTGAAATCAAATCCAGAAAGTGGGGATGGATCGGTCATACACTACATAGCAAGACAGGCTCTGGACTATCAGAATCAGAATCAGAAAGGGTTTTTATTGCCAAGTACGTTTTTTAACACATACAAGGAATTTGTTTTGGTGTTATCATCCTCAAGACAAGAGGAAGATAGGGAGACCTAAATCCAACTGGAGGCGGTCCACGCTTGATAAACTGACCAAGACGGGGGACCTCCTGGCAAGAAGAAAAGACCTTGGCGCAGAGGAGAGTGAGGTGGAGATCCATGGTGGACACCCTATGCTCCCAAGGGGGCCAAGAGGATTAAATGGAGAAAAAATAAAATACAGCCAGCTGAGTTTGTTCTGAACAAGTAGATATGCAACACACAGGGATCAGGTTATATGGAGATACCCTTTAAAAGGTGAATTTAAAATGTGTAAAACTACTAAAGTTGAATAATATATCATATATCATGAGACATTTCTAAAAACTAAGAAGAATGCACATCACGTCAGTCAGTCAGTCTGAAATTTATTTAATTTGTAAAGAACATAACGTGGAGTTTTGCTAGAAACGGATATGATGCGGTTGCCGTCGACAGTACCGCATGAACTCAAATATTTGGGTGAATCATTGGTAAAAAAATAAAAATAAAATCAAAAGTATCGATTCTGGGGAAAATAATCTATGTTAAAGCTACATTGTGTAAGAATTTCTCCCATCTAGCGGTGAAATTGTATATGACAACAAACTGAATATTATTTTCTAGCCCCTCCCATTCTGATCGCTACGGTGGCCGAACCCGAAATTAGCGCCTAGTATTGCCATGGTTTCCACGCGGCTGTTCTAGCCACTTCAATATTAACTTTGGTCTTGTTGCTTTGCCTGTCGCGTTGTCGTTTTAATTCTCTTTTTACCCTTCCCTGGCGAGTAATCTCCCCCTGGCATTCGTCACTGAGCCACTGAGTGTAAGGCTCCGTATTATTTGTATAATGTATTTTAAAGATGGAGGTATGTCCCTCTTTGGCTAACGTATTATAAAGATGGAGGTATGTCCCTCTTTGGCTAATGTATTTTAAAGATGGAGGTATGTCCCTCTTTGGCTAATGTATTTTAAAGATGGAGGCGCAACATGGCATTCTACACTTACGAGAATACTTTGATTAGATGATGGAAGTAATTACACATGAATGAGCACATATTTGTGAAAGAACAAAGAGGTTTTTGCTAAGAATCAACTCAAAACATTACACAATGGAGGTTTAAAAATCGTGGCCAAAAAAAATAAATCTTGGTACATATGCGAATCGATTTGTTTCCCACCCCTATTAGGTTGAGATATTAACTGAATATCTGCTGTTTTTTTCTCCCGAAGAGATAAATATGCTTGCTTTTTGACCCATTTTCTTTCATCGGAGCTTTGAGTGGGCGTCCGGTGAGATTCTCTCGTTTTGCATTAGGCAGTGAACAACCGGGATCCATCATGAAATCAAAGGCTTTGGGAGGACTGAACTGAATACTGATCTGAGGTCTGCAGCCCTGCTGGGCCACTGCAGAGGCTGGATCCTCTTCAGAAAATAGGAAACAAGGAACCAGCACTTTGAGTCTGAAGTGAAGAGATTTAGGAGCGCAGAACGAGTTCGTGAGATTACACGAGATGTCGGTTATCAGAGGCAGATTTACCAGACAATATGTCAGTTTACAAAGATGCATTTACACACGAGATCCCTCTGAAGTTCATCCATATCCCGTGCTGATTTTGTAAAAAAAACAACTCTCAATTTATTGAATGATCACTGGGGATATTGTAGAGCTGCAAAGATTCGATCCATCAATCGATTCATTGTCAACTATTAAATTAATCGCCAACTATTTTGATAATCTGTTTGGGTAAAACAAATGTCTCTGATGTCAGCTTGTTAAATGTGAATATTGTTCTAGTTGCTTCTCTCCCCTGTGACCGAAAACTCAATATCTTTGAGTATATTTGAGGACCTCATCTTGGGCTTTGGGAAACACTGATCCACATTTTTCACAATTTTCTGACATTTTATAGACCCAACAACTGGGTTGCACAATTAATCGCAATTTCATCGAAATCGCAGTATGGACTAGTGCAATATCCAAATCGCAGGGAGGCTAAAGGCAAAATATGTGTCAAACCATTCTGAATGAAGTAGTGTGGTGCTGCAGAGACGTCCCGGCCAACAGATCCTATCCTACAGACTACAGAAAAACATCTTTGTTTGGTACAGATCCTCGCAAAAAAATCACACTTCAATCATATATATATATATATATATATATATATATATATATTTTTTTTTCAATGAAAATGAGGGTGATACAAAAATGATCATTCCCTCCAATATTGTGAATCATATCGCAATCGCAATATCAGTCAAAATGATCACAATTAGATATTTTCCTCATATCTTCCAGCCCTACCAACAACTGATCTATTAATCCAGAAACTAATCGACAATGAAGACCGTCCCTGGTTGCAGCCCTAGGATATGACGCTGCAATATAAACTACAAAATCACTCCCATTGACCCCTTTTTTCAGAGGCGATGACCAGACGCAAAGGACACGTTGTCTGTGATGGATAGATGGCAGAGTTTTGGAGATTTTTTTTATTTTTTTAAGACATACGACACGGTCACTCCCCTCTCACGTCCGCTTCCTGTTGGCGTTGACAAACACAAGGCTTGGATTTCTCAGCATGCCAGGCATTCTTTTCAGCCCCGTCTTTCCTCTTTTTGAGTTTTTTGAAAGGCCTCCGAAAGACTCCCACCCAGAATCACCGAGCATAAAGACACACAAAGCTGCGGGGTTATTCAGTTTGTTCTAAGCTCTCTTCCCCATCGGCTGTTTGCCTAGTAATTCAATTCAGATGTGCAGGATCCAAAAACATGTTTGCTTGAATGAAATCCACCCCTCCACCCACACTGACCAAGGACTGTGCTTTTCTTAGCGCCGTTCCAAGTTGGACAGCAAGGCGAGGTACTGCCACCTCGGCTCTTTTTAAGCTTCAAACCCTCTTAAGAGACAGACATCTTTTTCTCTGCACTGGCTCCGCAAACCTTTTGCTGTTCCTCCCCGTCATCAAACATCCCAATTCATCAAACCAGTGTTTACACCTTTTACTTCTTTATCTATTTATTAGCCTACTGAGGCTGCTAACTTCTCAGGAATGTGCAATACCTTATCCTTATCTGTTATCGGTTATCTGTACTGTGCATTATCTACTGCTGGGACCTTTTCACTTGTTGCTCTTCTTAAATGCCTCCCCCCCCCTATTTTTAGTGGGGTTTTTTATTGTGGGTTTTATGTTTTCAAATTTGACCCATTTTCAAAAAGTTTCTATATTAGAAATTTGGGTTTCTTTCAACCAAATTGCCTAAAATGAACATGGATGGTTCTATAAAATGCAGTTCTCAAGTAAAATGAAGGATCAGTTCACTACTTTCATTGAATTTTGGGTGTTTTATTAAATGTTATTAAGCACATTTCTGCTTTTTAAACTCAAAAATTAGGTTTATTGACAATGAATTCCAAGAATTAGTGTAAAACACGTGGAATAAGTTGGTAGTAGTGTGTGTGTGTGTGTGTGTGGGGGGGTTCAAACGTAAAAGCAACAAAAATATCAAAAAAGCGTCAAAAACTCAACAAAATTCAACAAAAAGTGCCGGAAGCTGGGGAAAAAAATGTTGAAAAAAGTGCTAACATTTCTTTAGCCGGGAGGACAACACAAGGGTTACTACTAGGGGAGTACCAACATCATTTAGTTGTAATCAATCAGAATCTGAATACTTTATTGATCCCCCCCTCAGGGAAATAGTTTAGTTGCAGTTGCTCACAGTCAACTTTAAGGTAAAATAAGAGCGAGTCATTAAGTGTATAAAGCAACATAAAGTAGCATAGCTACAGTAAGAAATAAAAAAGTAAAGTAAAAGTAAAGTGAAATTAGGGTATAAAAGATTATGGATTGTACAAATTCTACTGTAGTGCATTGTGAAAACACTGTCAAACAATACTGTCAGACGGTTGTGCAGTGACAGTACAGCTTCCTATGTCTTATGTCCAGTGCACTCTAACCAAGGGCGTAACTTTGGGTTCAACATTGGGGGGGAGGGTGAGATCTCCATCTCTCTGAAATTTTGAGCGTATCAAACCCTTAATTTTCTGCATTCTCGTGCCTTTTTCTGCAACCGTTTGTGCTTTTTCTGCATCAAGTTATGGTGCAAATGTCTTTATTTATGTAAGGGTAGTCATTAGTCAGGCCAGTTTTGATTATTGGCCAGTGCCCCCCTGCCCCCCATCCCCCCTGTATATTACACCTATGTCTCTAACAGCAGTTCTGGATGTTATATACTCTGCTAGCGGAGAAGTACGCACCACTGCAGGCCTGTTTGCAACAAGCCCGTCTATGTAAAGAGCTCCG
The DNA here is from genome assembly GCA_025617405.1 of Perca schrenkii. Taxonomy (NCBI): domain Eukaryota; kingdom Metazoa; phylum Chordata; class Actinopteri; order Perciformes; family Percidae; genus Perca; species Perca schrenkii. The sequence continues at coordinate 2,987,615 of CM046791.1, read as the reverse complement.
ATTCCGTCTGTAGATGCAGATACCATCTGGTTCCAGGTTGCCCTTTATCCGTCCTATCGCGTAGGTTGTTGTTTATATTTAAAACACGGCTCGTGTTCCTCGCGGTTTCCTCATTACACTCTCGCTCGTTGGATGGTGAAAGCAGACGTATGGAGCTCTCACGGGCTGGAGGAATATTCCCTCCACACGTGAAGCGAGTGAAAGAAGGCATTGATGCGTCAGTGTTTGGTTTGAACTCCTGATTGAGCCATTAGTCTGGCTTTTCTTTTCTTTTTCTTAGTGATTCCACAAAACCACACGTGATGCTCTTCAGATCTCTGCAGAGCGTTTTGAACGTTTGAATTTGATCAGAAAACGACGCTGACTATGAAATGTTCTGATTTTAAGGAGAGGGATCTGCGTGATGAAGTAGCCATGTCTCATTCCTAACGGGAGACACTCTGGCAGGTAGGACACAGGTCCGAATAGTTTTGCATATGTGCAACCTGCGTTCTCCATTCTCTTCCCTCTCTCCACATTTTGGGTTCGAGGCAGCTGAACCGAAAAAGCCAGTTGAAACTAGTGCCTTCAAACTTAGAAAAAAATATGTGTAGAGCACACGATTGGTGTATTCCAGGATATGAATAATTAATAAGTGTCATTTCAAATTCTCACTGAAGTGCTTTCCAAAAAATGTGTTGGCACCCAGGTCTAGAGGTCTCAAACAGCCCTCACAATATAGGGGGGGGGGAGGGGAGAAAAAAAAATCCAGGCATATTGTACATTAAGTAGAACAACAAAGCACAACTCAAATATACATGACATGTGGGAGTTGGGATTTTCGAGCCAGCAGGTCAACACTATTTCTGCCACGAACGCTTCATCAAAGCCTGATTCTCTGTGTTGTGTGAAACTGCGCGTCAGTCCTACGCGTTGACCTTACGCGCTCTTTAAGTCTGGAGAAAATAAAAAAAATAAAAAATAAAGTCCTGAGCAAGGAGGTCTTAATATAGCCATGTTTAAACACCAGTAAATATTTTCCTTCACTCCGTCCGGCATTAGCAGAATCAAAGAGTGCTTTAGACACCACGGGAGAAGAAAAAAAACCCAATTTGCTACAGATTTAAAAAAAAAAGGGAGGAAAAGGTTGGACCTTTCTTTTTTCTTTTTTTTAATAAATGGGCACGAAAAAAAAAATAAAAAAAGCAAAAGATTTGGAACAATTCTTAGCAGCGTGAAGCAAGAGAGTGCACAGACGTCTCAATGCAAACCTTGTTCCCCGGCAGACCACGCTGGAGAGGTTGAGAAGGGGGTGTGAGGAGGAGGAGGAGGAGGAGGAGGTGGGGGTGGATATTGAAGAAAGGTTAGCCTGGAGGAACAAGACTCCTTTCTCCCCCCTCCCTCCCTCTCTCCCTCCCTCCCCTTGACCCTCCCATGTGACAAGTTGAGCCAACAAGTGCTCCATTGAGCCGGGCAGCCAGGGGGAAATGACTGCGAGACGGAGCGCTGCCTAATGAAAGTAGAGACGCGGGTTATTATTGTTGTCTTCGTCGTGTTGGTCGTAGCTGCGACGGCGGTCAGATCTCGGGGGGGGGGGGTGGGGGGGGGGTCTTTGCGTCGACATTATGGGCCGCAACTAACGGATTATTTTCATTTCACCGATTAATCTGTGGGTTGTTTGCTGGATTAGTTAGTTTTTTGTTCTATAAAAATGTCAGAAAATGGTGAAAAATGTGGATCAGTGTTTCCCCAAAAAGCCCAAGATGACGTCCTCAAATGTCTCGTTTTTGTCCCCAACTCAAAGAGATTCAGTTTACTGTCCCAGAGGAGAGAAGACACTAGAACAATATTCACATTTAACAATGCTGACATCAGAGACATGTTTTTACCAAAACCAATTAATCGATTATCAAAATAGTTGGCGATTCATTTATTAGTTGACAACTATTCAAATAATCTTTGCAGCGCTACATTTGATGACGTCATCTTGGGCTTTGGGAAACACTGATCGACTTTTGTTTCACCAATTTCTGGCATTTTATAGACCAAACAACTAATCAATTACTCTTTGCAGTCTATAAAATGTGGATCAGTGTTTCCTAAAGCCCAAGATGACGTCCTCAAATGTCTCGTTTTGTCCCCATTTAATATCACTTAGTTCGCATAAAAAACGTGTGGATGGAAACATAGCTAGTGTCTACCACACTGTATACTGTAGTAGGGCTGCAACTAACGATTATATTCATTGTTGATTAATCTGTCAATTATTTTCTCCATAAATGATTTATAGTTGTTTGGTCTCTAAAATGTCAGACAATGGTGAAAAATGTGGATCAGTTTTTCTGAAAAAGCCAGAGATGACGTCCTCAAATGTCTCGTTTTTTCCCCAACTCAAAGATATTCAGTTTACTGTCCCAGAGGAGAGAAGACACTAGAACAGTATTCACATTTAAAAAGCTGCAAGAAGAGACATTTCCTCTTAAACCTGTTTAGTTTTAGTTTGGGTTTACTATAATGAACCTGAGTGATTCTAACCGTCGGAGTCCAGGCTGCAAACACTAAAGTTAGAAGCTCGTTTTGACTCCTCGTTCAACATTTCCTCTCTGACTCTGAGTATAAAATCTGACCTAAAGGAAGAAATGGGTTTAAATACATGAGGTCTAATAGTATATCTGCTATTAATGAGTGAAGAAACTAGAAAATATTCACATTTTAGAAGCTGGAATCAAAGAATGGATTTTTTTTTTTTCTTCACCCAAACCGATGAATCGATTATCAAAATATTTGCCGAAAATGTATTTCAGATCAGTACTAATACCACACTGTCAGAATACTCTGTTACAAGTAAAAGTCCTGCATTGAAAATACTACTTAAGTAAAAGTATTTAAGTATCATCAGGAAAATGTACTTAAAGTATTAAAAGTAAAATCCTCCCATTGTAGTGTGAGTAAAGGATCCAACCAGTTGTGTGTTTAATGGTCTCATCATCTCAGCTGGAGACTTGTAGTCCGTTATATTGTCGGCTAGTTTACTTTATAATATAACATCAGATTTTGGAAACTACATGTGTTCTGTGTGCAGGAATCTTAATGTGTAAAGTAACTAGTAACTAAAGTAACTAGTAACTAAAGCTGGAACAGATGAATGTAGCAGAGTAACTAAAGTAACTAGTAACTAAAGCTGGAACAGATGAATGTAGAGGAGTAACTAAAGTAACTAGTAACTAAAGCTGTAACAGATGAATGTAGTGGAGTAACTAAAGTAACTAGTAACTAAAGCTGTAACAGATGAATGTAGTGGAGTAACTAAAGTAACTAGTAACTAAAGCTGTAACAGATGAATGTAGAGGAGTAAAAAGTATAATATTTCTCTCTGAGATGTAGCGGAGTAGAAGTAGAAAGTGGCATGAAAAGAAAAGACTCAAGTAAAGTACAGTAGATAGATACAGTAGATAGATACAGTAGATAGATACAGTAGATAGATACAGTAGATAGATACAGTAGATAGATACAGTAGATAGATAGATACTTTATTCATTCCAAAGGGGAAATTCAAGCTCCCAGTAGCTTAAAGACACACACACACACAACATACACATTCATCATAAACAGGATGATAAAATGACAAATCCACACGAATAATATGGACAATAAAAGAAAAGATACTAAAATAAAGAAATCCACATGATCGTACTACTTGACTGAATGTACTAAGTTACATTCCACCAGTGCTCTGGACTCCCTGTTCTTCCCCACTTTATCTAAAGTTACACCATGTTTTTCTAACTATAATTAGTTAGGGTGGTCTGCAGTGTAACGTGGCCACGGGCGTCTGCTCCTTCTTCTTCTTCTTCTTCATCCATTGACTTCCGTCAGACACAGTGGAATGATGATGTCTCCACTTGTTTACGGGCCGTCCAGTTTACCTTTCGGCTGCTTGGGTTTGTCTGTGGCTCCGTGGTGTGACTTTTGGACTGCGTGGCTCCGTTGTTTTTCTTCTCAGATTGAACAAACAGTCCTCTGCTCGGCTTAAACAGCCGTAATGGTCTTGGCATGTGTCAGCAGGGCTTTTTAGTGTTCCTTGGTGCCGGTCCAGATTGCATCACAGGGCCGGTCACACGCACACAGCACACACAGTCTGATGGGATGTTTACCGGAGGGGGCAATCACACATGATGCCCTCTTCTTACACTGTGTGTTTCTTCTGAACAATGGGCGACAGAAATGCGGTCTACACTGAGGGATAGTTAGAAGCTTGTTTTTCTTTTTTAGCCACAAGCATGATAGCTTTCATTGTTTTCCCCCGAGGTTTGTGGAAGACTTGAGGCTTTGATGATTCTGCGTCATCTCCACGCTAGGGCTGGGCGATATGGAATAAAAAATCAGATATCGTGATATTCTTGTCCTAGCTCGATGTCGATATTGTGGCGATATTATAGGGTTGACAATTGGTGCTTTAACAAAATATCTTCACAATGAGATTTAAGATAAATAATCATCAGTAATGTGGATATAATGTCTAAGTGGGTAAAGTTAAAAATAATAGAACAGCTAGAACAGTCTGGTAACCCAGAAAAGTACATCAAAACCAGGAAAAGACAACACTTTACGATATTACGATTTCCAAAATCTAAGACGATATCTAGTCTCATATCACGATATCAATATAATATCGATATATTGCCCAGCTCTACTGCCATGACCCTTTCAGAGTTCTGCGCCGGGGTTGCTTTGCTTTGCAGATCATTTTTTTTACCACAAAAAGGCCAATTTATCCTCGCTATTAATTGATTGGATTCATATTATTGTACATTTTTAGACATGTTTGAATTTTTGAAAAAAGAAACTTTCAAAAATATTTGAAACCCCCCCCCCTGCACTTACTCTGAGGACCCCCTAGGGGTCACAGACCCCCTTTTGATTATCTCTGTCTTAAAGGTCCCATGACATGGTGCTCATAGACCTTAGTGGTCCTCTAATACTGTATCTGAAGTCTCTTTTATATAGACCTTAGTGGTCCCCTAATACTGTATCTGAAGTCTCTTTTATGTAGACCTTAGTGGTCCCCTAATACTGTATCTGAAGTCTCTTTTATATAGACCTTAGTGGTCCCCTAATACTGTATCTGAAGTCTTTTTTATATAGACCTTAGTGGTCCCCTAATACTGTATCTGAAGACCTCAGTGGTCGCCTAATACTGTATCTGAAGTCTCTTTTATATAGACCTTAGTGGTCCCCCTAATACTGTATCTGAAGTCTCTTTTTATATAGACCTTAGTGGTCCCCCTAATACTGTATCTGAAGTCTCTTTTATATAGGCCTTAGTGGTCCCCCCTAATACTGTATCTGAAGTCTCTTTTATATAGACCTTAGTGGTCCCCCTAATACTGTATCTGAAGTCTCTTTTATATAGGCCTTAGTGGTCCCCTAATACTGTATCTGAAGTCTCTTTTATATAGACCTTAGTGGTCCCCCTAATACTGTATCTGAAGTCTCTTTTATATAGACCTTAGTGGTCCCCTAATACTGTATCTGAAGTCTCTTTTATATAGACCTTAGTGGTCCCCTAATACTGTATCTGAAGTCTCTTTAAAACCCTCATAAAGTGACATTTTCATGCCATGGGACCTTTAAACCTAATTTGGCCGCCCCCCTGCACTTACTCTGAGGACCCCCTAGGGGTCACAGACCCCCTTTATCATTGTTTTGTGTTTTTCCAACATGCGCTAGGTAAATCAAATCCAACTTTTCTCAGTGTTATGTGTCAGACACATGTTGCACGTTGCTCGCTTCCTGCTCCTAACTGCTGTGTGTCTGTGTCTCTCTCTGTGGTTTTGTCTTCACCAACAGTCCAATAAAGTCCCCGTGGTGCAGCACGCCCACCATGTCCACCCTCTGACGCCCCTCATCACCTACAGCAATGAACACTTCTCCCCGGGCACGCCTCCGTCACACCTCTCCCCGGAGATCCTCGACCCAAAGACAGGTAACGGCTCGGCTCCACTTCACTGCACGCTGTACGTCTTAGAGCACTGGTTCTCAAATGGGGGTAGGTGTACCCCTAGGGGGTACTTTGGAGGACTGCAGGGGGTACGGGAACGCTTTAAAAAAAAGCTTCTGTCGCTTTTTGTCACTATTTTTGACCTATTCTTGCCTTCCTTCCTTCCTTTTTTCTACTGTTCTTTTTCTCTCCAATTTTGTCGAAGTTATTCACAATTTTAAAAAAAAAGTATTCTGCCTTTTTCAAGGTTTTTGTCACTTTATTTTGTCTTCCTTCTTTCTACTGTGTTTTTTTTTTTTTTACAAGTCTGTACAAGTACAAGTTTTTTTGTTTTGTTTTCCACCTGTTCTAGCCTTTACTTCCTTCTTTCTACCGACTTTTTCCAAGTTTTTACGTTTTTGATGCCTTTTTGCATCAGCATTTAAATCTTTTTCAGTCACATGGCTGTTGTTTGGTAAATCTATCGCTGGTCAGTGGGCGCTTGACTTAAAAACACAATTCAAATGGGGTACATTATTGACAAAAGTTTGAGAAACACTGCATTAGAGTGTAACTGTGTTTGTTTTTTTTCAACCTAGGCCCTATTTTCCCATCTTTTTTATGTCTAATGGGAATAACAATCTTTGAAGTTGGTCCAATATGAAGCCCCCAGCACAAACTGTTAGGGGTGCACGATTCAGAAAATGTCACCATTTGATTTTTAGGCTCAAGATTCGATTCAAAATCGATTTTCGATTCAAAAACGATTCTCGATTCAAAAAACGATTCACAGTATGTAAATGTAGTTACTTTTCCCAAGTGATTGCAGTGGACATACAATAATAATAAAAAAATGTATGTATAATATGAATAGATTTTTGGAATTCTATAAATCGATTTTGAATTGGTAGAGCTTGAATAGCGAATGTGAATTGATTTTTTTTTTGCACATCCCTACAAGCTGTAGTGTAAGGTCAATCGGCAATTGTGTATACTTAGTTTCCGTCTACTAAAAGTTCTGTTTTTTGCCGTCGACAGACTCAGATTATTATTCTAAGTGACTGACGCCATTATGGAAAGGATCCCTACAGAGATAGACCTTTTATTTAAAGAGTAAAATCCTTTTTATTTAACATGAAACAGCACCAAAAATCCTCATCTCCAAAATCATCGTAAAACACACTTCATTCAAAGTGGACAGAAACTAAATAAAACTACCAAAAGCCGTCTTGGTTCATCTTTCCACTGTTCCAACAATCACCACTCTGGTTTGGTTAATTCACCCATTTACATGTGGAAATATGCTGGCTCTATACACGCTAAAAGTCCTAAATATTTACATGGAGTCTGGTGGGTTTGGCGTTCAGGGTTGGACCAATTTAAAAGATTTTTTCTTCACATTAGTCACTCAGACACCATAGTATTGGAAAATTACCTCTCAAATTACCTTTTGAAGTGAAATTCCACATACAGGCTGTCAGTAATCTCGGACTAGGTGGCTGTAAAAGCTACATTTAGTCAAAGCATCAGTTAAGATGAATTCACATAGTAACCAACGTGACCAAGCTGAACAGAAATATTGAAACATCCACAGAAAGCAGGAGGCACACACCGTGGCGTGCACAAACAGACGCACGCTCGACAGGGTCACGAAGTCTGAAAAGGAAACAGTTTCTGTTTGAAACGTACTGAGCAAGTTTCTGTGGACATTTTGTTACTTTTTTCACCTTGAAAACTCACTATTGTAATCCCCAGAGTGAAAGGATGCAACTACAAACTTTATACAGCGACCCTTTCAAAGCTATAGTACGGAGTACCAAGAGCACGGAGATTTTTGTCTTTTGAGTTTCTGAAATGTCTTCTTTCCTATTTTATGTTCCTCTTTTTTTTGTAATAAATGTCAATTTGAAAATGATTTTGGGTATGAGAGAGGGGAAAACACATTTAAAGAGCAATCAGGAAGCAGGCCGATCAGTGATTTGCGGACACTAAAGGGGGAAGTGGGATTAAATAAGTTTAACCCTTGGGTTGGCTTCCATTCGACCGTGCATCATCCTGCAAAACTCAAAACTGAACATCAACTCTATTTTTGGCGTCTTTTTGGTCAGGCACTTTTATTCATTGTTTTTGGTGCTTTTTTATACATATATTTTTACATAACACTTATTTTCACTACCATGTATGAACACCATCACCAACTTATATAGTTTTACACTAATTTTTGGAATTCATGGTCAATAAACCTCCTTTTTTTTAGGAAACTGTACAGAATTGTTTAGTTAAAAAAGCAGGAATTATGAATTATTTAGACTAATATTAAAGGAAGGATAATCAAAGAAGAAAGAAATAAAGAAGAAAAACACCCCGAATTGTGAATGAAAATAGAGATCCGGTATTTTGTTGTACTTGCGAAACGCGTTGTATGGAATGATCGGTAGTTAAAAAGAAACCCATATTTTCTGATATAGAAATTTAGAAAAGACAAACACAAGGGTTAAATCCTTCTTCTCACTTCTTTCTCAATATGTACACGAATCGACCGGTGTTCACCATTACCTTTGTTGTAATGACTATTATTAATGTATTATGTTATTTATTTATGCATTTTGCTTTATTTCTTGTCTGCTGTTTCTGTTCTTCTTTACGTATTTGAAATAAAAAAAACTCCTCAATCAATCAAAGGTGATGGCAGATATTGTTTTAAATAAGTCAGTAAGAAGCTGCATGGTTTTTTAAAGCTGCTTTCTTCTGTCTTTGCCCCCCTCCCCCCTCCTCCCCCCGCAGGTATTCCTCGGACGCCTCACCCGTCGGAGCTCTCTCCATACTACCCGCTGTCTCCCGGCGCCGTCGGATCCATTGCACACCCTCTGGGCTGGTTCATGCAGCAGTAAGTCCCGTTTCTATTCAGCCGTCCACTCAGCCACATGTTTCTATCAACGCCGTTGGTCTCCATTGACTTACGTTACCATGCGATTGGGTGTGAATTTAGGCCGTAGCGAGTAGTATGAAAGGGTGAAAATCCACATAGGGAGGTTGGTCAGGACAGGACTTTCACCCAGGAGACCAGGGGATCGTGTCCCGCGTGTCACGTTTCCTAAACCCAACCTTCCTATTGTCCCGTGTCTTGTTCTTCTTTTCCTAAACCCAACTGTCCCGTTCTTCTTTATCTAAACCCAACTGTCCCGTTCTTCTTTACCTAAACCCAACTGTCCCGTTCTTCTTTACCTAAACCCAACTGTCCCGTTCTTCTTTATCTAAACCCAACTGTCCCGTTCTTCTTTATCTAAACCCAACTGTCCCGTTCTTCTTTTTCTTAAACCCAACTGTCCCTGTTCTTCTTTATCTAAACCCAACTGTCCCGTTCTTCTTTTCCTAAACCCAACTGTCCCGTTCTTCTTTTCCTAAACCCAACTGTCCCGTTCTTCTTTATCTAAACCCAACTGTCCCGTTCTTCTTTATCTAAACCCAACTGTCCCGTTCTTCTTTATCTAAACCCAACTGTCCCGTTCTTCTTTTCCTAAACCCAACTGTCCCGTTCTTCTTTATCTAAACCCAACTGTCCCGTTCTTCTTTACCTAAACCCAACTGTCCCGTTCTTCTTTATCTAAACCCAACTGTCCCGTTCTTCTTTATCTAAACCCAACTGTCCCGTTCTTCTTTTCCTAAACCCAACTGTCCCGTTCTTCTTTATCTAAACCCAACTGTCCCGTTCTTCTTTTCCTGACCCCAACCCGTCCGCTGTATACGGCGTAGACATACATGCGGTAGCTCAAAATGTGTACAGATATGTTTACGCAAAGTCACAATGTCACGTTGTTTGTTCTGAGGCTACATCCGTAGTACCTTTTGGTTTCAAAACAAATATCTTCTGCTACGTTTACGCCTCACGTCCACACTACTGTGGCGTTTCCGAGCCCCTAAAACGGAGACATTTGGGAACCCTGCTGCTCCCGTTTTGGTGTAAAAACTCCGGGGTTGTTTTGTAGTCTAGATGGACACAAACGGAGACATTTGGAAACGACGATGCACGTCACTCAGTCTTATCAGCTAGGTAGCTTACAGACCTTTCAGTAACAGTTCCACCTGGTCATCTATCCAAGATAATAAATCCCTGCTCTTACTTTTCACCGTTGTTGTTCTTTCTCCAAACTATTTTCTGTATTTTTTAACTTCTACATCCATGATCTTCAACCGCGGAGTAACTTCAGACAATCTGCTTCCTGTTCACACCGGCACGCACATGCCCTGTGTGTGTGTGTGTGTGTGTGTGTGTGTGTGTGTGTGTGTGAACGGTCATGTGATATGTGATGTCAGACATGTTAATATGGACAGAGATTAGTTCTGCTACTGGAGCTAAAACTCTTGTGTGGACAGAGATCGTTTTTGTCTCAAAACGGTGCTTGAAAATGAAAAGGTAGCAGCGTGGATGTGGCCTTAGTTTTAAATCACACCACAGTTAAAGTGGTGATGTTAGCCGATTCACATTGTGGCTAACTCCACGTGATGAGTCAAGATTTAGGAAAGCATCACAAACTGTTTGATAAAGTCCAAGTCAAGAAGCAAGTAAATGTATATACATTTTTTAGTTGTATGTTTTATGAACTGTTGTCTAAGTGCAGGTGCACCGTGTCAGAACAAAAATAAATGTGAACATTTGAGTTCAGCGGGAGGAATTTATGAACATTTATGGCTTTTGGTACGGCTCTCGTAATCAATTACAACGGTGCCGTTCCACAGGCAGAGGACTGGAGCTGACGAGTAGAGGATTAGTGCTGCTGGGTTAGCTGTCAGCTGGGTCTGATCCACCGCACACTGGAGCTTTCACTCCCTCTGTCTCCGTCTGTCTCTGTCTGTCTCCTTCTGTCTCTCTCTGTCTCCATCTGTTTCTCTCTTGTCTCTCTCCGCCTCTATCTATCTCTATCTGTCTCCATGTGTCTCTCTCTGTCTCCATCTGTCTCTCTCTGTCTCTCTCCATCTCTATCTGTCTCTCTCCGTCTTCCTCTGTCTGTCTCCCTGTCAATTTAGTTCAATTTTTTCAATTTTCTATTTCAATTTGCTTTATTGGCATGACAAAATCAGTACATCCGTGTTGCCAAAGCATATGAACAAGTAAACAAACAACAACGAGGAGTAAATACATCTGATATAATAATGATAAAAGTCAAACGGATAATCACTCTCTCTCTTGTCTCCCTTCGTCTCTCAGGCAGGGCCAGCCCATGTACTCCATCCCTCCGGGGGGATTCCGTCACCCCTACCCAGCGCTGGCGATGAATGCATCCATGTCCAGGTGAGCGGCTCATGTTCGGCCATACCCCCCGCCCCCCCTCCCAAAGGGAGACATGTAATATCTACTGCTGCTATGAGGAAAGTAACAGACGCCCCAGCCACGTTTAAAGTGCTTATATTATGCTTTTCTGCGTTTTCCCTTACCTTTTATCGTGTTATATATCTTTTTTTGTGCATGTTATAGGATAGGATATTACAAAGTGAAAAAGCCCAAAGTCCACCCCAAAGGGACTTACCATCTCCAACAGAAAACACTGTTCACCAACTGCTCCTAACAGCTCTATTGTAGTCCAGCCTTTACTTCAGAGACCAACGTGGTCACTTTGGAACACACGTTATAATACTCGCCTAGCTGCTAGTATGGCACGCCCTCATACTCTGCTTCTGACTGGCTAGTAGTCCTTGCCTAGGTACTGAGCATATGCAACTCCCAACAAAGATGGAACAGAAGTGAGATGTCTCACTCTGTAGCTAAAACAGAGAGCTCAACACACAGGGTGAAAAGAGGAGCTGCAGCAATGTGCAGTACAACAAAATATGTTTTTTTTTTTTTTTTAATTAAACCATGTAAACCTATTCTGGTATAACATCTAAATACAATTATGAACCTTGAAATTTACAGACTGAAGACCTTCACTTAAGCTTTTCACGGTCAGTTTGTATTCATATTTAGACTGATACCGTGATGGATCATTATAGGATTGTCAGGCAACATATTGATTATCGCAGACTTGCTGCATCGTGATGTTATCGGTATCGTGAGCTGTGTATCGTACCGTGAGGTCCTCTGTGATTTCCACCCCCTGTTGTTAAAATGTTTTAGCTAAATTTTTTTTATAGAATAAGCTTCTTTTTCTTTCTTTTTTTTGAATAACACACTTTCAACTTCTGACAAAATTGTTGGATCATGAACAGGCAGCAGCGTCGGGAGCACAAAGGGATCTGAGGTTTAAGTCCATCGCAGCACAAGTTGAGCTTGTTAAATAGTGGGCAAAGGCAGTTATTGGCATTCAGCGCTCCTCTCCTGTCTTTTCTCCCGGAGCGAAACTTCTGTGGTCGGGGCCAATGTTCTGGAAATACACACACACACACACACACACACACACGGCAGAGATGAAAGGGCTGAGAATCGATAACGACAAATCAAAGCTCATCTGAACCTGCACGTCCAATCAGACTAAACTCTCTGACCCTCTTTTTTTTTTTAAATTGGGCAGATTTGTAGCGAGCCTTCCGGTGATGGTACGAGATGAAATATTCAGGAGGGTCTCTGTGATCAATAGGATGTGCAGCCCCGTCCTGAGACGGACTCGCAACAATCACCGCACACCTCACAGAAGTTTGTTTTTTCCCAAACTTTTTAATGCGTCAGATTTGGTGCAAGCTAAATGCCGCATCAACTTCAACATGAAGCGGTCTGCTCTTAACTTTGTCTGCATTTGTTCATCAAAAAGATGTCACATTAAAAACGTGATTATTACAAACTAGACAATAAAGCCAGAAAGCATTAAAGTAGGAATAAAAAAACCTAATTTCAACGTTGTTATGAAGTCGAAATGGTTCATTGTTTACATTATTTGTATCTAGAAGATGTTACGTTCAAGTTGTTAATAGATAATGAGGTATAAAATGAAGCGAGAAAGAATTAAAGACTTAATACAATCTTATTTCAGTTCATTTTTATTTATAGTGGCAAATCCTAACAGAAGTAATCTCGGGACACTTTACAGAGTAGGGCTGTGTCTCATCCCTCATACTTCCGTCAGTACACTGCTAACGTGCACTGACCACTTCCTGCCGTAGCACCCACTTTGGATGGTTAGTATCGTCCCAAAAGGAACAATTATGTTAAAACGCTTACCGGAAATGACGAGCGGGATGAGCATGACGAACGCAGTGCATGGCAGCTGATTGGACGAACGCGTCACGTGGGTCTGGCTGCTCCCGAATTTCAAAACGAATACGATCTGATATTCTACGAAGATAGTTCACCGAAACGTGTTTCTGAAAACATTTTAAGCGAGAAATAGGCTGTGCAGTTGCTGAATATGTGTTTTTTTGATCGACAAAGGTCAGTTTAATAGATTTTCGTCAGATTTTGAGAGGCGCTGAGCTGAGTCGACTGCTCCTCATTTGCATAAAATGAGCTGGATTCAACTAATTAAAAACTTGCAGACGTCCCTGGTCCCTCCCTTTTTCCTGCTTTGCAGTCAAGATGGCGCACGTTTGGTGCGAGTAGGGTCCTTCGTTCCACACTGAACTTTTTGACTGTTTTTAGGGGGTCATCCGGGTACTTTCAGTGCGCTGACTTTTTGCGTTATCTACACTATATACTTAAAACTAAGTGTTTGAAGTGTGCAAGTAGGCGGTTTGAGACACAGCCTAGGTCTAGACCACACTGTAATTTACCCAGACTGCATTGGGAGCATTATTTTGACTGCGTGCCATCACTTGGAGCAGCAGTCATGAGGGACCGAGTGGGATGTTTACAGATTTAGTCGGTATAGGTTTAGCACCCAGGGAACCATGTGGCACCTCCTTCTTCATACAGCATGAATTATTGAGTGGTTCAAGGCAAAAGGAAGAAAATAAAGCCAAATGTCAGTTCCTAGTAACAGATATTTGTATTACACCTCATGTATTTAAACCCATTCCTTCCGTTAGGTCAGATTTTATACTCTGTCAGAGACAAGGAGTCAAAATGAGCTTCTGACTGTCTTTGTGTGTGAGTGTTTGCAGCCTGGACTCCCAACGGTTAGAATCAGGGTTATTAAAGGGTCAGGAAATAGGTTTGAGTTCACTTTTTAAAGAAAGAAACCATGGAAACTTGTAATTATTCCAGACCTGCAAAGATGAATCGATTAGTTGTCCACTATAAAATAAATCCCCAACTATTTTGATAATCGTTTAATCGCTTTGAGTCATTCTTTATGGAAAAAAAAGTCAAAACTTCTCTGATTCCAGCTTGTTAAATTTAAATATCTTCTAGTGTCTTCTCTCCTCTGTGACAGTACACTGAATATCTTTGAGTTGTTTTGTCTTTTTGGGAAACACTGATCCACATTTTTCACAATTTTCTGACATTTTATCAACCAAACAACTAATCCATGAATCCAGAAAATAATCAACAGATAAATCATTGTTAGTTGCAGCTCTAATGCATTTATAATAGAAAAAAAAAACATCAAAGTGTGGAAGGGCTCTGTGAGGGCAACAGGAGGCGACGTTTGATCGGTCTGGTTTACCAGCGAACCTCTGTGAACCGGACGAGAGGAAGAAGGTCAGCTGACTTGGCACACAAGCGCCCCGTGTCACCCTCCGGGCCCACTGCGTCCGTCCGGACTGAACTCGTACGCACAATGAGCTACATGCCTGCCTTTTTGTCCAAATAAAGAGTTCTTCAAAAGCCCCTTTTTTATTATAGCAATGGCTGTGGAAAAAAAGTGGAGTGTGTTGTTGCCATGGCGACAGCATGGCCGTGACACCTGAAACCACTTTCCTTACCACGTTCCAGAGAGAGCGCTCCGACAGCCCCCGTGCACACACAGAACACCTTTCACTAAAGAGTCTCGCTTCTATTTCCAATTGTTAGCACAATGGAGCATTGTAATGAACAGCACTGGCACACACTCTAGTTAATGGGCAGTCAGAAAATGACTCCATTTTAATTCTTTTAACATGTCACACATGCACCCTATATACACACACACACACACACACACACACACACACTCATACACACACACACACCTTATGACATGTTCAGTATGCAACCTATATACACACACACACACACACAATCATTCACACACACACACCTTATGACATGTTCAGTATGCAACCTATATACACACACACACACACACACACACACAAACACACACACACACCTCATGACATGTTCAGTATGCAACCTATATACACACACACACACACACACACAATCATTCACACACACACACACACACACACACACACATTATGACATGTTCAGAATGCAACCTATACACACACACACACACATACATGCACACACACACACACACACACACACACACACCTCATGACATGTTCAGTATGCAACCTATATACACACACACACACACACACACACATTATGACATGTTCAGAATGCAACCTATACACACACACACACATACACGCACACACACACACACACACACAAACACACACACACCTCATGACATGTTCAGTATGCAACCTATATACACACACACACACACACATTATGACATGTTCAGAATGCAACCTATACACACACATACACGCACACACACACACACGCACACTCACCTTATGACATGTTCAGTATGCAACCTATATACACACGCACACACACACACCTTATGACATGTTCAGTATTCAACCTACACACGCACACACACGCACACACACACTTACCTTATGACATGTTCAGTATTCAACCTACACTCACACACGCACACACACCTTATGACATGTTCAGTAGTATGCAACCTACACACACACACACACACGCACACACTTACCTTATGACATGTTCAGTATGCAACCTACACACACACACTCACACACGCAAAGATGTTCAGTTTACTGTCAGGGGAGTGAAGAAACTAGAAAATATTCACGTTACAGTGAGCTGGAATCAGAGAATTTTTTTTTTTTCATAAAGAAAATGACTCAGACCGATTAAACAGATTATGAAAATAGTTGGCGATTCATGTAACAGTTGACAACTAACAGCTGATTCATCTCTGCAGCTCCGAAATGCATGCCATCTGAATATGGTTCCCACCGACTGATCAACCCTTGTCTCCATCACAGCTTGGTGTCCAGCCGGTTCTCCCCCCACATGGTGACTCCGCCCCCCCACGGCCTCCACCAGACGGGCATCCCCCACCCGGCCATCGTGTCCCCGGCCATCAAACAGGAGCCCGGCGACATGAGCCCCTCCATGCACGCGTAAGAACCCTTTAAAACACGTCTTTTATCTGGTTCAAACCATGCTGTTATTGTTATTGTGTCATCGTGGTATCATCGCAGTGTTAATCACAACAAAATATCATCAGAAAACTGCACGTTAACATTTTTCATTTCATTTGTCATTCTTTTTTTTAGTGGAGCCTTTATGTTCAATTCAGTAAAATAATGTTAGATATTATTTCCTTTCATTAATTTTAAATTCAACAGGCAGTTTGTTGTATTTCAGCAGAATGCTGAAAGCAGCAGAACTGACACTACACTTAAATATCTTTTTATTTCTCGCTAGTAATGTAGTTATTGCGATATTCAACAACGTGCTCACATATCCAGTATTATATAGAATAAAATATTGCCCCCGACAATGTTGCTTCACAACACAAACATGTAACCAAAAAAAAAACATTCTAAAATTGACATCAAATCATCAATTAGATCAACATAAGACATCGTAGGACATGAAGGAAGGGCTTTATCACTTTGTAGACCTATAACGTGCACAAACAAATATACTGTATATAACACGATAAAGCATAATATGAGCACTTTAAGTCTGTTTGTTTTACATCTCGGCACACAGAAGCCCCTCCCTCGTATCGTGCGGCCCTACCGCACAATGTCTCGCCCTTGTTTTGGCGTTAACTCACCAGCACCTCTCCCACCGCTCGGGGTTTATTAACGCCATGTTTTTTTTGGATGTTTGGGATTAGCAGGAAGTCGCCCGTTCCTCCCAAGAAAGAAGAGGACAAGAGGCCTCACATCAAGAAGCCCCTGAATGCCTTCATGCTCTACATGAAGGAGATGAGAGCCAAAGTGGTGGCCGAGTGCACGCTGAAGGAGAGCGCTGCCATCAACCAGATCCTCGGCAGACGGGTGAGCAGCACGGACGGGCCTGGGAGCATGGGGGGAGGGGAGGGGGGGGGGTCGATGGGTGGGGAGGGAGGGGGGGGGGTAATGATGTCTCCCTCCGATATTTAGAAGAGGGAGATTTGTCCCCCATCCCCCGTCTCTCTGTGTGTGTGTGTCTTTGCGCTCTCTGTGTGTGTGTGTGTGTGTGTGTGTGTGTGTGTCTGCATCTCTGTGTCTCTGCATCTGTGTGTGTGTGTTACTGCATGTGTGTGTGAGTGTCTCTGCGTGTGCGTGCGTGTCTCTGCGTGTGTGTGTGTGTGTCTCTCTCTGCATGTGTCTTTGCGCACGTGTGTGTGTGTCTCTGTGTGTGTGTGAGTGTCTCTGTATGTATGTGTGTGTCTCTTTGTATGTGTGTGTGTGTCTCTTTGCGTGTGTGTGTGTGTCTTTGTGCTCGTGTGTGTGTGTCTTTGCGCACGTGTGTTTGTGTGTCTTTGCGCGCGCGTGTGTGTGTGTCTGCGTGTGTCTCTGCATCTGTGTGTGTGTTTCTCCGTGTGTGTGTCTCTGCATGTGTGTGTCTCTGCATGTGTGTGTCTCTGCGTCTGTGTGTGTGTCTGCGTGTGTCTCTGCATCTGTGTGTGTGTTTCTCTGTGTGTGTGTCTCTGCATGTGTGTGTCTCTGCGTGTGTGTCTCTGTGTGTGTGTCTCTGTGTGTGTGTGTCTGTGTGTCGTGTCTCGCATGTGTGTCTCTGCGTGTGTGTCTCTGCGTGTGTGTGTCTCTACGTGTGTGTGTGTGTGTCTTTGTGTGTGTGTGTCTCTGCATGTGTGTGTGTCTCTTTGTGTGTGTGTCTCTGCGTGTGTGTGTTTGTGTGTCTCTATGCGTGTGTGTGTCTCTGTGTGTGTGCGTGCGTGCGTGCGTGCGTGTATAGTTTGCATGTGTGTGTGTGTGTGTGTGTGTGTCCAGCAGCCCTTTGGTAATACCTGCTGTCTCTGTCCACAGTGGCATTCCCTGTCCCGAGAGGAACAGGCCAAATACTACGAGCTGGCCAGGAAGGAGAGGCAACTGCACTCGCAGCTCTACCCGGGCTGGTCCGCACGAGACAACTATGTGAGTAGCTTCCATCATCGGCTTTCACCTCACACAAAGGAGTTAGCTTCAGTCAGACACCGCTCCGTTAGTTCATTCTAGAAAGAAATAACTTCCGGGGTAGACAACAGGCCTTCCATTTGAATCGTGGAGATATGTGAAATAGGCAAAAACTTGTTTCATTTCTGTTGTCCTATTCAGCCGTGACTGTAACGTTTAAAGATATCCAGTTAAGCACGAGGGTGTGACCTATCTGTGGTCTCTGCCGTTGCCGTGCTTGCGTCCCTCCCTTACCCCTCCTACCACTTCCAATTGCCACTTGGTTAGTGTGAACGCAAATGGCAAAACCAGTTTCGGGGGAGAGTAGTTAGTAGAACTGTTTAGAAGTGGACTGTTCCTATAACTACGTTCCTGTAACTACTTGGTTGGAAAGAGTCTTAACTGGATGTCACAGACAGGTTTGGGAATTGGCAGACTGTTCCCATGAAGCATTCCTACATACGGACGTTATCGCTAACCAACGCTGTGATTGGGTCCATACGTCGAAGTGGTTGAAGTGGTTTCCTTTCACTATGAAAACTGTTTTTAACAGCGTTGTTTTATCCGTGCAGGGAAAGCGGAAAAAGAGGAAGAGAGACAATAAACCCGACTCCAAACCAGAAGGTAAGGGGCCTTTTCTTCTTTCTTTATTTGGATTTTATTCTTCACAAACTGGAATCAGAGATAATACAGGGTACCTGCGGTGTCTTAAAAAGGTCTTAAAGGTGCTCTAAGCAATGTCGCACGTTTTTTAGGCTACAACATTTTTTTGTCACATACAGCAAACATCTCCTCACTATCTGCTAGCTGCCTGTCCCCTGAACACACTGTAAAAAACATCTCCTCACTATCTGCTAGCTGCCTGTCCCCTGAACACACTGTAAAAAACATCTCCTCACTATCTGCTAGCTGCCGTTTTGTTTGAAAATACTTTGAATGTCAACAAGAAGTGACGTCACCCAACATCACTTAGAGCACCTTTAATTATAATATTCGAAAGACAAGGCCTTATGAGTCTTTCTTTAGAAAGTCTTCGATCTCATTTACAAAGGTCTAACATTTGTATTGTCCTTTCATAAGATTAAATAACTTAGGCTATGTTCACACTTGGTCGTCTTTTGAAGCTGCCAGCGTCTGTTTTACATTAGAGTCCTGTTGATTAAAACGCTCCACCACTTTGTTTTATCTAACGTTAGCACCTCTCTCTCTCTCTCTTTTTCTCTCTGTTCTTTCTCTAGCTCGCTCCATCACTTTGTTTTATCTAACATTAGCACCTCTCTCTCTCTCTCTCTGTTCTTTCTCTAGCTCGCTCCACCAATTTGTTTAATCTAACATTAGCACCTCTCTCTCTCTCTCTCTGTTCTTTCTCTAGCTCGCTCCATCACTTTGTTTTATCTAACATTAGCACCTCTCTCTCTCTCTCTCTCTGTTCTTTCTCTAGCTCACTCCACCACTTTGTTTTATCTAACGTTAGCACCTCTCTCTCTCTCTCTCTCTCTCTGTTCTTTCTCTAGCTCGCTCCACCTCTTTGTTTTATCTAACGTTAGCACCGCTCCACATAGCGCTCTAGGATACTGTAGCAGTAGCTGTTGTTATAGCAACGAAAGACTACTACAAAAGTGCCCTACAGTCAACCTTTTCTTATCAAAAAAGACGCCACGTGTGAACATAGCCTTAATGGTATTAAAAAGGTCTTAACAAGTATTAAATTGACCTGGTGGAAACCTGGGGGTACCTGGTAATAACCGTAGCGAGGGCTTTATTTTTCTGCGACGCTGAACCTTTCTTCTTTAGTTTTTTTTTTTTTCTCTACCTTTCCTGCATGGATTCTTCTCCTTCACTAACACTCCCTAACTTCTTTCCCTGCTCCTGTACGTTGACGAGCAGCTTATGAGGTTCAGTGCTAATAGCGGCAGGTATGTCTGCTGTAATGTGTCCAAAATAAGACAGCCTTCCACCCTTCAGTGCACATTCACATGTCATGGTTCTTTTTTCTCCATCATACATGCACTAGGGCTGCATAACGATGATTAATCTGTCGATTATTTTCTGGATTATTTGAGTAGTTGTTTGGTCAGAAAACGGTGAAAAATGTGGATCAGTGTTTCCCAAAAAGCCCAAGACGACGTCCTCAAATGTCTCGTTTTGTCCCCAACTCAAAGAGATTCAGTTTACTGTCCCAGAGGAGAGAAGAGACTAGAACAATATTCACATTTAAGAAAGCTGCAAGCAGATTATCAAAATAGTTGGGTGATTCCTTTAATAGTTGACAACTTATCGATTCATCTTTGCAGCTCTAAAATGCACACCATCTTGTAACAACGCATTATGTAGTAATCTGCCACATTTTGTAATAAAAACCTGAACCCGATATGTAATAAATTTCTCTCTACAAAATTCGAGGCTTGCACGAACATGTCACATGGTGCATTATGTAACAGCCAACCAAAATGGATGTCTTCTTTCCATTTTTTTTAGAATATTGTCAGGTTTATTTCATGAATTGTAGCGTGAATCATGGCAAAAATAAACTATTTGGTTCAGGGTTTACAAAATGCGTCAGATTATTACATAATGGAAGTATACATTTATCACATTTTGACATTTTATTACGTAATGCGTTGCAAGCATGTTTAACCCTTGTGTTGTCTTCCTGTCCACCATGCAGCGTTTTGTTGCTCTGGGTAAAAAGAAAGAAAAAAAAAAAAGTCAAATTTGAAACATTTTTTGTCAGCGTTTTGGTCATCATTTTGTCGCTTCCCGATGTTTTTGTTAATTTCTTCGACATTTTTGTCATTTTTCCGAACGTTTTTGACGATTTTATTTTTTTACAGTTTTGTTGTTGTTTTTTTTTCCAACTTCTTTGTCACTTTTTTCAACATTCTTTAAAAAAAAAATACAAAATTCAAATACTATGAATTGTACGGAAGAGGTGAAAAATGTATTTGAGTTCAGAATTCTGAACTTTATTCTCAGAATTCTGAGAATAAAGGCAGAATTCTGAACTCAAATCTCAAATACATTTTTCACCAGTGGCCCTAATCCTCTTCTGTAGAATTGAAAACCAAACACCCAAATTCATTGAAAGTAGTGAACTGATCAATTATTTGACTTGCGAAGAGTAATGGTTGTATGGAACTATCCACCTTATTTTTGACAATTTGGTTGAAAGAAAACCCAAATTTCTGATGTAGAAACTTTTTGATAAGGACAAACAGGAGAATTAACATCTTTTTTCCCCCTCCCTGTTGCAACGTGCTTCGGTTACACTTTACTTGAAGGTATCTACATAAGAGTGACATGACACTGTCATGAACGTGTCATAAACATCATAAACAAGTTATAAACATTTATGACATAACGCTTCTTTTAGTAAATGTCATTCGTTTTTTGTCATGACAAGTGATGGTTACGGTTAGAGTTCAAGTGTTCGTGACAGTCATGTCACTCTTATGTAGATACTTTCAAGTAAAGTGTAACCCGTGTTTGTGGGGGTGGCAGGAGCTCAGGCCGTAGGGAGTTGGGTTAGGATCACCTCCTGGGCACCGCCAAGGTGCACTTGAGCAAGGCACCGAACCCCCCCCAAAGTGCTCACTCTGACATCTCTCCATTAGCGTGATAGCATGTGTACAGTACATGCCAAAAGTTTGGACACACCTTCTCATTCAATGTGTTTCTTTATTTTCATGACTATTTACATTGTAGATTCTCACTGAAGGCATCAAAACTATGAATGAACACATATGGAATTATGTACTTAACAAAAACGTGTGAAATAACTGAAAACATGTCTTATATTTTAGATTCTTCAAAGTAGCCACCCTTTGCTTTTTTTGATAACTCTGCAAACCCTTGGTGTTCTCTCAATGAGCTTCATGAGGTAGTCACCTGAAATGGTTTTACCTTCACAGGTGTGCTTTGTCAGGGTTCATTAGTGGCATTATTTCCCTTATTAATAAAAAAAGCAAAGGGTGGCTACTTTGAAGAATCTAAAATTTAATAATAATAATAATAATAATAATAATAATAATATTTACACTTTTTTTGTTAAATACATAATTCCATATGTGTTCATTCATAGTTTTGATGCCTTCAGTGAGAATCTACAATGTAAATAGTCATGAAAATAAAAAGGAAACTCATTGAATGAGGTGTGTCCAAACTTTTAGGTGCTGAGCATGTGTGTGTGATTCAGGCCTGTGTTTAATGTGTGTGCAACTTGACTAACTGGATAAATAAAGGCATTCTTCTTCTTCTTCTTCACCTTGATTTAAACATTGTCCCACTCACTGCCATCGTCTTCACTGATGTGGTAGCGGCTCGCTGGCGTCTGTCGGGACGTGAACCAGATTTTTTTTCAGCACAGCAGCCGATCCATAATTCAGCGTCTGCTCTCTCTCTCTCTCTCTCTCTCTCTCTCTCTCTCTCTCTCTCTCTCTCTCTCCTCGCAGACTTCTCCATCCGAAGCAAGAAGCAGTGCGTGCAGTACCTGCCCTCGGAGAAGATGTGCGACAGCCCGGCTTCGTCCCACGGCAGCATGCTGGACTCGCCGGCCACACCCTCGGCAGCCCTGGCCTCGCCCGCAGCGCCTGCCGCTACGCACTCGGAGCAGGCCCAGCCGCTGTCGCTCACCACCAAGCCCGAGGGCCGCATGCACCACCACCACTTCTCCCTGGCCGGCAAGGCTTCTGGATCCACATCTTCTT
Source organism: Perca schrenkii (assembly GCA_025617405.1). Classification (NCBI taxonomy): domain Eukaryota; kingdom Metazoa; phylum Chordata; class Actinopteri; order Perciformes; family Percidae; genus Perca; species Perca schrenkii. The sequence goes on along the minus strand of CM046791.1, from coordinate 2,964,710 downwards.
CTTCTTCTTCTTCTTCCTCTTCTTCCTCCTCCTCCCATCTCTCCATCCCGATTGGTTCTTCAGGTAGCCATTCGACCACGCCCATCCTCAGCCGGCCAATCCCCTTCAGCTCTCTGCACCCCTCCATGCTCTCCCCACCTTCCCCTTTCCATCAGGCGGCCCTTCACTCCCATCATGCCCTGTTCCAGTCGCAGCCCCTCTCCTTGGTTACCAAACAATCCGACTGAGTCAATCTGGAGAGGAGAAAAAAAAAGAAAAAAATTTTTTTTGACAAATTTTTGTCCCGCGTGTTGTGCTGTATATTGCTTTTCTTTACGGAAAAAAAAAAAAAAAATAGGTATTAGAACTGCTTTTTTTCAACAACAAAAATTTAAAAAAAAAAAAATAACGAAAAGGAAGAAAAATATTATTGGTCAATATTTGACCGTCTCCTTTTCTCCATCTCTCAATGAAAACAAAATGTATTTTTTTGTAAAGTTTTACCGCAGAACTGGTTTCTTTTCTTTTTCGTTTTGATGATGATGCATTTATCCAAATGAACCTCTTGTATAAAAGAACCATTGTACATAACGTTTCTTTATATAAAAAAAAAGAAAAAAAAAAAAAGAATTGAGGAACAAAAAACACGTTTTCTTTTTAGCCAAAAGCCTGATTAATGTTAGTGTTAAGTTGAAGTCATAGTACTGGCCAATAATTGCAGCCGGCCCTCCCCTTTTTTTTCAATTCATGAATGTGTGCCCCCACCCCCCACCCCCCACCCCCCACCCTTCTTTGACATGTTAAAATAAACATTTGAAAATTGTTTCTTAAAAGCAAATGTCTCGTCTTGGTCTTTTCACGTCTCTACCAGCCCGTGTGTTTGTCCTTTCTTTTTCAACGAGGTCACATGGTCTGGATTCATATTCTCACGCTAGTGAACGCAGCGCTAACCACCTTCATGGCTGCCCCTCGTAGGTCTTACATATGAACGTTTAATGAGCCGTATCATTTTATTACAGACACGCTCAGTGGTTGGAATGTAACTAAGTACATTTACTTACTTACAGCTGTACTGTACTTCAGTACAAATGTTGAGGTACTTGTACTTTACTTGTAGTCTTTTCTTTTCATGCCACTTTCTACTTCTACTCCGCTACATCTCAGAGAGAAATACTGTACTTTTTACTCCACTACATTCATCTGTTACAGCTTTAGTTACTAGTTACTTTAGTTACTCCACTACATTCATCTGTTACAGCTTTAGTTACTAGTTACTTTAGTTACTCCTCTACATTCATCTGTTCCAGCTTTAGTTACTAGTTACTTTAGTTACTCCACTACATTCATCTGTTACAGCTTTAGTTACTAGTTACTTTAGTTACTCCTCTACATTCATCTGTTCCAGCTTTAGTTACTAGTTACTTTAGTTACTCCACTACATTCATCTGTTACAGCTTTAGTTACTAGTTACTTTAGTTACTCCACTACATTCATCTGTTACAGCTTTAGTTACTAGTTACTTTAGTTACTCCGCTACATTCATCTGTTCCAGCTTTAGTTACTAGTTACTTTAGTTACTCCACTACATTCATCTGTTCCAGCTTTAGTTACTAGTTACTTTAGTTACTCCACTACATTCATCTGTTACAGCTTTAGTTACTAGTTACTTTAGTTACTCCGCTACATTCATCTGTTCCAGCTTTAGTTACTAGTTACTTTAGTTACTCCACTACATTCATCTGTTACAGCTTTAGTTACTAGTTACTTTAGTTACACCACTACATTCATCTGTTACAGCTTTAGTTACTAGTTACTTTAGTTACTCCACTACATTCATCTGTTACAGCTTTAGTTACTAGTTACTTTAGTTACTCCACTACATTCATCTGTTACAGCTTTAGTTACTTTACACATTAAGAGTTTTGCACTCAGAACACATGTAGTTTATAAAAGAGATGTTCCAATATTGATACCAGATCAGAAAGGCCTCCGATACGGCCTAAAATGCCGGTATCGGTAGCGGCGAGTACTGGAGTTTACGCACCGATCTGATACCACGTTATTTAGCCCTACTTTAAAGTAGTTTATTCATGTTGTTTTTCCATTATGACTGACTGTCAAACTGGAGAATAAAAGAAAGTTCTTTGGCGTTCATTGTTTGTGTTTGTTCATGTTCCACAAAGAGTTTAACCTGAGCCAAAATTACATCAGAGATAGAAATCATATCACATCCATACAGGGATAGTAGTATACAGCTGTTATATATCATATCAGATCCATACAGAGATAGTAGTATACAGCTGTTATATATCATATCACATCCATACAGAGATAGTAGTATACAGCTGTTATATATCATATCACATCTATACAGAGATAGTAGTATACAGCTGTTATATATCATATCACATCCATACAGAGATAGTAGTATACAGCTGTTATATATCATATCACATCCATACAGAGATAGTAGTATACAGCTGTTATATATCATATCACATCCATACAGAGATAGTAGTATACAGCTGTTATATATCATATCACATCCATACAGAGATAGTAGTATACAGCTGTTATATATCATATCACATCCATACAGAGATAGTAGTATACAGCTGTTATACATCATATCACATCTATACAGAGATAGTAGTATACAGCTGTTATACATCATATCACATCTATACAGAGATAGTAGTATACAGCTGTTATATATCATATCACATCCATACAGAGATAGTAGTATACAGCTGTTATACATCATATCACATCTATACAGAGATAGTAGTATACAGCTGTTATATATCATATCACATCTATACAGAGATAGTAGTATACAGCTGTTATATATCATATCACATCTATACAGAGATAGTAGTATACAGCTGTTATACATCATATCACATCTATACAGAGATAGTAGTATACAGCTGTTATATATCATATCACATCTATACAGAGATAGTAGTATACAGCTGTTATATATCATATCACATCTATACAGAGATAGTAGTATACAGCTGTTATATATCATATCACATCTATACAGAGATAGTAGTATACAGCTGTTATATATCATATCACATCTATACAGAGATAGTAGTATACAGCTGTTATATATCATATCACATCTATACAGAGATAGTAGTATACAGCTGTTATATATCATATCACATCTATACAGAGATAGTAGTATACAGCTGTTATATATCATATCACATCTATACAGAGATAGTAGTATACAGCTGTTATATATCATATCACATCTATACAGAGATAGTAGTATACAGCTGTTATATATCATATCACATCTATACAGAGATAGTAGTATACAGCTGTTATATATCATATCACATCTATACAGAGATAGTAGTATACAGCTGTTATATATCATATCACATCTATACAGAGATAGTAGTATACAGCTGTTATATATCATATCACATCCATACAGAGATAGTAGTATACAGCTGTTATATATCATATCACATCTATACAGAGATAGTAGTATACAGCTGTTATATATCATATCACATCTATACAGAGATAGTAGTATACAGCTGTTATATATCATATCACATCTATACAGAGATAGTAGTATACAGCTGTTATATATCATATCACATCTATACAGAGATAGTAGTATACAGCTGTTATATATAATATCACATCTATACAGAGATAGTAGTATACAGCTGTTATATATCATATCACATCTATACAGAGATAGTAGTATACAGCTGTTATACATCATATCACATCTATACAGAGATAGTAGTATACAGCTGTTATATATCATATCACATCTATACAGAGATAGTAGTATACAGCTGTTATATATCATATCACATCTATACAGAGATAGTAGTATACAGCTGTTATACATCATATCACATCTATACAGAGATAGTAGTATACAGCTGTTATATATCATATCACATCTATACAGAGATAGTAGTATACAGCTGTTATATATCATATCACATCTATACAGAGATAGTAGTATACAGCTGTTATATATCATATCACATCCATACAGAGATAGTAGTATACAGCTGTTATATATAATATCACATCTATACAGAGATAGTAGTATACAGCTGTTATATATAATATCACATCTATACAGAGATAGTAGTATACAGCTGTTATACATCATATCACATCTATACAGAGATAGTAGTATACAGCTGTTATACATCATATCACATCTATACAGAGATAGTAGTATACAGCTGTTATATATCATATCACATCTATACAGAGATAGTAGTATACAGCTGTTATATATCATATCACATCCATACAGAGATAGTAGTATACAGCTGTTATATATCATATCACATCTATACAGAGATAGTAGTATACAGCTGTTATACATCATATCACATCTATACAGAGATAGTAGTATACAGCTGTTATATATCATATCACATCCATACAGAGATAGTAGTATACAGCTGTTATATATAATATCACATCTATACAGAGATAGTAGTATACAGCTGTTATACATCATATCACATCTATACAGAGATAGTAGTATACAGCTGTTATATATCATATCACATCCATACAGAGAGAGGAGTATACAGCTCGGCCGATACGCAAGTTCAGGTATCAGAATCGGGAAGCAAAACATGGTATCAGACCATCTCTAGTTTCTAAAATCAGATGTTATATTCTAAAGTAAACTAGCCGACAATATAACGACTACAAGTCTCCAGCTGAGATGATGAGACCATTAAACACACAACTGGTTGGATCCTTTACTCACACTACAATGGGAGGATCTTTCTGCTTCAAGTACTTTTACTTTTTATACTTCAAGTACATTTTCCTTATGATACTTCCAGACTTTCACATAAGTAACAATTTAAATGCAGGACTTTTACTTGTAACTTGTAACTTTGTACGTGTGAGTGTGTGTGTGTGTGTGTGTGTGTGTGATATTAATAATACGTTTATTTGATATAGCACCTTTTACAGACAAAGTCACAAGGTGCTTCACATGATAACCATTTGTAAAAACACGGTAAGACCCAACAGAAAAATAAGCAAGGAAAAAATCACTGAAAGACCAATGAAAATCATTTCAAAATAGATCTTCAACAGGGGGTCTGGGACTTTTTTTGAAGTTTAAAAAAAACAAACTAAAATGTCTTAACATCCAACAATCCAACAATCCAACTTATTATTATAAGCAAATATAAATCAGTCTATTTATGAAAAAAACACACTGATGATAGACTTAGTCATCCACAGATAGAGTTATTCCTAAAGATCTAACGTTACTGTGCCACATTTAACAATAAAACATGATTTATAAAACCATGCCAACCGTTTTTATGTTTATTTTAATGGCTTTGTATTCTTTGCAGTAAAAAGGTATATGTAAAGTCTTTAGGCCACCCACATGTTATTGTAGGCCCAGTTTAATATGCAACTTAATTGTATACAACATATGCAGTAGGGGGTCCCTCTCAGGTCAGGGGTCCTTGGCTTAAAAGACGTTGAGGACCCCTGATTTAAAAGATTAAAACCTAAAACCCAAAGTTCCACAGGTTTAGAGGAACGGTCCCTTTTAGTTTTAGTACTTTTACTAAAGTAAGAACGGATCTGAATACTTCCTCCACCAGTGGCCACGCTGGAGATGGAATAAAAGCCCCTAACATACCTGCTGTGGGTTCTGCTTCAGCTCTAAACGCACGGCAGCCAGTTTCATGTTTAATAAAGCAGAGTTACGCTCTAACCACACTGGAAAATAACAGCCTGAATGAAAATTTAAAAGCCCCTGAAATAAAGACAAATAAAAAAATAATAGACATCTGCTCCGTCTCGGAGTATAACGTCCCACAACAATGACAAAAAAAAATAAAGCAGGTCAGCGCCATCCCAGGAGAACGCCGAACCCTGTTCCTCTTTTCTTTTCTTTTTTTTTGCACTTTCGCTGCATCTTTATTCACCGTTTGGCACACTGCTTAGGCTTTAATTAACTCAGAGGTAATGGGATGGAGCCCCTGGGACCTCATTAGGCATTTCAATTAGGGAAAAATACACAAGGTAGGTTATAGTTTTTGGTGGCTTTGGAGAGATGAGGGGTAGTGCCAGGGATGGACCAATTATGTCGGAGCAGGAGGGGGGAGTGGGGGGCCGGGGGGGTGGTGTGGGGGGACGCACACACACACACACACACACACACACACACACACACACACACACACACACACACTGTTGCCTTACCAACAGGGTTAGGGTTAGTGGGGATGCTGGGAAATATTACCTCTCAACAGTATTTGAGCTGATTGGAAGATTCAGTTTGTGTATTTTATCGGTCTCCAGAGAGTAGACAGCACCATCAGTAGCGCTGCCAACGATTGTAGTCATTGTCGATTAATCTGAGGATGTGTCAGCCCCTCCCCCCCCACCCCCCCTCATCATAGACACCACAACTGTCAAGTCCCCCCCCCGCTCTGTTTTAAGCCATCATTAGCCATAATAAATCGTTTGCTTATTTGCCGTTACATCTTACATCACCCCAGGCCCAAAGCGCTCAGTCGGCCCGCTCGGAGCCACCTCACCGATCCGTCAGGTAAATTACAGGTAACGAGTTGTCAAAAACAGCCAGAAATCTGTCTCCTCGAGGCTATACATCCACAGCAAGGTTCAGTCCTCCTAAGACAGAAGCCTTATTATCAAACTCAGCCCCCCCAATGTTTCTCTGTTAAATACATCCCTCTGCCTGAACATGCTTATTCATTTACATTCATCTCATATTAGTTTGATCCTAGCCAAGGAAATACCATGAAATCTGTTTTATACACTTCACTTAAGAACTGTTTACATCTCTCTCTCTATATAAGTACATATTTACTTGTCATTATTAGGGGTGGGAACAATAAGGGTTGCCCCATGGCCCAGGGCGAGTAACTATAACAACCCAGTGGCCCGTTCGGTCATCATCGTATCATAATCGTTTGATTTGAGTGCACCGCTGGCCAATCGAGAATTGTGTTGCCGCTTCAGGCTTTTGACATTGACATTTTTGGCGGGTTTTTTTTTTACCGAAGTTTGCCTTTTTCCCGAAGTTTTTCCTCAAGAATTTAAAAATTGATATATATATTGCATTTAGATATAGGCAATGATAAAATAACACAATATAATACAAAAGAATATAGGGAGGAAGAGGCATTGAATGCAATAATTAAGATCAGTGTGTATATGATGGAAAAGTGGCATTAGAATGTGCCAGAGGCCACCAAATTTGGGCTTTTACTGCCAAATCTTTCTCACACGCATGCACACATGCACACATGCACGCACACACACACACACACACACACACACACACACACACACACACACACACACACACACACACACACACACACACACACACACACACACACACACACACACACACACACACACACACACACACACACACACACACATATTTACTGCACACCCTCTGACAAAATAGTTCCAACGTCCCTGTGACTAATTTATTCTGATGTTTTTGCATATTGATGACCTTAGTAGCCTACATGTGTGTCAAGCTTGGATTTTTTTTGATCAGGCCCGCGTATCAATTTAGGTTTCTAATAAATTTTGTTGCTTTTCCAACGTTTTGTCAATTTTACCGAAGCTTTTTTAAAAGTTTTTCCGCTTTTTCTGATGTTTTTAGCACTCTTTTTTTAAAACCTTTTTTGTAGCTTATTTCTTTGATGGCTAACATACTTTTTTGGGGCTTTATGTCGACCACACTAAGTGAGAAGACTATATGAGACACGCAATAACACGGTCCAAGATGTTTGACTTTTTCGATGAAAAAAAAGCACGTCAATAAACTCTCCATGTCTGGCCCTTGGTGGGATTCTTTTTGTCCAGTGTGGCCCTTAGTGAAGTTGACTTTGACAGCCCTGCCTTAGTAACACATATTTGGTCCGCTGGCATGCTCCGCCTCCATGTGGCAAGTTAAAATGTTAGCAGGGCTCCCATTGGGCCGAGATGCGGAAGTAAAACATGGAACAGTTTATGGATGGAACAGTTTATGGAAATGTCAGTGTTTCCATCAATCATAAATGAAATGTACATGGAATCTTTGATTTTTGGAGAGCCAAATGGGAGAGGATCTTTTCAATTAAACAGTCTCTACCCCATTCACTTCTGAAATAACAGCTACGCCCCTGAACACGGCAGTCTCGTTGTCCTTCTATTGCATAACTGAAATATCCCTGATTGAATCAAATCGAATCGGGAACCTTGTGAATCGGAATCAAATCGATTCAGGAAATCAGTGGCGATACCCAGTAGCCTGGATGCAAGCCAAACTTAGCCCCGCCCACAACATTTGAGGTTGGGAAGTTCGGTCTGGTCTTGATCCGTTGTGGAGCAGCTACGCTCGAACCAGAGCTGTTTGGACCAATCAAACTGTCAGGGCGGGCTTTATACGATGATGGACAGATGATCGACAGTAACGTAGTCAATGAGCGCTTGGGTTAAATTCGTTAACAACAAAGATGGCTGGCACTGGAGAATTGAGATGTGTAGATTCCTCCATCGCGAGGAAGAGAAGATATCGACGCGTTCATTTCAAAAGAGAAACAGAGAACCGCGATCAAGGCATTTGTCAATCGGAAAGATGTTTTTGCCTTACTTCCTACGCGATTCGGCAAAAGTTTAATTTATCAGCTGGCCCCGATGGTCGCTAAGATGATGGGGCGTTTCTCTGATTGGTTGTAGGTCTATCCGTTGGTCTGATTGGTTCTATGTCTATCTATCGCTCTGATTGGTTGTAGGTCTATCTGTCGCTCTGATTGGTTGTAGGTCTATCCAATTGAGTGCAGAGGCATTTTCTTCCCTGGCTCGGTTGAAACACGCCCCCATAATCATCAGACTCATATTCTGACTAGAATCTGAGTAGGACCACGTCAGGCTAGACAACCAGCCCTATATGACATTGATCGTGACGTAATACACACAAGCAAGTAGGAACGTCCTAAAAGTAGGATTTCACAGCGTTTTGCTCAGTTTGAAACACAATATCTACACTGTATTCAGGTTAATTTATATGTTTTTAACTTCATGCAAACTATTTTCTTAATGTGGAGCAAACCAATTATTTAAAAAAACAACAGTTGTCTTTATAGATTTAACGTGAATAATCCATTAACCTGAATTGTTGAACTCCATGCAACAATTATTTTGAAGGTTGGATCCATCTGATTATTTTAGGTTTTCCCAAATAAAACATTTTTATTTTATATTAATTATTATTTTTTTTTAAATTAAAGCAACTCAAATTGAAAAGTTGCTTTCATTTTGATCAATGACTACTCAGAACACTTTCCTTTAGGACACAATTATATTAAATGTTCCATAATAACAAGGGAATATCCCCAGTGTGGGATTAATAAAGAAAAATTTATCTTTAATTATTGTTTCAAACATCTGCAGAGACGAGACTACTGGTGTCGTCCCCAGACCAAACGGCGGAGCTGTATCTGAAATGGAATAAAAGGTAAGCTATGTGGACGTTCCCATGCTCCCCGCCGCTGTTTATCTCTGATAACGTGTGTGCTCGCTGCTCCGCTCAACATCTGCCATGTAAGCACCGGGTCAGATTTAATACATGTTAATTTTTGCTCATTAAATTCTTCCAATCTCTTGCCAAGGTTTCTAATTTGGGCCTTCCTTTGATCTTGAAATTATTCCAGGTTTAGCCCTTTGATAGTTCACATACATACGTAGAAATGTGGCACCGAGAAATGTCGTTTCATAAATCACTAAAATAACATTTAAACAGGCTTTTTATTTGACCTGTCAGCACTTGTACTTGTTTTGTATGTAGGGTACTTTGTACGTACTGCTTTATTTTGAATCATTTTGTATGTTTTATGCATAGGTGTAATTTACAGGGGGTGGGGGAATGGGGGTTTAACAACAAAAGCATATTGTCCCAGCCCTAATAAATGACATTATCTTCTACTGACTCTTGACCTTATATCGCGGTTAATAACCGGATGCTGTGTTTGCTTCCCGACGTGATATTAAATTGACCGCTTCTGTAACATTCAGTGAGCTCAGCAACACTCAGCTGGTGTCTTTGTGGCGACAGGTATCGCTGGCTGTGAGCTTAACAGCCTCCTTAATGTATTATTCAAACCCATTTGACCTTAAAGACGGAAATGCAAATGGCTGTGAAGAATGAAGAGGGATCATCGGACTTTTCAAATGTCAAATAGCCCGCATGCCACAATTAAGACACATTCATTACAGGGAAACCCCCCAGGAATCCCCCCCCTCACCTCCCCACAGACACACACACACACACACACACACACACACACACACACACACACACACACACCCAGCTGAGATGTAAAACACACCCAATTAACATTTGGATGATTATCTCATCTCTAAAGCTACTGCATACATTCAATTCAGGTTAAATGGAATAACATATACATAGGCATTGAGGAAGGTATGGCTCTACCCAAAATTTGGGGGTGGTGGGGGGGGCACATTATAACTGGTGGGTCTGGGTGTCCTCCTCCAGAAAACTTTGTGCTGTCTAACACTACATTTCCTGCATTCTGCTGAATTTTTCTGCCACAATTTGTGCCTTTTATGCATCAAGTTGCGGTGCAAATGTCTTTCTTTATGTCAAGGAAATTATTATTATTATTCGCCTGTATTGTTCAAAACTTTCTGCATATTCAAAACCTCACGCGTGTTTTCGTGTTATTTGTGTTGTGTTTTTCTCACGCCATCAACCTGCCAGCTGTCATGACCTGTAACGGTGGTTGTGTTATTTTACTCCATGTCCATGCTTGTGTCTTCTTGTTCTATGCTTATGTGTTGCAAATGCTGTAGCCTGTCTAGTGTTTAAAGCCAGCGGTTCTCAACCTTTTCGAGTGTGACCCCCAAAGAATAATGAGGTACGTGTTCGCGACCCCCCCACCCCCCTCAATAACGAGAGAAAGAGAGCTGCAAACCGGTGCAAACAGCTGTGTCTACACGCCTCCCCCTGCTGATTTTTGTATATGCTCTGATTAATACATTTAAACAAATAATGCTTTGCTTTAATGACAGTTTAAATTTACTTTTAGCAGCTAGCACCTAGCCTTGTCCAAGCACCCCAGGCTCTGGTCCCCCCAGGACCTTCTGATTTACAAATGAAGCTCTAAATATACAACACATGAAATGTACCAAACTCACACAGTAATGTAAAAACCATTCCCCAGTCTAAAATGTTATTCCATTTTTTTCTCCCCAGCCATCTGGCGACCCCCAGAAATGATCTCACAACCCCCTCAGGGGTCCCGACCCCCAAGGTTTAGAACCACTGTTTTAAGCCATCAACCTGCACTCAATCAATTCTAATCCCTATAGTAGTGTATAGATAGATATTAGTTATGGTGTTCTGCTGTAAAGTTAGGTGACTTGGTGTTCATTATTTTACTCAATGCTATTTTACTCTTTGGAATAACTACAATTATATGTGCTTCAAATATAATAACTTGGGGGGCTGGTACTTTTTGCATACCCACACATTTTCACAACTACATAAAGTAATCTGGGGCCATGATGTGCTTCTTTTTTATTTTTTTAAATCGCACTGCATATCAACACTGCCATCTGCTGATAAGGTCAAACACTGACACAACAAGCGCCTCAGAGGAAAGCTCCAATTACCAAACTAGACAGGGTAACAATCTATCTTCATCTTCCTCTGTAGAACATTTCGGGGAGTTATTTTTTGGAATGAAAAACTACATTTAATGGATTTCCTTTGTTGCCGTTTTCTACTTATAAAATAGTCTTAGAAATACCCTTCTGTCTAAAGAATTAGATTTGGAAAAAGAGCAATCACTCTTTTAGAAACGGTTGTTTATACTATCAATACTTCTGTGTCTCAGCCCATATTTCTCTTTTTTAACACTTGTTTTATATCAAACTTTTGACCACTGATACTCAATGATTTTTTGTGAGGACTCTTGTTGTGTTTATTGTTGTTAATTATTTTTCCTCTATTTATCTATTAATGTTTAAGGTACCAGCAGGTTTTGGAAATACACCTAAATATGAATGCTCTACATAATTCTGTGTGGATTAATTATACAGAAATCAACATCCATCTACTTTAGTGGTGCTTTTGTGCACCAATCAACAACTTCCACATGAAATCAGGCATTAATACATAACATTCATTCACATACAGTACTAGATAGAGCTTAAACTTCAATACAGCCCCTCTATACTATAATAGTAGTAGTATATATATATATATATATATATATATATATATATATATATATATATATATATATATATATATATATACATATATATATAAATATACATGCTCTATCTATAGTACTCTATGTGAATGAATGTTATGTATTAATGCCTGATTTCATGTGGAAGTTGTTGATTGATGCACAAAAGCAGTCACCTCCTACAACAGACGGCTTCTCAGGATGTAACACCATTTGCCTGAAGATGGTCTAGTACCAAAATTTTGCCTATTATTAAACTTTATATATTTTTTGCAAGTCAGACAGTGTGCGGGAGTTTTCTTTTTACAACTTTTGACCTGCTTTCCCCCGTCCGACCCATCCTGTCTCACGTTGTAAATGTGCAAAGTATTTTTCTGTACCACTGATACTTAAAATGTACTGGATTATTTTGTATGTCTACATTTTACATGTTGTTCATACATTTTTCATATTACATAGCCATATTTATTCTGCTCTTAAAACACTGCAATATATTTCTTGCACTTTTCTGCTTTTTTGCACTTCTGGTTAGACGCAAACTGCATTTCGTTACCTTTGTACTTGTACTCTGCACAATGACAATAAAGCTGAATCTAATCTAATCTAATCTGAATGCATGTATAGTGAAATGCATTAAAAAAATTACATTTAAAAATATATATAACCAATATATGCGTATAAATATGAATATATCCAAGGCGCATGCAATGATCATGTCATGCAACTTCTGAATTCAAGCAATGATTTGAATGTCTTCTGATTGTGATAGAAAATGACATTGAATGCTTTTGAATCTGACTGAAATGTAAAAATGTTACTTTTATTTCTTAGTTTGGTATGCATTTATGTCAATATTAACATAAGTTTAAAAGATAAATATATGTTCTATTTAACCAACCAAATTATAAAAGTTTCCTTTTAGCGTATATGTTTTGTTTCCAAGTATGAGCAGCTTTTTTGTTTTTACCTAGCAGTGCATTTACCTGCTGACCCACTGTTGTCAGTGAAACATCCCACGTTTACACAACAGAAAGGCGTGATCAGTCCTACCTTAAGCAAGCCAACAGATGAGCCTGAACGAATGGATGCATTGAAAGCCTGTTTGTGTTGTAGCCTACATGGAAAGATTGTAGAGTGGCTCAACTCGTTTGAAAAAAAATAAATAGAAATTATGATTTGATCAAAAGTATTTATCCACATGTAACTGTAACACCTAAACACTACGTGTTGATTAATGTTAGAGTGTCTGACTAAACAGTTCAAATAGTTAGCTAGCTAAAATACTCACTAAACCGTTAAAATAGTTAGCTAAAACTACTGACTACACAGTTAAAATAGTTAGCTAAAACCACTGACTAAAAAGTTCAAATATATAACAAAAACTACTGACTAAACAGTTGAAACAGTTAGCTTAAACAAGGAGTCTTCAACATTTTTTAAGCCAAGGGCCCCTAAACTTAAAGAGAGATGGATCAGGGACCCCTGACTAAATATATTGTATACATTGAGTTGCATATTAGACTGGGCCTACAATAATGTGTTGGGCAGCCTAAAGCCTTTATACATAACTTTTTGTTTTACATAGAATATTAAGTTACAAAAATAGCCTAATACGTAATTGTTGGCATGATTTTATAATGTTTTAATGTTAAAACATACATGTGACGATTCACTGTGTCCGTGGATGGCATTAGTGACTACCTTACCTATAGGCCAGCCTATTATCAGAGGGGATTTATATTTTTTAATAATATATTCATGTTTTATTCATACATTTTTGAAATAACTTCAAAAATGAACAATAATTTGGAGGCCCCCCTGCATTGACTCTGAGGACCCCCTATTTTTTATTTTTATTTTATTAGTTTATTTGTCAGGGACCATGCACAGTTCAAGCCCTGTACCAGAGTTAGCTATACAGCTAATTTACATCTGTGGTCCCTGGGCGAGGGAGATAAAAAAGACAATATAGACAATACAATACTATCAAAAACAGATAAAAACTCAATAACAACATGTAACAAGCATTACTCATACATAAACCAAAATACAAATATACGTTGCATGTTATACAAAGGTCAATGGGCCCTAGGGGCCCCGGACCCCCTGTTGAAGCTCCCTGGCTTAAACTACTGACTAAAGAGTTCAAATAAGTGTAGCACACATCACCCACTGCCATGGAAACCATAGACCTGCAATGTCAGCACACATCCTGTAGGCGACAGTAAACCGCACCGCTGCGTGTTCTTCTGCTGAAGAAAAGAAGAGCAGGATTGTTTTTACACGGAAGCAGGAACAGGTTGTCACCACGGGTTGTTGTCCACTTGTCCAACACCTCCTCCGCCATAGTCCAGCCCACACACACAGCCAACCTGTCGACCTGCATTTATCAACGCGTATTGTGACGTGAGCTCAGAGAACAGACAGGTTAAATTAATTTGGTTTGTGTTTTTCTATCTCTGCGCGGACACGATGAGGACGGCTTTCCTGACACTCACATTATGTCTGTGTTTCTGCCTTGTCAGAGGTGAGTAGAGTTTGGTTTCATTTGCCTATTTACGTCTTCATGATGCTATTCAGAGAAATGTTTGCGCCACTATAATCCTTGCTAGCCAATTAAGCTAACGATAGTTGACGCTGTTGTTGTATCACTGATGGTGCGTTCCTTTTGTTCTCGAAAGTTCTAGAATGGAACGCACTAAAAGCTTTTTTTTTTTTCGAAGATGAGCTAATTTCACTTTCTGTATTAGTCTACCGGACATTTATTGGCACCAAGAAATGTTTCCTATGAAGTTTAATGATTGAAATGGCATCTATAGGTCTTGTGGATGGAATTAAGCTTGGCTGCTAAAATTGGGCAATTTCAGTAATTGGCATAACAAGCTAATTAAGGGTAACGTTACACTACAAGTGAATAGGGAAAATATTTTAACTAGGAGATATGGACATGCAACTTCGCCAGTTGATTACTGACTTTAGGACAATTGTTGTTTTGTATTACAAGTTTTCTGAAATTGTATGTTTTAGATATGCAAATTATGCATTATCTTGTTAAATGTGTGCCAATTTGCATACATTTTCAGAACGGTAATGTGAGCATTGGATTAAAGCCAGGTTAAAAACTCTTGTTTTAAGTTGTTGACATATTAGAGTCAAAGGTTTTTACAGAGGGGATTTTTGCTATCTCTTTTTATCACTCCATAAATCAGAAAATGCTGTCAACAGCTATAAAAAAACAAAAACAAATGTTCTCCATGTTTTCATGAATACAATGTTGTATAAATTATAGGAGTGGAACGGTACACAGAAGTCACGGTTCGGTTCAGACATCACGGTTCGGTACAATGGAGGGAAAAGCAAAACCATAAGCAGAAAGCAATTTTTTTTTTTGTGTGCATGTCTCAGGCTGTACCACCTGAGGCCTGTACTACGAATCAAGATCAACAAGCTCTGGATTTCTTTCGGTTATCCGGCTTCACTAACCCTAACAACCGGTCCTGCATAGCTGTGTCATGACGCTGGTTATCAACTAGTTCAGTCAACCATCAGGGTTTCCCAATCCAGCGGCGCGCGCGTTAACATAAAAGAAGCGGTGTTTGCGCACCACGACCAATCGCAAACATCTACCAGAGCTGCATATTTTACATAAAAAGAGCAAACTATAATTCTACATAAATAAGAAGAACACAGACACGGTTTTACAGGCAAAATGCAGGAAGGAAATCTGGCAAAAAAGCCTATCAGTATCACTTCCAGTGGTATAGTTTAGGTGATAGAAAGCTCCAGGATTTCTATATACCCACTTAAAAATGCCCAATGAGACCTAACAACATACTTTCCATTATATTTTTGATACATTTTGAATTGTCATCCATGCTTTTTTTCTTAACATCTATAGGCTGAATAAAGGTATTTTTTTTTACTGTAAATTGGTGCATAAAAGTGTATCGGAATGCAGGAAATTAAAGTCGTTGATGCTCAAAACTTCGACCGGGGTTCTTAAACAGAGACCCTTGCTTGTTCCAAAACAATAATCAATCAACATTTATTTATATATCACTTTACAACAACCAGCAGGTATCCGAAGTGCTTAACATCAGAAACATACATACAATAGAAAGAATGAACATAGAAAACAGTAAAATCAGAAAAGGTTACAAAGAAACAAAAGAATAAAATTGTCACGCCACTGCTACGTATTAAAGGCCAGACGAAACCGATAAGTTTTGAGTTTGGACCTAAAAAGAGCTCCATCTGTGGTAGTGTGAATATCAGGGGGGTAACTTGTTCCAGCGTCTCGGGGCAGCAACTGCAAAAGCCTAATCACCCCACTGTTTATATCTTGACCTTGGCACTTCTAAAACTTGCTGATTTGAAGAACACAATGACCGGTCGTGCTCCCGCAATAATAATAATAAAAATAATCATGTTAAACAATAACTTAACCAAAAACATAATAATACTTAGATCTGACAGGTTTTGTCAAAATGTAACTCAAAACTATCCAAGGCACGGAGTCGAGAAAGAGGGTGAGAGAGATTAGCCTACCTAACAATAAATTAGGCTACTTAACAAAGCCTCATAAAAAATAACTAGTAACTCACACACACAACTTCTGCACCAGTCTACTGATTTTTGTTGAAAACAATAAGCATGTTTATTATCTGTGGTGATCTGTGGTCAGACGCGACCGCAACCTGGTGACTGTCAGTCCAGCCTAAAGCTGGGATACCCGACCCGAGCCCGACGGGTCCCGACGGTACCCGATGGGCCGGGCCGGGTTCGGACGGATATTTAGAAATGATGGACGGGTTCGGGCCGGGCTCGGACGGTAACATCAGCGCGGTAGCCTAAGGCATTGGACATTTAACATTTTAAACAACTTATTATGTAATGGGCCTCTTCACTTGATGCAAATGTTCGTTTTTTTGATTAAAATAAATTTAAAATATTAACGTAACAGAAACACGTGCATATCAGGCAGACTGCATGCCGCAGCGCATTGAGCGCTCAGAGCGCAACGATGGAAGATGTTAAAAAGAAGTTGGCCTCAGGAGATTTTAAAACCACCGAAAATGAAGGAAAGTCTACTGTGTGGAAGTATTTCCACATAGTTGTCTAGGCATATGTTAATTTTATTTCATATATGATTGGGCCTCTTGTGTGCGCCTGTGTTAACGTGCGCTTGTTGCCCCGTGTGCCCGCTCACTGTGCTGATGTGCTCGTCTGTTGACATTTCTGACTGCCTTCCTTACAGTTGCTTAATAAAAGCGGGCTTTCCACACAAACACACGTAGCCTACATGTGTCATTAGTATGAGGAAAAAATGAGATTTTAACGGTGTCGGGCCGGGTCGGGCTCGGACATAAATCTCTTGATGCCTGTCGGGCTCGGGCCGGGTTCGGTCACGGTTCTGTCGGACGCAGGGCCGGGGCTCAGACAGAAAAATTCGGCCCGATCCCACCCCTAGTCCAGCCGCTCTGAGGGGACCGACTTTGCCGGGATGCACAGGTACCTCCGCGCTAACTTGGCCAGCCCGGGGACCCTTATTCCGTTCACTTTCTACCAGTCTGTAGGGGTGCAATCCAGGGGTGGGGGAGTCTCCCTCACAAAGTTCTGAAGTTCTGCTTCGATGCCAGCCTCTCATTGAGTGGTATAGTGCTCCCCAAGGAGTTGTGCCATAGCAGAGGACTGGGAGTGACTCCAGTGTTTGCACTCCCCTCGTCCGTTTCAGACAGCGCAGCCTCGTCTCCCCCAGCCTGTGGGATAACCGCCCCTACCGGTCTCCACTGCCTCTCCCAGTTCATCCAGTTTTGCATTAGCAGCCAAGTCTCTGTGTTGGTGTAAGAAAGCCCAGGTGCTTGTGACGAGGGTCCAGCGGTGATGAGATCATGGGGGGGATCAGTTGTGCATCGCAGCTCCTCCGTGCTAACGCCGACTTGATGCTAGGTTGTGACAGAGAGCAGGATGCACCGCCGCCAAAATTAACCAGGGTCGGATGCACTTTGTTTAAGTGGTACATCATTTGAGTCGTGGCCGTGTTGTACTTACTTTGCCTGAAGAAGACCCAGTTGGGTCGAAACGTTGCATTTTATATTAAATATGGGAGTTTAAAGCAGTGTTGCGGACATTACTTTGTTTTCGTTTTAAGTACTTTCATTTGTCCTGCACCTGCCAGAAGGTGGGATGTGCACACAGTTACTTTTATAAATCGTATTGTACTTATACACGGCATCGCAGTGTTTGCAGTGAACTAAGTTGTTTTTTTAAATCACGCCACACTTCGCCGTGACCTCTTCATGATTACTTTTGAAATCAAAACAGAAACTCGCAGGTAACGGAGCATGGCGTCAAATATTGCCCCCGGGTGGTAAAATGTTTAATTGCTGCCACACAGTGAAATTCATTTAGTTGCTTCAAGACTCGCACTACGCAACGCAACCTGCGTTAGTTTAATCGATAACAAATTAACGCAATCGACGGAATTCTTAATTATCGATCGTAGATTAATCATGCCCATCCCTACTGAAAATGCAGCATCTCTGTTCTCTGCTAAGACGAACTAAATCACCTGATTAATGCAACGTTATCACCAACTCTCCCGGCCATTTTTCACCGCAGAAAGCTGCTCCCTGCCTGGTTAAAGCTAATATACAGTAGTTAGCCTAAAGAAACAAGGCGTCTCTCCCAACTAACGTTACGTTTCGGAGCTGCGACGCTGGAAACGTAACGCTAATCTACAGCAGCAGTCTTATCCACCACTCTCTCGCCTGTGCTACTGGAACTGACTTGGAAACCGAAGTTTTCCCAAACTTGCGATCTTAAAGAGTCCGGCAGGTCCTCTAACTCTTGTGGGTCGCCACCACTCACCATACTCGTCCTTAGTGCTGCTATCTCTGACTTACTAAAACTGCCTACGTAGGCGGAGCGCGGCTACGTAGGCGGCACGCCAATCAGAGCTTCAGAGCTAAGGCGGTGCTACAGATTAGGTGTCCCTGAAGAATCTGTGTATCTAACAGTAGTTCTGCGTTACATTAATTAATTTGCACGCAAGTTTGATTTATTTTTATACCGTGTATTCTCCGTGTAAATTTGTGCACCGGACCGTGACGCCCGTACCGCTTCTGTTCAATACGAATACAAAAAATGTTCCACCCCATAATAAATCTGATGGTGGATGATATACATGAACAAAACCCTGTGTGAAAAACTTAAAGATAGAGGTAGGAATGACATTGGAAAGTGTGGTGTGTGTAAGTGCTACTAAAGTGGAGATTTCTGGCTCAGAGTCTGAGAACAAAAGCTTTATATGGATTGCAAAATGGAGATACTACAGGTGAAAAACCTGGTGAACGGTGAAAATAAAGTGGCATGAATAGGTCTTTGTTTGTGACATACAGTGTCCAATGTGTTTGATTCATACACCTCCTTATCATGGCTGGATTATATACCACGCAAAGCAGGAAAGGGACGGCCCCGTGGGTCCAGAGGTCCCTGGGTTTCGGCATGTCAGTTGATCATTTGATAAGCTGATATTTGAAATTGTGTAGAGGATATTATCAACTAAAGTGGTTCCTGCATTATAAGCTTATCCTGTGATATGTCTTGCAGAGACAAATCCTAGTTTTAAAAGCTTTATTAATTCAGTTTATATTTCTCTCAAACATATTCTTAACTAAAGCTGTGTTCACTCAAATTGGTATATAAACTGAATGATACATTAAAAATAAACTGAGACCAGTTATAAATAAGAGTACTGGTTGTCTGGATGTGTAATGAAGCTGCTGTGTTTAGCCTGTTGTGTGCTCTGTACTCAAGGGGAACTTAGCGACAGGATGCATAAATCAGCAGATGTGGGATGAGGGTGTGGCGTGCCAGACCCTCTAACTGACACGCAGATCCGGCGATACTGTTTACACACCAGCCAGTGCAAATATCAGAGCTTTTGTCTTACACTATATGCTTATATACTTATTGCACTTCCTGGGAATTTGATGCAAATACACATTACAGATCAATTTGCATGTGACAAATCTCTTATCTGTGGCCACTTCATTAAACCTTTACACATGGGCGTAGGGTTTGTTTCAACATCGGAGGGGACACATTGTAACCGGAAGGGGGGGGTCCTCCTCCCCCATCAAATTTTGAGCGCAAACACTTAGGGCCTGATTTACTAACACTAGCGCAGTTTGCGCTGCGTCTGTTTATGCAAGTTCGGTAATAGCGCACGCTATGCTTCCACATTTTGCGTAGTATTTATCAACCCTGACACCCATCAGGCAATCAGCGTCTTTCTCCGCCCACTATACCATAAATTGCGCTGTAGCGAAGCGGTACTTGTGCTATGATATGGCTGAGTGCAGACTGGGATATTCCCACTGCTGATGCTATGACTGTTTGAAATGATCCTGATGCCGATATATTTGTAATGTAGCGAGGAGTTTAACCCATTTAGGCCTAAAACGCCTGCTAAAAAAGGCATTTTTTATGCCTAAATACTTTTCTGTAAACCCCCTCCCAAAACCTAAGGGTTTCCAGAAATATTTGTAAAAATTTGTCAAAAAATCTTAATTTCTCAGGCTCTATAGCAGATAAAAACATGGAATAAAAAGCATTTGAGAGCTTACTTCTTTGGCTTTCAACTTGACTGACTTTCTTGGCCATAATCTTTAACTGCTTTTAAAAAAATCTAAACAACAAAAATGACGCAGATGCGTATTCAGGTCTTAAAGGTAAACACACACAGATGCGTGATCAGGTCTTAAAGGTAAACACACACAGATGGGTGATCAGGTTTGAATGGGTTAACACCTGCTGGAATGGGATGTGAACGCTGAGTGGGAGATTCAATTTCATCTTTGATTTCTTCCAGTAACTCTAATATTGCATATTTCACTGACAAAGTGTGATTCTCGTGTTAACGATATTTTCAGCCTCGCCTATGTCTTCGTCTTGCTCAGATTACTGTTGCCATTTCACCAGCGGCATAAAGGTCTACGAGGAAACTCGACTGCGGCTGGTTCAGACCTGCTTTAAAGAGGCGGAGAATTTCCCCCGCAGAATAGAGACGTGCTCCTACTGACAGTCTTTGTAAATACCACAGAATATATAATTAGGCGCACTTTGCGCTTATCCTCCCACCTTTTTGGGTGGAACTCCCACTTTCCCCACGAATGCATATTGAAAGCGCAACTTGTCTCTTCTCGCTCATGTGGCAGACAATCTGCGATTTTACCCAAGTGCCCCCTGTTTGTAAATAGCCCGCATCGGTTACGTCCGTCTTTGCGACCAATTAGCGCCTGGAAACAAAATCTAGCCCTTAATTTCCTGCATTATGGTGAATTTTTTTTTTTTATGCATCAATTTATGGTGCAAATTACTTTTATTAATTTAAAAAGAAAAGTATTGTTCCAAACTTTATTCATGTTAAAAAAAAAAAACCATCAGATGTATTTCGAGATGTTTTTATTTAGGAATCATGAACATCTACCTATCTATCTTCTCTAACAAGAAATCTATAGAGAATGAGACCTATTTAAAGCCATAAGCTCCAAAGTGTAAATCTACATAAAAGACATGAAATCACATCTGTATTTTTACATTTTAAATTTAAAACAGCTTATTATGTAGGTGCGCGCCTGTGTTAACGTGCGCTGGTTGCCCCGTGTGTGCTGATGCGCTCATCTGTTGACATTTCTGAGTGCCTTCCTACAGCTGCTTAATAAAAGCTGGCTTTTCCACACAAACAAACGTACATGTGTCATTAGTATGAGGAAAAAAAATTGTGATTTTAACTGTGTTGGGCTCGGGTCGGCCTCGGACGTAAATATCTTAATGCCTGTTGGGTTCGGTTACTGCTCTGTTGGATGCGGGACGTGCTCGGACAGAAAAATGCGTCCCGATCCGGACTCTAATCCACATTCATTTGGTGAAATTAGAAAAGCAAAATGTTGTCAAAATGAAATCTCTTTTTAAGATTTCCAAAAAAAATAAGGTGTATCACTCTTCTATGGTTGAGAAAGTCCTCTCAGAAATAGGCGTAACCTATCAAAGTAATTATGCTTTATTATATTGTCATTTGTTCCTGTTCAACCAGTACACCGAAACGAGTTTTCTTATTTCAAAGTCGGTTTCCTGTGCCGTGGAGGCTGCTTCCTCGGCCTAAATGTTCTGGATTTTAGGGTTGCACGATATTGACAAAATGTGATATTGATATTAATTTCGGTATTTTTAAACAAGTTTTCTTACAACACAAGGTTTATTTCAACTGACGTTCATATTGGACTGGTCCAACATGAATATATAAATAAGGACCACGTCTACAGAACAGGACATGTTTTACTGGTTGAACAGTATAAAATATATAAATAAAGGACACAACTTTTCTTTCACTTCTCGTTCCGTTTAGTTGTCTCTATCTATTTCTTCACTGTCTGTCACTCTGTTGAAATATGCACACATGGGGTACGCTCCATAGGGTTTATATCATGCACCCCTACTGGCTTTTATTTTCTAATAACTAATATATAATCTAATCATCTAATGAAATCTTCTAGGCTTATTTAATCAAATGGAGGGAAGCTGAAGAGAAGAATACAGAAGACATTACTAACAAAGTTTGACAGAACAATCAATGGTGATTTGTCTGTCGATTATTTCCTGGATTAATGGATTAGTTGTTTGGTCTCTAAAATGTCAAAAAATGGTGAAAAATGTGGATCAGAGTTTCCCAAAAGGCCCAAGATGACGTCCTCAAATGTCTTGTTTTGTCTCCAACTCAAAGATATTCAGTTTACTGTCACAGAGGAGAGAAGAAACTAGAACAATATTCACATTTAACAAGCTGGAATCAGAGAATGTTTTACTTTTCTTTCAGAAAAGAATGACTTAGCATAGTTGGAGATTCATTTAATAGTTGAGAACTAATCGAATAATCTTTGCAGCTCTAATTTATTCCCTTTTTAGAGTAAATGATTGTTAGCTTCAAAATGTTAAAATCTTTATCAATCTTTGCAGCTTTAGTGGTAACTGATATTCAAAAGTTTGCAGTGGAAACAAAGAAGGAACAGTAATGAATACAAGCAAGCAGATGTATCTAGATTCTTGGCATTTATTATAAGTAGGGCTGGGAACTGAATTCGAGGCACCGACCAAATTGCCTCCTTAGTCTCAAGTATCGAAAAATACCTAGTCATTCAATAGCTAAGGAGTAAATCTCATCAGCGTCAGTGAGCCAATAAGCACGCAGCATGCTTCTACCAAGATCTAATAATGTCTGTGATTGGCTGTGTAACGTTACCCGTAGTAGAGACTAGGCCTGGCAATCTCGATTCCTTTTAAGGATTTACGTTCTTCTGATTCACTCACTAAACTGATCCTGGTTGTGCGCTTGAGTGACTTGAGTCAGTATTGATCTATAGGCGAGCTTGCAATGTTTCGGACTGTCTGCTCGACCTAATTGCATTTTAATATACTACATTTATACACCAAACCTACAGTAGTCCTAGCTAGGCTTCGTGCAGAACATTGTAAGTTATTTCAGAAGTGAAAGATTGGCTTTCGTTGTTGATTTGCTTTACCCTGAGCTCGAGGAGAGACTTCACTCACTCGTCTGAATCAGATCACTTATGACAACGTAGCCGGCTGATTCGCGGGATTGACTGTCACGAGTCATCGATAACTCACGAGTTGTCTGAGAGGCGAGCCGAGGCGAGCTTGCTATGTTTCCGGCTCGGAGTCTGCGTGTCGGAAAGTTCCTTCAACCTGTCTCGGACTGTGTCTCTGCTCACTCGGGCGCTTGAGTGGAGTTGTGGTTGCCTATGAAATTGTAATGAGATACATTGTAGATTCTCACTGAAGGCATCAAAACTATGAATGAACACGTGGAATTATGTACTTAACAAAAAAGTGTGAAATAACTGAAAACATGTCTTATATTTTAGATTCTTCAAAGTAGCCACCCTTTGCTTTTTTTATTAATAAGTGGAAAAATTCCACTTATTAACCCTGACAAAGCACACCTGTTCATTGAGAGAACACCAAGGGTTTGCAGAGTTATCAAAAACAGCAAAGGGTGGCTACTTTGAAGAATCTAAAATATAAGACATGTTTTCAGTTATTTCACACTTTTTTGTTAAGTACATAATTCCATATGTGTTCATTCATAGTTTTGATGCCTTCAGTGAGAATCTACAATGTAAATAGCCATGAAAATAAAAAGGAAACGCAGTGAATGAGAAGGTGTGTCCAAACTTTTGGCCTGTATTGTGTGTGTGTACATCTATCTATACATCTATACATACATACCCAGCCCTAATTATAAGATGGCATTATATTCTCTGATTGTGTGTTATTGTCACCATGTCCTGTGTTCTGCTGGTTACATTTTATTTTGTCTTTATTTACAGGGGCTCCAGCAAGCACTCCCGACCACACTGCTTCACCCCTCAAGGAAAGCAAATCAGGTCAGTCAGATGCTGCTACTAATGAAACGGAAAGTGAACCTAATGAAGAAATGGAGAACACTGCCAAACCGCCAGCTCCTGAAGTCAAGAACGGTCCGGGCAAAACTGACAAACCAGAACCCAAAAAGATAACCAAACCACAGCCGGAAGTCGGTAAGCAAGGACTAGCAAAGACACCAAGTCTGGAAAGTCCTGGGGAAGATAGGGGCAACAAATCAAAAAATGTGAGTAATTCGGTGCCTCTTTTGCCGGGCACTTCAAAAAGTCAGTCTGACAAAGAGACAAAGCATGGGACAACCAAACGTAAGGAGCCTGTGACAGCTGGCGCAGGGGATGCAAAAGCACAACCTCCAGCTCCCGCAGGTAACGATACAATGAGGCCCGCAGAGTCGGGAGGGAAAGACAAGGAGCCAGAAAGAGACAACGCCAAGAAGGAGACAGAAGGAGACAAAGGCAATGAGGACAAGACTGAGGCAGGCAATGAGGACAAGACTGAGGCAGGCAATGAGGACAAGACTGAGGCAGGCAATGAGGACAAGACTGAGGCAGGCAATGAGGACAAGACTGAGGCAGACAATGAGGACAAGACTGAGGCAGACAATGAGGACAAGACTGAGGCAGACAATGAGGACAAGACTGAGGCAGACAATGAGGACAAGACTGAGGCAGACAATGAGGACAAGACTGAGGCAAACAATGAGGACAAGACTGAGGCAGACAATGAGGACAAGACTGAGGCAGACAAAGGCGATGAGAACAAGACGGAAGGAGACAACACCAAGGAGGACAACCTCAAAGAAGACGAGCCCAGAAATGGAGAAGCAGGAGGGAGGAACCCGTATGACCCGTCTGATTTAAAGGACGAGGCAGAAAGCAGTCACTTCTTTGCCTACCTGGTCTGTACGGCGGTGCTGGTAGCAGTGCTTTACATCACTTACCACAACAAGCGCAAGGTACTGAAGCGTACTTCTGTGTTTCAACTAGAGCTGGGCAATATATCGATAATATATCGATATCGTGTTACGAGACTAGATATCGTCTTAGATTTTGGATATGGTAATATTGTAATATGACATAAGTGTCTTTTCCTGGTTTTAAAGGCTGCATTACAGTAAAGTGATGTTATTTTCTGAACTTAACAGGCTGCTCTAGCTGTTCTATTTGCCTTTACTCACTTAGTCATTATATCCACATTACTGATGATGATTTATCAAAAATCTCATTGTGTAAATATTTTGTGAAGCCACCAATAGTATATAGTATGAATTACACTACAATACCGTTGTGGTATCGATATCGAGGTATTTGGTCAACAATATCGTGATATTTGATTTTCTCAATATCGCCCAGCACTAGTTTCAACTAGTCTCGCATTGCCAGACATTTATCTCCACAATGCTGTGGAGTAAAGTCTGGCTACACCACAGATGCATTCTGGGATAGGAGAAAAACAATCGTCAATCGTTTGTGATTCAGGGCTCCACGCTAACTTTTTTTTATTTAGGTGCACCAGCACAAAATTAAGGTGCACCCAAATTTTTCCTCGCGTCGCCATTAGCGCTGAATGGCGTTACACGATATTTAGCTCTGTGTTTATCTGAAATAAATAGCCTAGGATATCCTAAACAAAAATCCTATCCATCTATCTATCATCTATCTACCATCTATCTATCTATCTATCATCTATCTATCCATCTATCCATCATCTATCATCTATCATCTATCATCTATCTATCTATCATCTATCTATTATCTATCTATCTATCAAAAGAGAGAGAACACCTGGATAGCTTAGTTAGTAAATATAGAGGTTTGACTCCGACCTGCGGCCCTTTCCTACACGTCTACAAGCTCTCCTATCAAAATAAAGGCCTAAATCTTGAAATAAATAACAAAAACGGACCAGGAGACAGAGGGAGAGAGGGGGAGTATGATGGACTGAAGCGTATGCTACTCACAGGTCAAATGCCCTTTGGCGAGTCAGCGGCGTTACACCCGTCTTGTGTAGGCTATGAGATGTCTGTATCATCACTGCGCTGCAGTAGTAATTTCTTTTGCTGAGCTAGATCTGTTGCAGCCTTTTGTTTTGTATTCAGTCAGATAGACTCTTGGCCCTAACAAGCACATGCCAACGGAGGAGAGGAACTATCTCAGACTAGCTGGATATTTTTGAGGAAAAGTGCTGATTTCTTTTTCTTACTGAGAGAGATTAATCCTCTGTGCTGTCTCTAGTTTAATTATAACCAGATTTGTTTTGAAGTCAGGCTTCATACGTGTGTCTCTCTCTCTCTCTCTGTCTCTGTCTGTGTCTCTGTGTGTGTGTGTTTCTGTCTCTGTCTCTGTCTCTCTCTCTGTCTCTCTCTCTCTCTCTGTCTCTGTGTGTCTCTGTGTGTGTGTTTCTCTCTCTCTCTCTCTGTCTCTGTCTGTGTCTGTGTGTGTGTGTGTGTGTTTTCTCTCTCTCTCTCTCTCTCTCTCTCTGTGTCTCTCTCTTTGTGTGTGTGTGTGAGAGTGTCTCTGTGTTTTAATGAATAAAATAAAAAAATGTATCTTCCCCCCCCCAGATACTTGCTTTTCTTTTGGAGGGGAAGAAATCCAAATCTACGCGTCGACCTAAATCCACAGGATACCAGAAGCTGGAGCAGCATGTAAGCTGTTGGAATGAGGAACCCCCCCGTTTTATGAAATTAAAATACATTATTATTAAATATTTTGTGAGTTTTGAATGATCTCTTTTTCTTTCAGATGTAATCTCGACTCTCTCTCTCTCGAAGCCATTGAGCCTCGCGCTGCTGACCACACTGAGAGCTTGTGTGAGAAGAGAGTGAACGGATTCTGGCGTTAGATATTTCGGCGTTGATTTCACCCTTTTGCTAAACGGACATTCTTCTCTTTTCTACCCGTAGATGCTTATCATATGACTATGCAGATGACACTGTTGCCTTATTGAGGGAACTAGTGAAATGCAGTGAAGTTAGAAAATAAGCATGCTGTTTTTGGCACTTGTCGTAATTCCACTTTTAAGGCGATCTTGTAATTAGACCTGACTAAGGTCCGGACTCAGGATATTTCAGTAGCAGATGAAAATAATATAAGCGTTGTTTGTACAGTACGTTTAGTGATTGCACTGCGCACTAAATAAGCCATCTGAGTCTTTGTGTACAATTACTTTGAGGTTGTTTTAAAGATGAAATATATATCAAGGGTTTAGATGTACTAAAGTATCCCAGTGGGATATATAACCACATGGTGTTGGCCAGATGAATGTAATGACATTTTTCCAAATGAGATGCGCGCACAGTGCTCAACCACTTTAACATGATAAAAAAACCTCTGTGCTTGAAGCAATAGTTTTGGAAAAACTTGCTTACTTGCATAAGTGAGAGTTAGACGAGAAGATCAAAACCAGACTCAAAATTGGGCTGCAACTAACGGTTATTTTTCTCTATTTATCGTTCTGTCTATAAAATGTCGATCCCAGTTTCTCAAAGTCCAAGGTGATGTTTTTAAATGTCTTTTGTCCAAAACCCAAAGATATTTAGTTTAATATGATATAAAATGGATACAAAAAAATCAGGAAATCTCCATATTTGAGAGGCCTAAATTAAAAAAAAAAAAAAATGTTGGGCCATTTTTGCATGAAGAATTGCCTTAACAATTTATCGATTATCAAAATGGTTGCTGATTGTTTTTCTATTGATCGACTAACCGATTAGTCGACTAATCGTTGCTCCAGCCAGATGCAGGTTAACTTGACATAAAGGCTGCAGACAGGAAACCAGCTAGCCTGGCTCTGTACAGAGGTGATAAAACCGGCCTTTCAGCACCTTTTAAAGCTCAAAAATTTAAACTCTTGTCTTCTCACTCTTAGGGAGAATGTTGAACTAGACCCTCAAAGAGTAACTACTGTTTTTTTTTCAACCTGGACCCTATTTTTTCTATGTTTTTGTGTCTAAGTGACTGATGGGAACAACAATCTCATCGGTCCAGTATTAATTAATTTAAAAAAAGCAATACTTTTAGCGTGTATAGAGCCAACGTATTTTCACGTGTAAATCGGTAAACTAGGTTTATTTCAACCAAAACTAGAGTTGTAATGGTTGGAAAAGTGGAAAGACGACCCAAAACGGCTTTTCAGAGTTTTATTTAGTTACGGTCGACTTTGAATGAAGTGTGTTTTACAATGCTAAAATTACTGTTATTTCACATGGAGTCTGGTGGGTTTAGCGAACGTTACTTAGACACAAAAACAGGAAAAACTAGGGTCCAGGTTGAAAAACCCCCGAGTAGTTACCCTTTAAGAAACAACTGAGTGATGTTTAAACTGCCATCAGGGTGTTGGACACATGCAAATGCCTCTCGTCTGCAAATGTCTTCTTTTGTCCAAAGCCAAAAGATATTCAGTTGAATATGATAGGCCTACAATAAATAAAACAAAAAAGCAGGAAATCTCCAACTTTGAGCGGCTGAAAACCGCATTCTCAGCCATTTTTGTATCAAAGAATTACCTCAATGATTATCAGAATAGTTGCAGATTATTTTCTATCGATTTACTATTTGTTGCAACTCTCCTCTTAAATATGTCCGGTAAATATAACATTAGTCTACAGCCAGATGCCGGTAAACTTTGCATAAGGACTGGAAAACTGGAACCAGCTAGCCGAGCTCTGTCCAAAGGTGACGCTAATTAAAACTCTTCTCATCTAACTCTTAGGGCAAATGTTGAACTATAGCCCCTTTTTAGTATAAACCTAAATGATGATGTAACTGCTGCCAGGGTGTTGGGACACACATTTATCGTAATTATCCAGACTGAATGGCATGACGAGCATTCTGAGGCAGGACTGGCGTTAACATGTTGATTTTTCTGGAAACTTGTCAGTCTGGTTCCTGTGTGGCTGCACAACACCTGTAGCTTCCTATTTTAAGATGAACATCTCTGACTTATCCACTTGTCGCTTTGCATTGAAACCTCAGTCTGAAATGTTACGCTAAAAACAGTTTTGTAAGAGAAAGCTGCAGGAAAAAAAAAGTCTTTCTGGGGGAAATGTTGACCACTAATACGTCAGATTGAATCTTTTGCTTTAGAGTAGATGTCTATTTATGTTCAGATGTGACAGATTTGTGCCAAATTGTGAAAGATTTTACTGTGATTCAATGTGTGATTCTTGTATTGTGCCTGTTTCTTTAATTAACATAGTAGTTTTACTGGGTGGTAATTGGAATATAATATAATGGAAAGCCATTTCTGTAAAAACGAAAAATAAATAGAACCCAGTTGTTTCTTGGACGAATTTAAAGTCCATATAAAATATATTGTTAAATCTGCAAAGAAAAACGCAGCATTTTTATAATTAATTTGTTCCGTTCATAAGTGAAACAAACACCACACTTCATGAGTCATCCTTTGTAGTTAGCATGAAATCTGCATGTTTTATACAAACATGTATTTATTTCAGTTTTTTAGGAATGGCTGTCCATAAAAAAAAAAAAAAAAAAACCTGCTGTCCTTCATGTTTCTCATTGCACAAACATGCATCTTCTGAATCGAATGAGATGAATATTGATTCTAAAATAAAAGCTTTTTGTTTTGTACTTTCTATCAAATTAGTTTTTCAATTGCCTTCAGTGTCACAGCTGCTTTAGTTTCAGGGCCGGTCGTATACAACAGTGTTTCCGCTGGGACTTAAAAAGTCTAAAATTTCAAAAATCTAAATGTTAAGCCTTAAAAAGACTTAAATTCGCAAGAATTGTGTTCTAGGTCTTAAAGCTATAGCGCGTATATACTAATATTGCCCCTCTTGCTATTATATTGAGACCAAAAAGATCGATTTGCACACGTTTGATTACCGCATTCTCCTCTGTTTATTATACAGTTATGTTGATTATACTGTATTATACAAAAAGAAAATACACACTATATTGATTTAAATGATTACGTGGAAATAGATTTTTTTTTTTCTTTTATCATTTTTAGTTCAAAGTCTTTACAGTCAAAAAACATCTATGATCCAGTCAAGGGCGTAACTTTGAGTTCAACATTGGGGGCGGGGCGTTGAGATCTCCAACTATCTAGG